>JAZKJV010000871.1:0-479799 GCA_037367405.1 Ottelia alismoides | reverse complement strand
TCCCTCCTCCTGAGTCGGATGCACTTGAACTTAGAAGGGAATACCACGTACCTCGAGGAAAGAGTTGTTGGATTGTGGAATCATTGGGTTGTCATACTTTGAGAAGTCGGTCTCTTTGTCATTTCAGTTAGGAAGAGCCACTATCACATACAATGTACAAGTGAGATTTATTGTCATAAGGGTTTGCGTATGAGTTGAAGTATTCTGACCTGATTATTGAGGAGACTTGAGCGGAGTTTTGGGATTCTTGAAGGTTGTTGTGTTTCAAATCTGTTTCCCAATAAGGTTCTAACCGCACTAAAAATCCAAAGGTCCGATCTGAGCTCCAAACATTGATTTTGTTTAGATAAGTTTGAGAATTAAACTCGATCCACTTTCTTTCTTTTATATTCTTTGTTTTTATTCTCAGTGTTTGCTTGGAACAAGGAAAGGATAGTATTGGGGGTGATAAATCTCCCTTTCATCACCTCTATTCTATTATTTTGGCCTTAAAAACCCTAGCTAGTGCATGTAAATAGCATTATTTTGTACAAATTAACATTCATTCTTTATTGTATTTATTCTGTATAAAAGATAATTTTTAATGACAAAATTATAGAAAAAAAGAAATGAAAAAGAATAAAATGCCAAAGGTATTTTATGACCCTAAACCTCGAGACCTAGGCATCTTGATGATTGGGTCGACAAGGAATAAAGTAGGGGAGATAAGGGCCAAAAATCACTAATAAATCCCACTTATTTATTCATAATTAATTCTTTTTTGGGACCTATTTTATTTTCCATCTTTTATACATCAAATAAAGAAACTTTGTACATGAATTGTACATAATAAAATATAAAAAACTATAAATATGAGTTTTTATAAAAATAATATGCAGTGTTGTTTTTATACATTAAAAAAATGCTAACATCAACACTTCCCAGACCCATATCTCTGAAATAAAAACTCAAAATGTATCAAAATCACCGTTAATTGTATATATATTTTAATAAGATACTTAGTGAAGGTGGTTTCATATTTTTTGGAGTCAAGGATCGAAAGTTAGGTTTTGGACCCCTATTGTACAATATATCTGAATAAAATATTTATTTTATTTATTATTGATTATTTTATTATATTATATTTGAGCATTTTTGTAAGTATTATTTATAATAATGTACATATTTAATATAGAATAAAACCACAAATAAATATTAAAATAAAACGTGTATACAAAATACATTGATAAAATACATATACTTATACATATATAATGAATACCTTTATTTATATAAGTGTACATATTAATTATAAAAATATAATAAAAATATATTTATGTATATAAAAATAAGTTATAATTTTATAAAATAAGAAAATAAAATAATAAAATCTTGATGTGAAATAAAAATAAAATTCCCAAAATATAGATCAAGATACCTATAAATAAAACCTGAAAAACAAACTTCTAATAAATAAATTCAAAAAATAAATATAAATAATAATAAAATACTACAGAAAATAATAAACCTTTTTAATAACTTAATTTAATAAAATCATTTAACATTTATATAGAATTTAAAATGATTTTTTGGCTAAGTTTTTCCTGGTTGGTCAACATGAACCAACCAGATGGCTTCAGGTGTTGACTCTGGTCAACAATCTGACTCACCCCCTAGCCCTGTCAGAACCTGATACCTCCCTCTCCTTCTCGATTTTCCTCACAATGGTACACTGCTCGAGGGTGATTGGTCGCTTCACAAGATCTCTTCACTGTGCAACCTTGATCCTTGCCAAGTACCCTCTTGGCGCCATATTTTCTTCCTACACTCATGATCTACCCTCGAATGCCACTCCATCCTCACCTGTACAAAGACCCCCTTCCACTTCCTTTGATTTTTGGCTCACTTTTGGCTCCTATTTTCCCCGCATTTCATGTCCTTAGGTTTGAGCTTGGTGACAACATGTTTGGCTGACCCATTTTTTAAAGTATGGGGGTGGAGGGTAGAAGTAATCCCATCCATCCTCGGCGAAGTCACCGTAGAGGTATCACCTTGCAGCTCCATCTGCTAGAGGTCTTTCATTCTTTGTTCTTTAAGTTAGCCTTAGTTTCTAGTTTCAATTCCACATTTTTATTTCTCATCTTGATTATTGTTTTAGCTTAGACTAATCTTAAGCCCTCATCAGAGCTCTAGAGCTCTGACCACTGTGTTCACCGTCGTTGCACAGTTCCGACCCCTCCTGACCATTCCACCACCATATCCTTTCTCTTCTTCATGTCCACAACCACCAGGATCACCTAGATCCCTACTGATCTAGTCCTCTGAGCTCCATCTCCTCCACACCGCTAGAGCTCTACCACCCACGCCCACACTTCACCCATTCCATGCCTAATCAGGTTGAGGCAGTTTTCCCTCGACCCGTGTCTTTCTCTTTGCAGTACCTAAGCTTCAAGACCCTCATCTGGAGGGTAAATCAAGGGAAGGAGGCATCTCTAGGTCCCTCAGTCTCGACACCATCGCCAAGGCCCTTCCAGCAAGCTCTGGACTACTTTCAACCACCTGGAGATGCGCACTCCCTCCAAGGAGCTGTAGAGACCTTCCTTGTCCATCGATGAGTGAGGAGGGGGGATATCATCAATCGAAACTCGCCAACCATGAGTTCTTCAGTCGTTCTTGCAGATGCCTTTAGCACCTTCAGACGGAGCATCATTCTTCCCGCATAGCAGTTGACATCTGATCTCCTTGAGCACCCACTATTCGATCCTTTGCAGGGATCTGATCTAGATCGTCCAGCACGAATCGTCACGTATCATTGGATTGCTGCCACGTGCATAAGTGAGGTGCATCGCACCTTTGGATCCGTGCCTTTTTGAGGGTATATTACACCTTCCACCCCTAGTTTTTTAAATTTAATATTTAATACATAAACTTTAATTTCCCATTTTAAAATATTTGTGATAATTGCAAAAAGACCTTTGCACTTTTAATAATTGCAGCTTAGTTTAGACCACGTCACCTCAAGTGTCGTCCCACGTGAGTGGTGTTTTTGCAATTTGTCCCCTACATATTTTGTTATTTCGTTCTGGTCCAAATATATTTTTTTTCCAGTTATATATTTTCGGAAAATTTTTAGAGAGGCCCTTGACTTTATTTTTATTTACATTGTTGCCCCAACCAGTTCATTGATTTTTGTGCATTTCTTCTATTTTATAAATATAGTGTCTGTGCTCCAAAAATTACCAAAGAATAGGGTTAATATAATTTTATGTTTGTATTTTAGGGCTTTTTCCTATTTATTAAAAATCGGAAGAGCATAAATATTCCCTCTTTGACTTAAAAAATCCATAAAAATTATAAGAACATTTTGAAAATTAGAAAAAAATATATTGTGTTTGTTTAACTATTCCGAGCCTTCAAAACAAAAACCATTAAAAATAGAAAAAAAATACATAAAAATCAAAAAGCTACAAAATCCTTTATAAAAATCTAAACAAATATCTAAATTTTCAAAAATATTTATTTTTGTTTTGTAATTTTCTCGATATTAATATTTATCTATTAAAATTAATTTAAAGAATTTTTTACTTTTTTTGATATTTTTAATCTTCATTTCATTTTTTCTAATTTATTTAATCCCTGATTTAGGATATTTTTTAATTCACATACTCGGTAAAATATGTATATTACCGCAAGAAATTTATTCATTAATTAATCGTAAGCAATAAAAATATGATGAGGATGCCACAATGTAGAGAATTAGTTGTAGAACATCATGCTAATTTTTAAATAATAATAAGAAGCAATAATGTTGCTCAAATTACAGAGGGAGGTCAGGGGTTTAACTGCAAATATAATAATTAGAAAAAATAAAATCACTTACAGAATAGGGATTTAAGTGTAAATACTGACACTGGTGGGGGGTTAACTGAAAAAAACCCAAGAGGTCACGTACCAAGCACGTGGCCCTTGAAGAGGCGGGAGGCAGTTGGCAATAATGCAGCTCTTCAAGGGTATATCTGCAAATTTCCCAATAGGTCACGTGCAAGGCACGTTACCTCTGGGATGAGGCTGCTTTCAGAAATTCGGAGACCTTTAGGAGTTTCAGTGCAAGTCCCCTCCCTCACATGCGCAGCATGTGGGAGGGTCTTGGGCCTGCCCCCGACGGCGCACGAACAGTTTTGATGGCGGAGCGGCTGAGGGGTTGCTCCTGGAGGAAGGTGGCGGATTGAGCTCCTCTAGTCGGTGAAGCGTGAAGTGGCTGAGGAGCGGAAGTGGTGCCTTATCGTGGGAGAAGTAGCTGGGGGTGGCTGCTCCTATTAAAGAAGTGCAGGTCATGGAAAGATGACTGCTGGAGGTGAGGGCCGACAAACGATCATGGAGATGTCGAAGAAGTTGTTGCTCTTAGGTGTTGCTATGTAGAGGTGGTTGGCGGTCAAGGTGTGGCTCAGCTGCAAGATGCTGGTGTTGAAGAGCAGCGCTGACGGTGGTGCGATGTGGAACATATGGTGATGGAGGTGAAGCGGGGAAAGGGCTGTAGCGGGCTCAACGACGCGATGTCGGATTAAGGGCAAACGCGCAAGACGCGTGGCTTTGCGACAAGCCCAAAAGGCTTGGATCTCGCAGGGGAGGATGAGGATAATGTCAGGCTGTTACCATGACTCATGTTATTTGTTGCAAATAGCGGATGGATGTTGATGGAGGGGGCAGCTAAGTTATATAAGTGATGAGGGGAAGGTCTAGAGATTGCAGGAAATCAACGAGGATCTCATCATAGATGCGATGTCAGGGTGGCACGACGAAATTAGAAAGACGACGGTCGATGGCGAGATTCATGGGAATTGATTTGGGGAGATATTGGGTGATGGTCGAGATCCACGGAGGTCGGGGGGCGATAGGCTATCACGATATCGAAGAGGTGACCACTAGATTCGCCGAGAAGGCGGTGATGTTGGACATGGAAGGTGATAGGATTCGGAAGATGTGGCAGAGGTGGTGGTGTGAAAGGGGAAAGTGGGAAAGATGATGGCACGTGCTGGGCACGTGCGTAGGAGGAACGTGCACAACGCATGAGGGTCTTTTTTATTTTTTATTATTTTTTAATAAATTAATTTTTATAATTAATTTTTTTAATGAAAAAATGAAAATAAAGGACAAAATTGGCTGACACGTGGCGGCTCCAGGAGGTGTCACGTGTCAACCCCAGAAAAATCGAAAATAAAAATACAAAGATAGATAAAAAAGAAATAGCAAACGACCTCATATAGAAAATTTTTCTTCATGAAAGTTTCTCATCTCTACGAGTCAACATTCATGAAGAGACCAAAACTGAAATCGATCATTTGCACAAAGTGATATTTTTGGGGGTATCCCATATACATAGAATACCTTGATATTTAGGTTTTATAATTTTTTGTTATTTTTAAACCAGATAAATTCCACAAAAATATGATAAAATCTTAGATAAATATTTACACATTAATTTGATTTTTTGTATTTTTAGTAATTAAGAAAAAAAAGAAATAAATAAATTACAAAAACAACAACTTTTGTGGAGACTGTTTGTGAAGACTCGGACTTAGTTAGTATCTTTGATTTCAAGCTCAATTTGGATTCGAATTTTTACATATTTTAATAAAACTTTTATCAAAGAAAATAAATAAAAGAGAAATAAAATGAGTTAATTATGTATAAAAAATAATAGGTTAAATTTAGGCAAAATACAAAATGTTCAAAAGAGGTCCAAAATCCAACTTTCACATATGAGCTCCGATTAACTTGAACTTGGTTTTGATTTGAAGGTAATTGAATGTATATTAGTTCAAAAGTGAGTAGGCTCAAATCATACAGTGGATGAGGAAGATATCAATATTTTAGTCCGGAAATCCTGGAATTAGGTTTTGAGTTTTTTATCCACTTATTTATGTTAGTGGTTTTTTGTGTTTTTTTGTTTATTCTTATTAGTAATATGTACACAATGGAAGTGGTTTTAGTTCATTTGGAGTTAACATGAATTAATTAAAAACCATATAAGTTAGCTTATATTACAGGTTAACTAGGCTAGGATTGTTGGGTTCTTATTTTATGCAATAATGTGTGATAAAATGCAATTATTATTAATAATACATGCATGAATGCTAATTATGTAGAATAAATGAAGAAATGCCAATGAATTTGGGTATTTGAGCTTAATTAGTCATTTTTAGAGTGATGAATTTGAGATTCATCATGTGACGACGGAGATCTTTCGTCGGCGAGATCCTTGGTTTCTCAGCCAAGTTGCAGGCCTTGGGATCTTCTCGAGCTCTGTTCTCTAGCCAATAACGCAAAGCAAAGACCTGAAGCTCTTGAACATCAATCAGGCATGTGATACTTCTTCAATTCCATCGAATTCATTCTTCCATTTCAAGGTGAGTATTTCTATCTTCATTTTCTCTAGCTTTTTCCAATTTATTTCATATCAGTTTCATCTCTAAATTTTGATCTAGAGACTTGGATTTCATCGTAATACCTCCATCATCCACACATTCCTATCACAGTGTTGAATCTATTTCTCCATGTGTATCCAGGCATCATCGTTGACATGGAACCCATTTAGGGTTTAAGTCCTTCAACCCGTTTGAACCCTCCATTTTGCTTCATAATCGCATCAGATCATCTACATACACTTCATCTTTTGTTTGGACTAATGTTGCTGGTTTGAAGGGTTCCATTGGTTGGAGAATGAAGCAGTGCTCCGGGCTCCACTTTCTTCTCTTGAAAAGCTTCATCAATAGAGCAAAATGAGGCATCTCTCATCATCTTCAGCCCACGATTAACTTCGCGGCAACATCAAGAAGGTTACATAACCCTCAAAATATTCTTAGGAGCGAGGATGAGCATCTTAGCCTTTTTCAGAGCCCCACCCTAGCGCCACCGTCTGTAGAGGAGTGGAAGAATAAGCAAGGAGCAGTAGTCGTCGATCTCCCCAAGTTTGGCAAGAGCTGACGGTCTGGATCACGCCACGTTGCTAGCCCAAGGCAGCATTTCATTCCTAAGGCTCGGTCTTCGAGCCTGCTTCTGAGCCTCCTGTGAAGCATCTGAGGCGGCCATGTGGACCAAGCCTTCATCTCCATGCCTAGACGGGTCACGTACAACACACACGTGACATGGAAAAATTGTAGCTTCGGCCCTCTGCTTTCCCTTATTTGTAAATAAGCCCTTTTGTATTTACGTAATTTACATTTTAGCCCCTACGACTTATTTTAATTACAATTTAGTCCAGTTTTATCCTTATTTATTATAAAAACTTGTTATTTTTATTACAAGAATGCCCCTGGATTAAACATTGATTATCTTTTTACATGTAGATCCAAATGAAATTATTTTGGTCTCATTTTAAAGCTGATTTGATGCTCTATCTCTTGGCATAATTTATTGTGATTTTTGGTATAAAATTCAAACTTTATCTGTTCCTTTTCCAAGGTTCTTTAATTGACTTATAAATGAAATTGAAAAAAAGAACTTGTGTGACAAGTTGACTTGATGTGCATAGTGAATCTTAGTGAATCCATTCTAGTTATTTTTATCAATATCATTAGGTCCTGAAGTGATTTAATTGCCAGTTAATCAATTAAGCATCAAAGTGAAATTAAATAATATATTAATCTTGCAAGCTTTTAAGACTTATATCATCGATGGCTTGATTCTTGCTCTAATTATCACTAGTTTAATTCAGAGAATTTCTGTGATTAATTTAAGTTTTTCTGTCGTGACTTTAACCATTGTGATTATCATAATGGCGATGTTTGTGCATTAGTGTCTTCATGTAAATTAATTGCATAAAAATGTATTGAAAATTTATCTCTTTTGTGTTTTGTGCATCCGCTCGCTATGATCATTCTATAGATTGCTATATTAAATATTTGACATATAAATTTATTCACTTAATTTCTCGTGTCCTAGTGTTCGACCCTTGACTTCCCAGGTTTAAAAATTCAATCCTAGAACCTTATTATTGAGATTCTTCTCAGTTCTGCATGATATGCTAAGTACCAGTGCTACGATGGATACATATCAATTCATGCATATAACGATTCATTAATGACCTGAATAGAGACTTGTGGAACTTAAAGGTTGTTAGGTATTGAATACTATTCCCAATAAGGTTCTGCCACATTATTAATCCAAAGGTTGAGTCAATCTCCATTCTCACCTTTTGTTCATGATCTTAGTATGAAACCCAAAATCATTTCACTTTTGCATTTCATTTTAGTAGCTTGCGGACGAGAAAGGTTTAAGTATAGGGGGTTGATGAATCTTTGATTCATCACTCTAAAAGTTGAAAATAGAGCTTCGTTCTCGAGTAATTAGTTGCATTTTTTCATTTACTCTACATTATTATCATTCATGACTTGTAGATAATTTCTACATTTTAGCATATATATTTGCACTAAATAAGAAGCCAGATTCCCTTGTAAATATCACATGTATAATACCATATTTTCCTTAATTTTTATTTATTTTTCACTAACTCAGAATTGAATAAAATCAATCTACAGTGTATATATGACTAACACTAATAAATGAGAAAATACCAAAAAAAGGTATTAGCTGTTGAAATTTACTAATAAAAAATAAACTCCAGTTTTAGACTAAAAACTTTAAAATTTGAATATCTCTCATACAGTCTCCTATGGACCCCTACTCACTTTTGAATTATTGTAAGTTATTACCTTCAAAACAAGACCAAATTCAAAAGAATCTTAGTCCGTATGTGAAACATGGGTTTTGGGTCCCTCATTATGTATTATACATATGTCTATTCATTTTTTTTATTAATTACTATAAATACAAAATAGATTAAGTTGTAAATATTTATTTTATATTTTCTCTTTATTTTTATCTTATTTAAAAATTGACAAAAAAATTGCAAAACACAAAATGTGGTGTTTATATCTATAGGATACCACCAAAAACACTATACAAATTATTTATTTTAATTTTAGGTCCTTCAAGAAAGTTGTAGATCTCATTGAGACGATCAACTTTCATGTTGACCACATTTTAATTTGATCCCTTTTGTTATTTCCTTTTTATTTTTCCTTTAATTTAATTTTCGAATGTCAGGGAGTGACATATGGTGGCTCCTAGAGTGACTACGTGTCACCTTCTTTTTATTCTCTTTTACTTACTTTTATTTTATAATTTTCTTTTATTTATTTATTTATCTAATTATTTTATTTTATCTTTTTATTAATATTTATTTTATTTGTGTTAATATTATATTAACATATTTATTTATTTATTTATATTCTTGATTTATTTTATTTACTGATTTATTTATTTTTTATTATATTTATTTTCTAATTTAATTTTAATTATTTTTTACCGCCACGTGGTTGCACCCGTGCATGCCACATGGCCTTTTCTCATCTCCCCCTACAATCGAGTCATGTGCCCCTCTCCTTCCTCCCGCACCCACCACCCTTCACATCGAGGCTGCAACTGCCCGCATCCCACAACCTCGTATCACTCCTCTGAACTCGCACTCCTCCACCTTTTTATGCACCCTCGT
Organism: Ottelia alismoides; assembly: GCA_037367405.1. Taxonomy (NCBI): domain Eukaryota; kingdom Viridiplantae; phylum Streptophyta; class Magnoliopsida; order Alismatales; family Hydrocharitaceae; genus Ottelia; species Ottelia alismoides. Next base: position 470,267 of record JAZKJV010000871.1, on the reverse strand, counting down.
CACCCGTGATGCACCCCATAACCCATGATGGCTCAAACCACTGCCACCATGTGGATTCCAAGTAATGGAACCCATGACAGATCGTGAGCTGCGTGGGAGACGGCCTCTGCGGAGTAGTGGTTGGGAGGCGATGGAGCGACTATGGTGAGGACGCACGTGGTTGATGGTGCGGCTGCGAGTGGGAGGGTGGATAGCGATGGAGTGCGACATGGCGGTGGAGTGCGTCCTAATGTCACCTCATGTAGGGGCATTGCAAGGTTTGCGCATGGCAGTTGGAGGGGTAGCTAGCGAATGGCGAGGCAGTACATGATGGCTGAAGGTGATGTGAGCCGGGGCACGACTGGTAGGGTGTGGCGACACGAGGTGGCTACACGGCCAGGGGGTGTGGCTGTTGGAAGGAGGAGGGGTGGAGCGACCGTGGGATAAGAGGGTGTGTGTGCAGGAGAGCGAGTTGGTTGTGGCATGCGAGAGAGGTCGAATGGCGATGGCTGGAGTGGAGTAGCCATGGAGGATGACGGCGAGTGGTGCGACGACCTCTCATATGAGCTATGTAAGTGTTGCGATGACCAACATCGGCTAGTGCAAGTCCAAGCGACGTAGGGTGGGGAGGAGGTGGGTGCTGGTGTGCTACTATATGGATCAATATATTCAACCAGGTCCCTACATGATATATGGCTTGAATTTTGCAAACTCGACCCTGGAGTTGAACTCGGACAATGGGAGGAATTGGTGATGGATCCTAATAGGATGAAGGACTGAGCTAATGCTAAGGACACACTTTGGCTGGAGTCGATAGGGATAATATGTAGAATCAAAAAGGGGAGGAACAGAGATGATGGTGGTGGTGGTGGTGGTGGAGGTGTTGTTTTCTTGATTTTGTTGCTTGTGAATTTAGGGGAAGAAAAACATAGCCGAGAACAAGAATCAAGGTAATGAAAAAGGGCAGAGATAGAGTTTAACTGTGCTAGTCAGATTGTGGAGCAGCTATGCTGCAAATCCTATTATCACCTACAAGTGGTGCTCGACGGTGAAACACCATGAAGCTCGGTTGTTTCGTCGAGTAGATAAGAAGCTACACAAGGAGGACCTTGTGGGTCTTGCATAAAAGGTTGTCGTCGCCCACTTGTCTCCTTCAGCTATCACATGTAGGTTAAAGGGGCTCGACCTCTCATCTCTTAAAACAACGGATAATGGAAAACTGGGAAATTAAGAGGGAATAACGGGAAGAAGATGTGGTAGTTAGAATAGAAGTGAGGTCGAAGTTGGAGAAGTAGTGGAAGAGGAGGAAAGAATAGAAGATGGTGGAAAAAAAGAAAGAAATAAAAAAGTAGGTTAACAAAATAATAAAAGAAAACATAAAATGAAAATAAGTAAAAAAAATGACAACATAAATGATGAATCGTCACTTCATTACTTTTTTTCTTTCATTTTAGCCTTTAAACCCTAGCTAAATGCATGTATATGTCCTTAATTTGACAAAATAAGCACTCTATAAAATGTGTAAAATATTGTATAAAATACTGAACATTTATTTTATTTAAAACTAAAACAAAAGAACAAAGGAAGAAAAGAAAAGGAAATGAGACACCATAGGTGTTGAGTGACCCTAGCCCTCGAGACCCAAAAATCATGATGACGTAGTCGACAAGGAATAAAGTAGTGGGAGATAGGAAGACCAATTATACAGACTAAACAGTCTGAAAACCCTACAAATATAGGCCAATAATTAACCTTTGGGACCTATTTTATTTCCTTACTTTTATACTTCAAATAATAAAGCCCTTAACATGAAAGTTGTAGATAAAAATACATAGAAAAATACAAAAAGAACATGCAAAATGAATGCAAACTGTACATTTTACACCTAGAATAAGAATCCAATAAGCCAACTTCACATACCCGTATCACTTCTATATGAACTCAAAATGCATCGAAATAATTTTAATTATATATAATTTTTATTGCCTACTCAATAAAGGTGGTTTTATTTAAATTGGAGTTAAGATGTAAAAGTTAGGTTCCGGGCCCCTTTTGTACCATATACATGAATAAAATATTCATTTTTATCCTTTATAATTTTTATATTTTTATATTTTTATAATTTTGTAACTATTCTATAGAGTACATGTACATGTCAAGAACATAATAAATCATAAAAATACCATAAAATAAAATAATATATCAAAATATATAGATAAATTACTTATATATACATCATATACCTTCATTTATTTAAATGTGCATATTATATCAAAAAATACCATAAAAATATATCTTTGCATATTTTAAATAAGCTAAAGTGAATAAAATAATAAAATTTAAAATACAAAATAAAAAATAAATATTCAAAACATAGGTCAATATACCTATACTTATACTTGTAAATATTAACTCATAATAGACAACCTCATAAAAATAAACAAAATAGGTAATAAATAATACATAAAATTGAAAATATTTTTATGTTAATAAAAATAATTGAATCAAATATTATTTTTATTTATTTTCGAAGCCATTTTTGCCTTAGAATTTCTTGGTTGGTCCACGCGGACCAACCAGGTGCGTTTGCTTGTTGACCGGGCAGTCAACTGCTTGCCCAAGGCTCTGACCATTATCAGAGCTCACGAGGAGCCATCATTCGCCAAATTTCCACACTTCTTCCCACACATTCTTCATCTCGAATTTGCCACTCTTTCACAGTCACCATGTTCGTCCTCATCACCAACCATCCCTCCTTCACCTATCACAACTCCAACATATGCAAGATTACCTCGAAAACACCAAACCGTCTCTTCTATAAATTATCCCTCTCCATCATTTTTGAAGGTTTGATCATTCTTCCTCTGTTCTTAACCCCTGGGATCCACCTAATCACCTTGATGTTGGTGACAACGACATATGGAGGATATTCTTAGAGAGGAGGAGCTCTAGAAGGGTTTATGCAAGCTCCTCCAGCGAGCCACCATCGAGGTTTTGGATTCTCGACCACCATGCCGATCGAGTCCCCATTTTTCTTCTATTTGTAGGTAATTTCATTGGTGTAGAATTTGACTCTGCATTTACTTTTAAGTTTGAATCATTAGGTTTAGGTTAATCCGATTTATGCTTAAACATGGACCTCGGGCTCTAGGTTGATTCCACCATGCTTCCCTTTGTGAATCATCCGACTTTCATCCTCATATCAAACCTCATACGTTTCTCCATCTCTTGTACCTACTTTCCCCCTTTGATCTTGCGAAGATCAAAGGATTATGATTCCTCTTCTGCCATTCATCGGAACCCATACCTTACTGCTCATCCACACAGCTTCAAGCTTCAACCCTCGGTCGATACTCTACGCCTCGTGATGGAGAGTGTTTTCATGTAGGTCTCATGGTCTGGGGACCCCTATAGAGCATGCATGAAGTCCTGAAGCACCTCTAGGACTTGGGAAGGTAGGAGGAGATACAAATTGTCATCAACACCTCCTAAGACCCATCAAAGAGGATCAGAATGTGTGGACGCATGCCTGTGATCGATTACGCCCACCCACTTTCATAGAAGATGCTTGAGTCGCTTGAAACGACAGATCAAAACTCAACCTAGTGGAGTTCTTTCATCGCTCTTCCATGTGCCTCGATAACAATCAGATGAAGAACACAACCCAGATCTAATCTAGATCGTCCACTTAATATGAAAGGGTACGCGCTAAGGCCCCTCCGATCGCCCGCATGGCAGCGTAAGGGTGGTCTCATCCAGAGCGCTTATTGGGTAAATATCAAAGATCCCCTCTCTACTTTTGTTATTTGTAATAAATCTTGTAAATATTTTATTCCTTTCAAAAACAAGTTAACAAATTGAACGTTAGACCCAAAACTATCTTAAATTTGCACTTTAGTCCCCCTTTATGTCACCTCACATGGCAGCCCACATACGCAGGTGCTTTGTATGTAAACACTTGTGGGTTTGTGTAGTTGTAGTTTAATATTAAAACTTTTAATATTAGTTCAAAACTTTTGGGTATTTTACAGTATAGTCCCTGTGCTTTATTTTAATTGCAAATATACCCTTGCTAGTTCAAGTAATTTTAGTCTATGTTTTCTACTTTTTTTAAATATCATCTATGCTTCAAAAATCATAACAAATAGGTGAATGTGCCTGCGTGCTTGATTTTTCATGTCATAATTTTAGATTTGCATTTTAGGAATATTTCCTAATTATAAAAAATTGAAATAGCATGGTTTATTCCATGTTTACCATAAAAAATCCAAAAAAAATATAAAATCATATTTGAAAAGTCCCCAAAAAATAGTGTTTGATTATTATAGTTTTTAGTACATCCTGATCAAGAACTCCTAATGTAGAAAAGAAAATGATAAAAAATTAAAAAGCTCCAAAATCTTATACAAAATAAAAATTCTAAAAAATCCCAAAAATATTAATTTCTATTTAGTAATTTTATTTATATATATTACTAGTATTAAAAATAGTTTTGAGAATTTTTGTCCTCATTTAGTATTTTTAAATCTCAAAACAACTCAACATATTTATTTATTCCCTATTTTGGTATATTTAGGACTTTAAAAATGCCTAAAAATTAGCAAAAATCTTCGTAAAATAAAAAAAGTAGAAAATTATGAAAAGCACAAAAATATTTCATTTTGTAATTTTTTATTATATTTGCATATATATATATATATGTATTAACCTATAGTGCATTGTATAACTATAAATAATTATATATAAGTTGTATTATTAGTAATTAGTACAAATATTCGATTTATTTTAAAACCAAAATATATATTTATTATAAAAGTAAAAAAATATAAAAATGATAAATAACTAAATAAAATTAAAAATAAACAAAAACCTAAGTAAATAATGTGCATATCTATATACATTTATATACATATTATTTATTTACTTATAAATATAATTCTATGCTACCCAGCTTGTTCCCTAAACTCGACCCCTACCTGTTTGTCCACTATACACTTATTTTTAGGGTATAATAAATTTTGTTTCACACCTTTGCCTATTTAATGTGGCTTGATTGGTTATTTAGCCATTGGTATTTGAGAGTAGTTGACACAGCAACTATTGGTCCCGCCTTGTATGTACCACAAGATTGCTTTCGAGATTATTTCGGTTATTTCAAATGGAGCAGTTGCTGGGGAGCAACGGAGTGTAGCATATTTTGTTGTATGTAGACTACTTCTTATTTCTTTCTTATTTTTGCTATTTATCTCTGATAATTATTTGAGTGTTCTAATCCATATCTCGTGTTGATCTTTCTTACGAGGGACTTCTTGGTGACGACTATCTCTTAGGAGGTGGACGCATTCGAGGCGAACAGAGGTTGGCTTCTACTTGTGTGCCAACCAGGAGAGATCAGGAGAGAGGAGCAAGGAAAAGGAGAGGAGCAGTCTGACCTTAGATTTTATTTTTATTTTATGGGAGAATGATTTAATTTATTTTGCTAATCAATTTGTAATTAATTTGGACACTACCACACTTAGCAAAGTCCAGTGCCCGGGTGTCTATTCACCCGGGGGGCTCGTTGTGGTTTTTTGTGTCGCCTTCAACTTTCTTTTATTTTTTTCTCATATGTTGAGCTCTCCACATTTGTTTTATTTGTTTTGTGGAATGAGCCCTTAGACACTAGGATTGCTTGCATGGTAAAATAGGTCCGAACATTTAATAGAAGCATGTTCCTACAGTTCTATACATTTGGACTTAATAAAATATAATTGTTGATTATTTTGACTTGAGATCGAGCGTCGAGAGAATCTCTATACAATACTTGCAGGACATGTTGTGGCAGGCCCTGATGAGCTTCCGAGACCGAAATTTGGATCTCATTTATGGATATATAGCATTAGGTTCTTCACGATAAATAGAAATTCTTGTTTAGGTCAATTTGTACCATTTGCATATGGCCATATAGTATAAATATTTCAATTCCGCGTTGCATCCTGCATGGAGAGAGCTGCGAAGTACTGTAAGTAATTCTAACTTTGCATGCATCATTAGTCACAAAGGCGAGATTCCCATCTTAGTGACAACTTGCATGGATTTTCCCGACTTCTCCCACAGTTTTGTGTCACATAGGTTTAAAGGAAAAACACAAAAAAATCATTAGGCGACCTACTTTAAAAAACACTCAAAAAAGTGAAAACCTAAAAATTAAAACAAGGGGACTGCTAATAAAACTTTAACCTTAATTAAAATTGCTAATGGACATCATTGTTTTGGATTCATAAATCTCTCATTGCTTTCAGGTAGACTCCATACTGAGTGAGGTGTGACCCCTAAGGATAGAGCCCAAATCCTAATCTATGGAGCTTTGATTATAAACTAGGTGTGGCAAAGTACCGGTGGTCCTATCGTACAATGATGAGTAGGACTTGGTCGACGACGATGTTCCTATATTGTGTGGAACACCGCTCCTGTCTAAAGTACTAAGCTTAGTCCATGCCTTCACAGGTGTGTCTGTCTCATCGTCTCACGTCCGAGTATGGCCTTGCATGCTCATGAGTGATTCCGTTGCGAGCGGGTCCGAAGTATTTGATTCACCACCATTGACTTCCCATCTCTTTTTCTTTGGTTGAGTAGCCCCCCAAGCATGAGATCGAAGACCTTTCAATGTGCATATCATAGGTTACAGAGGAGGTGGAAGAAGTATGGGGTGTTTACATGGCAGTACACATGATACCATAGGGTTAGTGTACTTAAGGACTTGTTAAAAAGATAAAAATAGTTGAACTCTTATGTCTTCACTTGGGTTTTATTGGTGAATTCGAAACTGGTATGGTGTTTGTTTGATTTAATTAAGGTTTAAAGATTAGTCCCGCACCCTTTATGCCATTTTTCATTCCCCTATTTATTCCTCATTTGACCCCTCTCACTTTAAGCCTTCTACTATTTTGCATTCCTTTTGTTTCTCATTGTCCACCCTATATTTCATCCAAACTCGATCATCCTCTTCATCTTCAAGATGGAGATGCATGGTTGGCTTAGTCAGGGTTCTGCCAACAACAACATTGATTCCTTGTGCCTGGCTTCTCTAATAATTCGGGGTGAATCCTGAGAACGCGGTTCGGACTTCGCGAGCCGATCTCTAGACTCTTCTCCTTCTTCAATAATTCTGGATCACTTTTGTCCCAAACTCTATCCATTTTGGATAACCATTCATTTCACTCATTACACATCGCCATCCTTAATGAAATTATGTGTCGACCATATTACAGAATGATTCTCTACATCTAGTGCTTCTATTCAGACTTATCGGGGCATTATTCCATGTGCAGATCATGAGACCAATCGAGATCCAAAGATTCTATCATATTCAGATTCAGAGAAAGATATAGAGATGTCTCCTTTAGGAAAAGGGAAGGGACAACAACACCCTCTGTAGCCTTTGTCAGAGTAGGGCCAGCTAGACTAGAACGTCGTGAATTCCCAACTTCTAGCCTTCGTTCAGGTGGTACTACAACAACTCACCGACAAGTCATTGTCCCATGTCGCCTTCCAAGACATGCTTAATAATCTTAGGAGAAGGAGAGAGAACCCAAGAGGAGGAAGAGAAGAAGAGAGAGCAGGTGGAGGTCGTGGAGGCCCGACAGATGAAGCTTGAGGAGAGCAACCCAAGCCAACTCTCAAAGAGACCTATAGCCCTGGATCAGGACAAGTCACCGAGTGTATCCAAATCCCAATGATCCAAGCACCATTTTGAGTTGAAGCCTCAACTCCTGGCACTCCTACCCAGCTTCCACGGCAATGCAAACGTAGAACCTTATATCCATCTGTAATAGTTCAGGCGCATTTGTGATACAACTCACTACCGTAACATACCGTTAGGAATAGTAAAGATGACATCATTGTCGTTCAGTCTTCAGGACAAAGCATTTCATTGGATGAACCACTTGGGAAAGGTCGTTATGACATGGGAAGAGCTTAAGTCCGCCTTTCTGCATAAATATTACACACTTGGGCAGCTAAACTAGATGTGTGACCGTATTGCCAACTTCACCCAAGCAGCACCCAAGTCCATTCATGAGGCTTGAGAGAGGTTTACATAGTTGCAAGAGAAAATCCCCATTATGGCATTCCTAGGACCAGCTTGGTCAAACATTTCTTTGGGGGACTGACAATTGAAAGTCAGAAGCTCATGTATGTCTCTTGTGGTGGCTCGAATTTTAGTAAAGATGAGGATGTTGTCTAGCAGATATTCAAGGAGATAACTGAAGGAGAGGTAGCCTTGTCGTCGTCCTGTGCATGCCAGCGACAGCCCCTCACTCTTCAGAAGCCAATTCATATGGCATCTTCTAAAAAGCCAGACATGGACGAGAGCTCCAACTTGAGCATCATAGGGAGCCACTTGTTCATGGTGGAAATTATTGAGAAACGATCATAGGACCTCGCGAAACTTTGTGTGATCTAGTATAGGAAACAACATCTAGATAAATTGGACCAGATCACCAAGCAGTTGGAGTTGCTGGTACAAACAATCAGCTCCTGCAGTTGATGGACTCGAAAATCTCGCGTTTGGGTTAAGGTATAATTAGGTCTGTTGCGATCCGAACCGCGAGGCTAAGTCGATCAAGAAAAAGTAAGATCATCAATCAAAATAAATCAATAAATCAGGTAAATAGCGGTCTAGCTATTTTATTTTACCTGGTATAGCTACCAGGGTCGAACACAAGGAGCACGGTTTGGAAAAACCTACGAAGTAGTCGGGGTTCAAAAATAAAAGAAGCAAACTATTTTTGGTGGATTTTTGGTTTTTCAATTTTTTTGTAATTTTTATATTAAGAAAAATGAAAAGAAGTCAAAAAGGGCAAAAACAAATAATTTTTTATCACAACAAAAATGATCAGAAAATTAAAATAAAAATATTTTTGGTTTTTGCAAATATTCAAGTGTTTTTAATTTTTTTCTTGGATTTTTATGATTTTTAGGTAATTTTCTAAAAATGAAAAAAGGCTTAAAACCAAAGATAATGTGCATCCAGAATCTAATGGCTATTTAAAAATACCTAAATAGCTATAAAATTCCATCAACAATTTTATGAAAAACTAGAAATAAAAATCTAACTAAAGGAACTGAAATTGCATTTTTTTATTTTTTAATAATTTTTATTTATTTCTCTAAGTTTTCAGTGTTTTTAAATTTCTAGGGCTTTTATAACTCCAAATGCAACAAAAATTTGATAGAAGTAAAAACACGCTAAAACAAGCAAATGGTAATTTGTTTAGATTTTTTGGTGGGTTTTAGTATTTTTATTTAATTTTTCAAATTAGACAGTAAAAAATTTAGAGGCTTTTTAGATTTTAAAAATAACAAACGAAAACAAAACGAGCCCAAAAATTTATAGAAATTCCTAGAACATGGCAGGAGCCATGTGTCAAAATTTCACAATTTTTGGACGAGATTTGATATTTATTCAAACCAATCAAAATCACACAACACATAGGGACCTAGATGCAAGAAAAATAATTTCTAGGGGCCAAATAATAACACACATCAAAAGTATAGGGGGCCACTTGCAAAAAGTCCAGATCGCACGTGGGAGGCACGTGAATCAGACAAGCAGTGGTATAAATGTCATTCCTATTTATAAAACAACATTTGATAACAACGATAAAATCCAGGGAAGAACGTGCAAATAACCCACAAGGCACATGCCAGACCACGTAAACTACACTTAGAGGGACTAAATTGCAAATAAAAGAAACACGAGGTCATATGTGTAAACTGTCCAAAATAAAAACAACTACAGAAACTATTTACAGGACTATGAAATAAATGCAAAAGGCAAAGAGGGCCTAAGTGTAAATTACCCTTCTTATTACAGATCCAATGGCTAAATAGGTCTTCACTTAAGATCGAACGGTGGAGATTCGCTGATACCGGTTCGGTGATGGACGTGTGAGATCTGATCCTCAGATGGATCTAACGGACGAGACGCCTCGGATGATGGACGAACACGATTAGAACTAGAGGTGGGTCTCGATCTGACGGCGGAGGAGGCTCCTGGAAGAGTGGCAAAGAGCTCACTGCCGACGAGCTTTGCTCGATCGAAACGAGTTACTGGGGCATCCTCTGGATTTGCTGGGATAGGGGAAACATTGCCAGCGACGGTCCGCAGCTGCTGAGATGCTCCGATGAGGCCGGGAGCACCTAAAAGGTTGCGGCGATGCGAGGGACCTAGAGCTCCTGTGCTTCAGTGTTCGAACCTCCAAATGATGTCCTTTAGCATCAAAACATGCACAAAAAGACGGCTGGGTCGAGGGCAAAGTGCCTTGACCCGTTAATGCATGAATGGAGTGGAGGATGAGGTGGGGTGTAGCCCTCCAGCGAGGCGACGGCGGAGGAGGGCTAAAGTCCTATTCCTAGCCGAATCAAGATGAATGGAGGGGCGTAGAAGGTGGAGAGGGGTCTCATAAAGGTGATGGGCTCGTCGTCGTGGCAAAATGGTGTTCTAATCCTAGTGTTCGAAGCTCGAAAGGAAAACTCTGCTCTAAGAAAGAAATTCTAATCTACGGTGAAAAAGAAGATCTCTAGGTTACCTGATGGGTGAAGCCGTCTATGCTGGAGGTCACGGACCTCCATGGGTCTTCTCCTCAATGGATCGACATCTCCAGAGGCTCGAGCTCACCTCACTACGGAGCACGACAAGAAGCTCACCGAACCTAGGGCTAGACACCTCGAATCCTCCCTACAACGCTCTCCCTCACTCGCTGTCACTCAAGGAAGGAGATGGAGCTCCCAGGAAACGAGGGAAATGGCCGAAGATGCGGGGAAAGGTGCGGCTCCTAAAGATTATATACTTTGCAGGGTCCGCGAAAGGTGGAGCTTGAGTACGTGAATCAAGGAACGGATCCCTGAAGGAATCAACGGGCGTGGATCGTGGATCATCCCTCGATAATTAGTGTTGTGGAGTGGTGAAGATGGAGGTCGGATCAATTCGGGAAAAATTTGAGAAGTCAGGCAAAAAATTGAATCCAGGCGAAGACCGGTCCAGGGGGGCAGTTTACCGGGGGTCAACGTTCCCCCGTGGACCAATCAGAAGTTAGCAGGGTCTAAATTATTGGTAATAAAATTTAAAAATAGAAAACGATTTTATTTTAAAAAATTTTCAAAATAAAAAATGTTTATTTATTTTCAAACTATTTTTTAGTGATTTTTATTTATTTGTATGAAGAATAAATTATGCTATAAATAATATAATATATTATATACATGTATAAAATACCTAGGTATTTTATGTTATTGTTTTTATTTTCTTATTTTTGTATAAATACCCTAATTTTATATTATATTTATTTACAACATAAAATTTAGAGTATAAAAAAATATATTTTATTTTTATTGTTTATTTACAAGAGTGAAATAAATAGATGTGTGATACATATATGCATGTACTATGTACTTGGGTGAGAGAGAGAAATTATTTTGTTTTTATTTTTAATTTAGTTTTTCTCATTTTTGTTTTATTTTTAGAAATATATACAAGAATTAGACACACATTTTTATATTTATTTTTGTGAAAATAAAATATGTACAAATAGAATGAACTTATACAAGGTTGAATGGCCCTATCTCTCTCTACTTATTTTATTTGGCGATCAGGCCAATGCTTGGCCCTCCCTTGGGTTTAGGTCACTTAATATTTATTCTAAATATTTCCTTCTTTTTCATTATTCTTTATTCTTTTATTTTTTCACAAATACATGTAAATTATTGATAATTACAAAAGGCATGCTTATTGGTAACTTATTGTATTTACAACTATCTACATGGTATTTTGCCAAGATAATTAGCTAAAATAAAAGAATAAAGAGTGATGAATGAGTATTCATCACCCCCCTATGCTTTACTTTTCCTAGTCCCTTAGCAAATACTTATTTGAAAAAGAAGTGAAAAGAAAAAGAAAAAGAAAAGGAAGAGAAAGAAGATGAATCAATGTTGATTATTAAACTTGTCTTCATTAAATTGAAGTATGGAGCTTAGTCAGATCTTTGGATTATTAGTTTTTCGGAACCTTATTTGGACTTAGGTTTAAAACTCAACAACCTCTAAGTTCCACCAATCTATGGTCAAGACTCCTCAACAATCCATATCAGAACAAGTCTACATACACAAACTCTGATGACCATGAATCTTTTCTTGTACTGTGTAAGTGATGTGTAGCTCCCCACCTCAGAAATGGCAAAGTGACAACCCTCCCCAACAAGGTAACTCTAATACCCTAGTCTGGCAACTCTTTCCTCGAGGAGCGGGGTATTCCCTTCTTATTTCAAGTTCAACCGGCTCAAGAAGAGGAGGAAGAAGAGAATGGACCATGACCAGTGTAGCCATGTATCCTTGGGAGCCTAACCAGTGTAGCTAAGTCTCCCTACTACAACCTTCATGAGATGGCCATGGGTAACATAAGCTTTGCTTTTATTTGACTATATACACTCCGGTGGGTATTTCATTTTCTATCAGACCCACCACTTTTTTTGGAGTTTTTCTTTTTGCACATTTTTTTGATGTGCATATGTACAACATATCTACATGGTGCAGCATATATACATAAGGAGTTTTCCTCTTGAGCCAGTAGACTATCCATCTTTTGAAGCTTTATTGCAACCCACAACTCCTGTCTTTAGACCTCACTGTTACCAGACCAAGTTGAGACGCACTTCCTTCACTAGAAGAAGAAGAGAGGTTCCGCCTAGAAGTACTACCCTCATATGCTACCCCAAGTCAAATAAGACTGCCTCCTCACCACCTCCTCCGTAGAGAGCTATAGGTGTAAAGTGCTGGTCCAAGTAAAGCCATTGTCTGTGAGAGTCGTGCGTGTGTTGTTAAGTGTTCTACTTAGGCTCATCAAGATGACATATGATCATAGCCTAGTGTACTCAAAGAATTAAGTCACCATGGACCTGAAAAGTCTCAACCCTAAGCCCTCTAAGGTTCCTCTTAGCATTAGGTGGATTAAGATCTTAACCAAGCTCCATTTTTCAATTTAATTCCAGGCTAGTTTAAATGTCAACTATAATTCAAAAAAACTATACAAGTATTACAAAAATGCAATTTTGTACAAATTTTTGAAAATATGCACATTTTTTGAAAATGTTTGAAAACATGGATGTATGCCTGAATGTAGAAGTTTTGCAAAATATTTACACACATTTACACAAGGGTTTTTGCAAACTTTTTATTTTTCAAACATTTTACAAAAATTATGTATTATATACATAATTTTGATATAAAAGTATTTACAAACTTTTTACACAAAACATTTTTACAAACATTTTTACAAAAATAATTTTTTACATAGCTATGTATGTGCATAAAGAATTTTATGTACAAGGAAAATTTTAAATTGTTATGGATTTTTACGGATTTTAGCCATTTTATTTATTAACACACTCACACAAAGTATGAGTTATGGCTAAAGTATATATGAAATATATATATGACACCCCCTATACTTTGCTCGAACGATGTCCTCAGAGTAAATCAAGAGCAATGAAGAAGACATAACTCGTGCTTAGTATAGGGATGTGAAAAGAAAAAACTATACTACAACGACGAATGAAAGAATAGAAATGAAGGAATCTCGGGGTCTTCCCCCTATATTTAGGATCAAGTAATCCTAGCAGGTTGTACAAAAAGGGAAATCTGAGTGGGGAATGTACAGGGTCTACCTCCCCTATACATAGGCAGAAATGAATACAAATATATACAAGATGGAAGGGACGACATTACCCCCCATACTTAAGGTGAAGGATCCTTAAGTATAGGCAACGACAGGAGTAATCAAACAGAACGAAATGGAACAACTCGGTGTTTACACCCCCTATACTTAGGATAAGGTGCATCCTAAATATAGCAAAGATAATTCTAAATGAGACCTAGGGTGTAAAATAAAAACGGAAGAAACAAGGAATAAATCATGACAAAACACGTATATACAAAGTGGGCAATGTTGAGGTGCCTCTCAACAAGCGCTAGGTTTTACCCCCCTAGTTGGGTGCAAAGGTTAGGATAATGAAGTATCAAGGTTCAGGATGGCATCTGTAAGGAGAATGTTGTACCGTCGTCATAGTCGTGGTAGATGAACTACGATGAAAATAATGATGTAAACGAAGACACCCAAGTAGACAATCAGGCGGGTGTCTACTATCAGGCAAGGATATGGGAAGATGTGATCGGGATCTGGTAGCACAAATGACATCAGCTCGAGATAAGAATGGATTGGAAGTTTAGAGTCGAAGAAATCGAACGTGGAGAAAGAAGGATCAGTCATGGAATCCTCCACATTAATCATCATCTCGTAAAGATATGGAAGATCTAGATCAGGAGACTCACAAAAAGAACCAATATCTGATGCATAGAATGAAGGACTATCAGAAATGTCATCGAATGTCTCAAAGATTGGCTCATCCTTGCGAAGGTTGTCGAGGTGAGACAACTCAGATTCAGAAAGATTAGAAGACTCGGTTTCGTGATCCGACAGATCGGATACACTCTCAGAAAGTGAAACAGAATACACATCGTATAGGGCATCCTCCCGTAGATAACCCTCGGGGAGTAATGCTAGATCATCAGTGAGAAATGGAGGATCAGCATCTGAATGAAAATCTGCGCTAGTGGCAAGCACCCACTCCGTGCACCAAAATGGCTCATCAGCTGAAGTCAGTCTCTGAATAATCTGGAAATAGGAAATGGAACTGGTCACCAATGCGGAAGCTGTCGATGTGTCTGAAACTGATCCTCGAGCTACGACAGTGCTGGCTATCATATGGTCCTCATGGAATGTATCTAGCTCATCAAACTAGAGGACGAAAGGCTCAAATACGAGACTATCTATATCTGGCATCTCAAAATGGTATCCCGCATCGAGCTCTGGCTGCTGGGCTGAGTCATGATATCCATCTGAATCAGAGAATTACTTTTGCAGAGTAGAAGCTGAGTAGTCTGGAAATGGACACTAAAATGTCTGGACTGATTGCTGTAGTATCATGGGCTCCTCCATCTCCTGGAATATCCGAATATCTGATATCCAAGACTCGTCAACTGAAAAGTACGGGGCTGACTCGAACTCTAGCTGGAAGACCAACGGGAACTCGATCAGTCTCTGGGTCAGAGCATCCACTGTGGCAGTCATCTCATCCCTCGTCTGTACTGCAGCAGAATCCATATCCTCAATCTCGTGTGTAGTAAGTGTATCCTCGTAGAATGTGGAACACCCAACTGAACCTACATCACCCTCATGTGTTGTCCCGACTAATGTATCTCGTGAAGATGGAATCTGTGAAAATGCTCTCGAGATAGCATCAAGTAAATCAATGTCAGAACTGTGGTGTGAACTACCACACAAAGTAACCACCAGTGAAAGTCCATGATCTAGAAATCTCCTCAAGAAGTCAAGAAACCTTAGCCATGAATCATGCAATGGCTCCTAGGAGTCAACTGAAAAGTCTGTGATCAAAGACCGCATCATATCTATTCTACGCTGGGGATAATATCTCTATAAAAACTCTAAGCATAAGTCTCCCCACGTAGGAAATCTCCTTCCCAATCGTCTATGCCTTTCATGGCTCTGCCCTGAAGTGAAAATCGGAAGGTCCTCAATATCATCTCCTCAGAAGTGATATCTGAATATACCTGGGTCATACAAAACTCCTCAAACCTGGACAGATGAAGATATGGCTCCTCGTGCACCTCCCCTGAGAATTTTAGCAGTCTCTGAATGAATTCCAAATCTAGAATGAAGGGACTGAATGTAGAAGCTGACTGAGCTTCCTGGCATGTATGCTCATCCATCATTCTGGCATCGGAGGTGTCTGAAATTCATGTCTGCACTCTGTGATCACGTATGGAGTGCATTCTCATCCCAGTAATGAAATCACCTGTGTCTCGTATCTGGTCCGTCTGATCTCTGCGGGCGTCCAGCACAGTAAGCCCAGCAGAATGATGGGAAAGAGAAAGAGATAACGGAAGGTCGATCGGAGTTCCGACCTCCCTTGAGAGTGGACTAGACTGATGGAAATAAAAGATGGGTAAGCTGCAAGAGTCAGCATGAAAGGAGGGAGATCCATCATCAAGGGATAGACAGGGAGAAGAAGAAAACTGAAGGGAGGGTGGGCAGGAGAAAGATAAATGACTGGAAAGAGGAGAAGAAGGCGGATGGGATCTAGAAAAACAAACAAGATCGGTCAAGAAAAACCCCTGATTCACTTACGCACACAGAGCTGGTGACCATGAAGGTTCAGTCTTTTATCTTGTCATTTTTATTTGGTGATCAAATAGTCTATCAGAGCAATTAAGCGAGCTGTTGGAAATCCAAAACCCCTAGGAGATTGTCCCGATCCCAAGCTAGATCTTTCCCAGCCAGTACAAGTGACGGACCGTTTACCGGCTACCCGATCGGCTCGCTCTGTTAAGGATATCACGGCCCGCGTTACTGGAGATCGGAGCGATCCTCACTGGAGAACGACTAATTCAAAATCAGTAGTCTGAATAAGGGTCGGACGTGGCTCTAACCTAGGGTGCGGGTCACTCTCTCTCTCTCATCCAAACAATACAATGAGAGGATTGCTCTCCCAAGACAATTTTTTTGGTGAAGTGAATTTTAGGTCAAGTTTGCTTAAATAAACCCAATTGTATGGTTTTTGTTTTTTAGATATTTTTCAAAAAAAAACGCCTAACAAATTTTTCGGTTCTCCTGATTATTTATAAGTCCAAAATAGGGGGAGAAGATGAAAAAGCCGATGCGCGACTAAACACGATGATGCATGCCGAGTAAGAAATGTGTACCTTGTCTCTAGCACTCTACATGCAAAATGATCCATACACAAATTTAAATGACAGAAATAAAACTAATCTAAATGATGTAGCGAGGAAATCATCCTTAATCAGATAGTTCTACAGGTGAAGCACAATAGCTAACGGGTCAACAGGAGGGATCAGGGTTTGGTCTCTGATGCCGATCGGTGTCCACCACAACATATCCCACCAGCGCTGTATACGTCCTCTAGCGGCACGTGACCCCTCAAGTGACCAGGTTAGCATTTTATTAGTGATTTAATTAACTAGGTTCAATTATTTGATCTATAGGAACATGCAAAGTAATTAGGGTTGGGCCTTAATAATTACGTCACAAGGAAATATAAAATCCTAAGCTAAGGCTAAAGTCCTCGAGAATCAAATAAAAAAATCGACAAAAATGAAAACCAATGAAAACTGCGGTGAGGTCCCCCGAGCACACCGGTGCTCGGCGAAACAGACCCCGAAAATCACCAAGTCTCTGAGCTGTCCTAGTCATGTATTATTATAACAATAATAGTCTGTTGAAAAAGAAACTAAGCAAAGCCTACACTAAACACCCGACACTCCCACTCTCCTCTCTCACACTCTCCTGCGGCTCTATGCAGAAAAGAGCCGCCTCCAAGTCTCGCGGTTGCGTCGGCTTCTCGAAGAAAGCCGCCTCGATCCTCAGACCCTCGCAAGAAGATTGAAACAAGAGATGTGTTAGACCAAAATTATTATAATAAAATAAAATGACAAATAAATGTAAAAAAACAAAAAAGAAATAAAATAAAAAGAAATAAAAACAAACAAAAACAAAAACAAATAAAAGAAAATAAAAGAAAGGAAAAAGAAAAACCGAAAAAGATATAAAAGCTGTAAAAGAAAAGCCGACTACTAAGCCGTGCTCCCCGACAATGGCGCCATTCTGATGGACTCAAAAATCCCGCGTTCGGGTTAAGGTATAATTAGGGTCGTTGCGACCCGAACCATGAGGCTAAGTCGATCAAGAAAAAGTAAGACCACCAATCAAAATAAATCAACAAATCAGGTAAATAGCGATTTTGCTATTTTATTTTACCTGGTATAGCTACCAAGGTCGAACACAAGGAGCACAGTTTGGAAAATCCTAAGAAGTAGTAGGGGTTCAAAAATAAAAGAAACAAACTTTTTTTGTTGGATTTTTTGTTTTTCACTTTTTTTTGTAATTTTTATATTAAAAAAACAAAAGAAGTAAAAAAGGGCACATATAAATAATTATTTATCACAACAAAAATGATCAGAAAATTAAAAAAAATTAGTTTTTGCAAATATTCAAGTGTTTTGGTATTTTTCTGAGATTTTTATAATTTTTAGGTAATTTTCTAAAAATGAAACAAGGCAGAAAACGAATGATAATGTGCAGCCAGAATCTGAAGGCTATTTAAAAATACTAAATAGCCTATAAAATTCCAACAACAAATTTATGAAAAACTAGAAATTAAAATCTAATTAAAGGAGCTGAAATTGTATTTTTTTTATTTTTTAAGAATTTTTAATGATTTTTCTAAGTTTTTCAGTGTTTTTCAATTTTTAGGGTTTTTATAAATCCAAATGCAACAAAAATCTGATAGAAATTAAAACACACTAAAACACACAAGTAATAATTTGTTTAGATTTTTTGGAGGGTTTTTAATATTTTTAGTTATTTTTCAAATTAGACAATAGCAAATTTAGAGGTTTTTTAATTTTTAAAAATAACAAACGAAAACAAAACGAGCCCAAAATTTTATAGAAATTCCTACAACATGGCAGGAGCCATGTATCAAAATTTCCCAATTTTTGGACGAGATTTGATATTTATTCAAGCCAATCAAAAATGCACAGCATACACGGACCTAGATACAAGAAAAATAAGTTCCAGGGGACAAACAATAACACGCTTCAAAAGTATAGGGGGGCACTTGCAAAAAGTCCAGATCGCACGAGGGCGGCACGTGAATCAAACAAGCAGGGGTATAAGTGTCATTCCTATTTATAAAAAATCATTTGATAACAACGATAAAATCCAGGGAAGAACATACAAATAACCCACAAACCACGTGCCAGATCACGTGAACTACACTCAGAGGGACTAAATTGCAAATAAAAGAAACACGATGTCCTATATGCAAACTGTCCAAAATAAAAACAACTACCGAAACTATTTACATGACTACGAAATAAATGCAAAAAGCAAAGAGGGCCTATGTGTAAATTATCCTTCTTATTACAGATCCAATGGCTGAACAGGTCCTCACTTAAGATCGAATGGTGGAGATTCTCTTATACCGGTTCGACGATGGACGTGTGAGATCTGATCCTCAGGTAGATCTAACGAACGAGACGCCTCGGATGATGGACGAACACGATTAGAACTGGATGTGGGTCTCGATCTGACGGCGGAGGAGGCTCCTAGAAGAGAGGCGAAGAACTCTCCGCCGGCGAGCTTCGCTCGATCGATACAAGCTACTAGGGCGTCCTCTGGAGCTGCTGTGATAGGGGAAACATTGCTGGCGATGGTCCGCAGCTACTGAGATGCTCCGATGAGGCCGGGAGCTACTGGAAGGCTCTGGTGATGCGAGGGAGCTGGAGCTCCTGTGCTTCAGTGTTCGAACCTCCAAATGAGGTCCTCTGGCATCCAAACCTGCACAGAAAGACTGCTGGGTCGAGGGCAAAGTGTCTCAAACCATTAATGCATGAAATGGAGTGAGGATGAGGTGGGGCGTAGACCTCTGGCGAGGCGACGGTGGAGGAGGGCTGAAGTCCTGTACCTAGGCGAATCAGGATGAATGGAGGGGCATAGAAGGTGGAGATGGGTCTCATGGAGGTGATGGCCTCATCGACGTGGGAAAATGGTGTTCTAATCCTAGTGGTCAAAGCTCAAAAGGAAAACTCTGCTCTAAGAAAGAAATTCTAATCTACGGCGAAAAAGAAGATCTCTAGGTTACCTGATGGTGAAGCCGTCTGTGCTGGAGGTCGGGGACCTCCGAGGGTCTTTGACTCAATAGATCTACATCTTCAGAGGCTCGAGCTCACCTCGTGATGGAGCACGGCAAGAAGCTCGCCGGACCTTGGGCTAGACACCTCGAATTCTCCCTGCAACGCTCTCCCTCACTCGTTGTCACTCAAGGAAGGAGACGGATCTCCTAGGAAACGAGGGCAATGGCCGAAGATGCGGGGAAAGGTGCAGCTCCTCAAGATTATATACTTTGTAGGGTCCGCGAAAGGTGGAGCTTGGGCGCGCAGATCGAGGAACAGATCCCTAAAGGAATCGATGGGCATGGATCGCAGATCATCCCTTGATAATCGGTGATGTGGAGTGGTGAAGATGGAGGTCGGATCAATTCGGGAAAAATTTGAGAAGTCGGGCAAAAAATCGGATTCGGGTGAAGATCGATCCAGGGGGGCAGTTGACTGGGGTAAACGTTCCCCCGGGACCAATCAGAGTTTGGCAGGGTCTAAATTATTTGTAAAATAATTTAAAGATAGAAAACGATTTTATTTTAAAATATTTTCAAAATAAAAAATGTTTATTTATTTTCAAACTATTTTTTAGTGATTTTATTTATTTTTATGAAAAATAAATTATGCTATATACAATATAATATATTATATACATGTATAAAATACCTAGGTATTTTTCTTATTATTTTTAATTTCTTATTTTTGTACAAATACCCCAATTTTATATTTTATTTATCTAGAACATAAAATTTAGAGTATAAAATAATTTTTATTTTATTTTTATTATTTATTTACAAGAGTGAAATAAATAGAAGTGTGATACATATATACATGTAATATGTACAAGGGTGAGAGAGAGAAATTATTTTGTTTTTATTTTAGTTTTACTTTTCTCATTTTTGTTTTATTTTTAAAAATATATACAAGATATTAGAAACACATTTTTATTTTTATTTTTGTGAAAATAAAATATGTACAAATAGAAGGAATATATACAATGTTGAATGGCCCTATCTCTCTCTACTTATTTTATTCGGCGATCAGGCCAATGATTGGCCCTCGCTTGGGTTTAGGTCATTCAATATTTATTCTAAATATTTCCTTCTTTTTCATTATTCTTTATTCTTTTATTTTTGCACAAATACATGCTAATTATTGATATTTACAAAAGGCATGCTTATTGGCAACTTATTATATTTACAGTTATCTACATGGTACATTGCCATGATAATTAGCTAAAATAAAAGAATAAAGAGTGATGAATGAGTATTCATCAATAGTTCTATGTCTGCATCGGCTACCACTTCTGTTGAGTCTAAATAGCCAATGTCTCCACAGCCTCCTCAGGAGAGTCAAACCCAGCAAGCGGTCCAGCATGTTTATTAAGTGCAGACCCCTGAACCGACATCTCTGCAGCTGCCATAATAGCAATTGGTAGTGTACCACCTTGAGCTCCAGATCTTACCATATCAATACTCTCCTCCACCACCTCTCATTAAAGAGTTGAATGTCTTGTGGAACAATGATGTACAACTGGCAAGTCTTAGCGGACAACAACAGGGCCAGCAGTTAGGAAATTGCCCATTCCCTCAACAGCAAGAAGGGAGATTTATCCAGGACCAACCTCATCACAACCAGCAGTCTCCGCCATACCAGGGCAACTGGAGACAACATCAGTATCAATAACCACAGTACCGTTAGTATTAGCACAATCAATAGTACTCGGTTGTCCCAATCAGAACCAACCTCCTCAGTAGTATCAGCAGCACCACCCTTCTCCTCACTGCCAAAACTAGTATTCCCACTCGTAGCCTCCATAGCATTCCTAATATCAATGTTGCTAGAACGTTGAACCATCCGAGGCTGCTTCTCTGAACCCTACCATAGATTGTTTGGTTCAACTAGTAAAAAGCCTAGCAGAGATGAGCCAGAAGCTTGATGACCTCACTGCAGCCAAAACCCCGATTCCAGCTCAGGTGGAGGCTAATCCCAATAATTTCAGGAAGAAAGAGCAGGTAGTTTGTTATGTTCTCTCCAATATAACAGAGTCAGATGTGCATGATTTGTTTTTATCTAATGTTGTCACTCTCAGGAGTGGTATGGTACTGCATCCAACTACCACCATGAAGGGGAAGAATAAATCTTTACCAGGTGAATCATCATCTTCCGCATCAGTCGATCCAGCATCCCGGTGGGTGAGTAAGAAGAAGATGGATGAGAAGCACTAGAAAGAAAACACCAAAAAATCAACAAAATCAAAGTTACAAAAAGAAAGCGGTAGCGGTAGTAGCTGAAGCACCGCCATGCCAGCCACCAAGGAGACCGCAAATGCAACCACCCTGATGCCAGTCGATGGAGCCCCGCCTGTAGAATTTAGATGCCCACCTTTCTTGGATGACCTTGCTTATTTTTATTCATCCATTTATATAGCCTAGTGTGGGTGCATATTTTGATGTAAATAAGAACACTATTTCTATTGTTGCTTTTGGTTTTGTAAATATTATATTTCTGGATGCTTTGAGAAAATCCAAAAAAAATAAAAAAAATTAAAAATGCCTTATATGATCATGATGTTGTTGAGATTTTCCAAAATCTTATTCTTGAAATTCCCCTACCCAAAGCCATCAAGTACATGCCTAACATCAAGAAAGGTCTAAAGTAATCATGCACCTCAAAGATATAACTGCGTAGAGCTTGTGAAAGAAATGTCAAGCGTGTTCTGACCACAGCAACTGTGAATGCAATCAACAATCTCCCAACAAAAAAGAAGGATATGGGATCTCCTCTAGTCAGATGCCAGATGTTCGATCAGGACTTAGACTGAACTCTAGTAAATAGTGGATCCTCAATCAATCAGATGCCCACTTTACTACTCAAAGAATTTGGATTGGGACCGCTCAAGCCTACTAGAATGATTATGCAATTTGCAGACACATTTATCAAGCGGCCCTGAGGAATTTTGTCATTGTCACTATCCAGGGAACGTAGTTCCCTATGGACTTCAAAGTATTCGACATGAACACATCATCTCCTCTATTGCATACCCCGATAATCCTTGAACGATTGTTCCTTTGAATAGCCGAAGCAATGATGGACTATGGCACTGGTCAAATCACCTTCCCATCGAGCAGCGAGAAGGTGCCAACTGAGATGATCCAAGTGCAGAATCTGACAGAGCCTACATTAGACGAGAGTGAGCCTACAGAGCATCAAACTGAAGACTGTGACTTTCTTGTTGAAATCCATGATACAAATCTGTTCATGGATGATATTGAACTACATGAGTTCCTCTATACAAAAGAACCAACGGATAGCATAGTTGAGTTCCCAGATTTCCTTGATGATGAGATTTTCGCTGAGTTGCATTATGAATACATCTATGGCCACCTATCCTTGGCAGAGCAGGACGCAATCATTCAAATTTTCGTGAACGAGATTCTATGATAGAAGAATACTATGCAGCATTGAGTGTAGAGCCAACAGTGCCAATGGTGGACACCATACAGTTGCACAGTAGATGAAGTCACCACCGAGCTAAATCGTACCCCTCCTGAACTCAAGTGACTTCTAGCAAACATGAAATATGCCTTCCTTGCGTGTGCATAGAGCATGTTCCCAGTGATTATCAATTCACAACAGATCGAGGAATAAGAATCTTGTCTGCTCGAGGTTTTAGAAAGAAACTGCAAGGCGATAGGATGGAAAATTTCATATCTCCATGGGATCAACCCCTCATTATGCTTTCATTACATGTACCTTGAAGAGAACAACATGCCTTCCTGGGAGTTCCAGTGAAGATTAAATCTAAATCTCCAATCCGTTGTGATGAATGAAATCACAAAATGGTATGATGTGGGATTCATATATCCCATCTTTGACTCAAAATGAGTGAGCCCCTTACAGGTTGTGCCAAAGAAATCAGGTATCAACATGATAAAGAATGATAAAGGAGAGGAGATCGCAACCAGAGTTCCAACATCTTGATGCATCTGTGTGGACTATAAGCGCATGAATCTAGTGACAAAGAAGGACCATTTCCTACTCCCTTTCATCGACCAGATGTTAAGAGATTGGTCATGAAGGAATATTTTTGTTTCTTGAACGATTACCCTGGTTACAACCAAGTCACTATTGCTCCTGAAGATTAAGAGAAAACAATCTTCACATGTCCATTTGGGACCTACGCCTTCCACAGAATGTCGTTTGGGTTGTGCAATGCTCCAGCAACATTTCAGTGATGCATGTTGGTCGTATTCTTGGCTATAATTAGAAAATTTCTTGAGGTTTTCGTCGATGACTTCTCGATCTATGGATACATCTTCGATCGGTGCATATCTTATCTAGACCAAGTTTTGACGAGATGCTGTGAAGTGAACCTTGTACCCTCGTGGGGAAGAGCCATTTTATGGTGACCAAGGGTATTGTGCTTGGCCATGTCATATCAAAACATGGCATGGAGGTGAACCCTGCGAAGGTGGATGCCATTTCAAAACTCGAGCCACCTACAAATATGAAGCAAGTCAGACCATTCATAGGGCATGATGGTTTCTATCGATGATTCATCAAAGATTTAAGTAAAATTACCTGATCGCTGACTGAGCTTCTTGGCAAGGAGGCAGATTTTATCGTTGATGATAGAGTCCTCCAAGCATTCAATCAGCTGAAAGAATTGATCACCCAGGCCCCTGACCTTCAACAACCAGATTAGTCTCTCTCATTTGAGATCATGACAGATGCATCTGACTACGCCATTGGAGCGGTTCTAGGACAACGAAGAGATAATCTACCCTTTGCAATTCACTATGCTAGCCAAACTCTAGATCAAGCTCAGAAAAACTACACTGTCACTGAAAAAGAGATGCTTAGGGTTGTCTTCGCTTTGGATAAATTCAGATCCCACCTACCTGGATCCTAAGTGATCATTTATACATACCATTCTGCCATCAAGTACTTACAGGACAAGAAGGATGCCAAACCGAGACTCATCAGATGGATCCTTCTGCTTCAGGAATTCGATCTTGAAATCCGTGAAAAACTTGGAGTTAAAAAGTGGTGGCAGATCATTTATCAACATTAACAGAGCATTATTCTCCTGACCAGAGCTTACTACCTATTATAGAAACCTTCCCAAATGAGACAATTATGTTAGTCACTTCGCTCCCTTGGTTCGCCAATATTGTGAATTATTTTATTTCCAAGAGAACTCCACAAGATTGGCCGAAACTGAAAGTCGATAAATTTCTATCGGATATTCATTTTTATCAGTGGTAGGATCCTTATCTCTTTCATGAGGGAGAAAACTACATCTAGAGGAGGTGCATTCCACAAGAGTAAGTCTAAAATGTCCTCGAACAATGTCATGCTAGAGAATCAGGAGGACACCACTATGGGAGAAGAGCTGCAGCAGAAGTTCTACAATGCAGCCTTTGGTGGTTGGCTCTATTCAATGATGTGAAAGACTTTTTTAAGCATTGCACTAACTGTCAGAACTGGGCAGCACTTTTGGAATAAGTGACGTAATGCCTCTAAAGTACATTCAGATTTCAGATGTGTATGACGCGTACGACATTGACTTCATGGGCTGTTTTCCCAATAGTCAGGGTTTTAAATATATTCTGCTTGTTATCGACTATGTGAGTCATTGGGTAGAGGCTATCCTAACCCAAGTTGTCGACAGTCACATCGTTTGTCGGTTCCTGAAAGAAAACATCATTACAAGGTTTAGGATCCCCAAAATCCTGATATCTGGTGGGGGTAGCCATTTTATCAACAGAGAGGTGAAGAAGCTGACACAGGAATTTCCATTAAACATCGCATCGCCTCTCCATACCACCTATAATCCAATGGCCTGGTTGAATGTTCAAATAGGGAGATAAAGATAATTTTTCATAAACGTGTATTCCCTAATAGGAAAATTCATCACAACTCCTTGATTTTGTTCTTTGGGCCTATCGAACCACCTACAAGTCACCATTAGGAATGTCTCCCTACTACCAGGTGTATGGAAAGCCATTCCATTTACTCGTAGAATTCATTCACAAATCTTTATGGGAAATTAATGTATATAATTTGGATTCCAAGAAGGCAGGAAAAGAACAAAAAAATGGATCTGAATCAAACTCTCGAGTTCCGTGAGTATGCATACGACAATAGTCTGATGTACAAGGAGAAGGTCAAGAAGTGGCACGACAAGCATATATGCATACGACTATTGAACTGGGTCAGAAGGTTTAGTTGTTTGATGCAAAGCTCAAACTTTTCCTAGGGAAGTTGAAGAGCAAATGGACCAGGCCTATCATAGTAAAGCACGTATGTGACAATGGAAGCATTGTTATATATGGTTTGTCAGCTGACACATAGCCATTTGTGATCAACAGACAGTTACTTAAGCCTCATCTTGAATATGATATGTTTTTGTCCGTGGTTGATTTGATTCAGGTGGTATATGATGACGAGCTCAATGTCACAACATCATTGCAATCTAATGAAGCATAGAAAAATATTTTTGATTAGTTAATCTTTTTCTTCTTTTCTTATTTTCTTCTTTTCATTTTCATTCTTCAAATTCTTTCTTTGATGTTGCCCTTACCCCATTCATGTGTGCTATACTTAGGATATGCTTTGTCCTAAGTATAGGGGGTGAGCGCCCTCGAGTTTTTTATAGTTAGATCCTCCTCAACTCTTAACTTTTTGTCTATACTTAAGGATATTTTATCCTAAGAACAGGAGGATATAGGATGAGCCGATGATTTATTCATTCCCACCCTCGACACTCCCTCTACGTTGAATATAATCTCCTATACTTAGGATTTATTGATCCTAAGCATGTGGGGGCGGTCGACTTCTTGTTGTTTATTGAGTCATTGTTGTATAGACTTTTCTATACCTAGTACGAGTTATGCCTTCCTTTTCTATTCGATCTATGAGGACATAGCTTAATCTAGGTATAGGGGAACAATATAAACTCTGCATATATATATATATTAGCCATTACTTGTACTTTCGTATTTTTAATAATGTGGGTAATCAATAAAAAGGAATTAAAACATATATTAAAATTCTTTGCATTTGCAAAATGTGTGAAAATGGTTGAAAATATTTTTGAAAAATCTTTTGAAAACTGTTTAGAAAATATTTTGTAAAATGTTTTCAACCTTTGTAAAAATTTCTTTTCTTTGTTTGAATAAAATATTTTAAAAATCTATTTGTAAATGGTTTGGAAAATGATTGCAAAAATAGTTTGAAAAATTTATGCTGTTTGAAAAAGCTTTGTAAAATAATTTTCAAATTTTGTAAATGATTGTAAAAATTATTTGTCAAACTAGCTTGCAAAATAAAGTTTTAAAAATGTTTGTGAGAAACTTTTCAAATTATTTTGAGATTTATGTACATAATTCAAGAAAATAAAAATATTTTACAAATTTAGTACATTAACCTGCAAATAATAATTAAATCCTTGTAAATACATAGTGTTAATTTCTAATACACAACTCTTATAATTAATAAGATGCACTCCTGTGTAAGTAGATGCACATAATTATTTGCCAAAACTTTTTGTTTTTAAAAAATCCCTAAAATTTTGCAGAATTTAAAATCCTAAAAACATTTGCAAAATCTTTTCAAAAAATTACATAAAAACTTGTAAAACTTTTTCAAAAACCCATAAAATTTTCAAAACCAGAAAATTGCATCACAAAAGTATTTTTTTCCATTGTACATAGCATCCACATTTTTCAGAATAATCTAGACAATTAAATAAGTCCAAATAAAGTATGAAGATTGGAGCTTGGAATAGACCTTAATACACTTAATTTAATAGGAACCCATTGAGGATTGGAATTGGAGATATTTCAGGTCACCTTGACTTAATTCTGTAGGTTCTGTAAGACTATGTTCATGAGTTGATTCAATATGCCTGAATAAAACCCTTCATACCATACATAAGAGTCTTGAGACAGTGACTTGACTGGAAACCTAGCATTTGCCTCAACTTAGATGGAATGTTGAAATATCTTAGAATTTAAGTGGGGATGATGCAAGGCCGCTTCATCAAGGGTGGCTCAGGAACATTCTTGGGGATTATTGACACCGGTACTCTAACCTACCTCTTTTGGTAACAATGATATCTAAAGACTAGAGATGGATTGAGACAATGCTTCGGATGAGGGATGGTCTACCAACGCAAATTTTTCCAAGACCCCCAAAAAATGGGTGGAACAAAAGATGCTATATCCACTGAGGCACAAGCAAGAATGCAGAAACTATACAAAGTCAAAGAAAGTATCCAAAGAAGCCTACACCCAAAAATTCCAAACAAAAAATTGAGCTTCAAGAAAGAGCCTGCTTTTTAGTGAAGAATCAGTTACACTGACCAACTTCACAAGGGAATGAAGACTACATTGGTCAATTCTCACTTCTTTTCCCATTCTTCTAACTTCTTCCCCATTAGGTTAGAAATATCGAGAGCATCTGACCTTAGAAGGGAATATCTGTCTCCACGAGGATGAGCTACCTGAAGAGCAGATGCCTTGATAATTCAACATTTTGGTCTAGAGAGAGCTGAACAATTTCACAAACATGGTTCTATCACTTCAAGGTAGCAAGAGTATGCAACTGAGAGGATGGTTCTAACTTGGCTGTTAATTGGACTGGATGATAGGAGTACGGAACCTAAAGGCTATTGTGTGACATTTAATGATTTCCATGTGGTTTCAAACACACCACTAATCCAAAGGCCTTCTTTGAGCTTTAAACTTTGACTTTATTAAGACAAGTTTAAAAGCCGACATTTATTCCAAGTTATTTCTTTTTCTTTTCTTTATTTTCTTTTCTATGCTTATAGGAATAAGTTTTTGTAGTGGACTAGCAAAGGCAAGTATAGGAGGTGACGAATCCTCACTTCGTCACCTTTATTCTTCAATTTTGACCTTCAAACCCTAGCTAAATGCTTGTATGTATCCTTAATTTGTCAAAATAAGCTCTTTATAAAATGTGTAAAATATTGTATAAAATATTCTATAAAATATTGTACGCTTATTATATTAAAAACCATAATAAAAGAATAAATGAAGAAAAGAAAAAGAAATGAGACACCGTAGGTATTGAGTGACCCTAGCACCCGAGATGCAGTCATCATGATGACCTAGTCGACAAGGAATAAAGTAGGGGGAGATAGGGCAGTCAATTATACATATTACATAATCTGAAAACCCTACAAATATTGGCCAATAATTAACCTTTGGGACCTATTTTATTTTCTTACTGTTATACTTCAAATAATAAAACCCTCAATACGAAAGATGTAGATAAAAATACATAGAAAAATACAAAATTTATTTCATGCAAAAATAATGCAAACTACACATTCTACATCAAAAAATAAAATCCAAAAACCCGACTTCACAGACGTATATCTCCTCCCTATGAACTCAAAATGCATCAAAAACATCTTTAATTGTATATAACTTTTTATTATCTATTTAATGAAGATGTTTTATTTAATTTGGAATTAAGATGCAAAAGTTAGGTTTTGAGCCCTTATTGTATTATATACCTGAATAAAATATTCATTTTTATCGTTTATGATTTTTATAATTTTATAATTTTATAATTTTATAATTTTGTAACTATTCTATATAGTGCATGTACATGATAAGAATACAATAAAACCATAAAAATAAAATAAAATAATATATCAAAAAATATATAAATTACATATACATATACATTACATACTTACATTTATTTAAATAAACATATTATATCAGAAAAATACCATAAAAATGTATGGGCATATTTAAATAATCTATAAATATATAAATTAAGTAAATAAAATAAAAAATTAAATATTCAAAACATAGGTCAATATTCCTATACTTATACTTGTAAATATTAACTCCTAATAAACAACCTCATAAAAAAATAAAAATAGGTAATAAATATTACATAAAATTAGAAATAATTTTTATATTTTAACAAAAAATAATCAAATCATATGCTATATTTATTCATTTTCCAAATCATTTATACCTTGAAATTTCTTGGTTGGTCCACGAGGACCAAATAGGTACGTTTGCTTGTTGACCGAGCGGTCAACTGCTTTCCCTAGGCTCTGACATGTGTTAGAGCACACGGGGAGCCCTCCTTTGCCAAATTTCCACGCTTCATACCATGTATTTTTCATCTCGAGCCTGCCACTCCTGCATAGCCGCCATGTCTCTCCTCCTCGCCAGCCATCCCTCCTTCACCTACCGCCACTCTAGCAGATGCAAGATCACCTCAAAAACACTCAACCACCTCTTTTATAAACTAGCCCTCTCCCCCATTTTTGAAGATTTGATCATTCTTCCTCTGTTATTAGCCCATCGGGTCCACCTAATCACTAGGCATTGGTGAGAATGACATTTGGAGGTGATTCATAGAGAGGAGGAGATCTCGAAGGGTTGGTCCAACCACCTCTGGTGAGAATCCGTCGAGGTTTTGGCTTCTCGACCCCTGCTGACTGAGGCCTTGTTTTCTTCCATTTTTAGATAATTCCATGGTATAGAATTTGATTATGCATTTACTTTTAAGTTCAAATCATTAGGTTTAGGTTAAATTCAATTTGTGCTTAAACCTGGAGCTCGGGCTCTAGGTTGATTCCATTGTGCTTCCCTTTGTGAATCACCCCACTTTCATCCTCATCTCAAACCTCATACTTTTCTCCATCTCATGCACCTCCTTTCCCCTTTGATCTTGTGAAGATCAGAGGATTAGGGTTCCTCTTCCTACATTTGTCAGAACCCATACCATACCGCTCATCCACGTAGCTTCACGCTTCAACCCTCGATCGAGACTCTTCATCTCATGCCTGAGAGCATTTTTCTGCTGGTCTCGTGGTCTGCACGCACAAAGTTTTGAAGCACCTCTAGGACCTGGTAAGAAGGATGAGCTCTAGATCATCATCAACACCTCCTCGGACCCATCGAAGGAGATCAGCACGCACATCGGCATGCTAGTGATCGATTGCACCCACATGCTTTCAGAGAAGATACCGGAGTCGTTTGAAATGACAGATAAAACTCAGCACGGTGGAGTTCTTTTGTCATTCTTCCATGTGCCTCGATAACTGTCGGATGAAGAACATGGCCCATATCTAATCCTGGTCGTCTACTTAATATGATGGGGTATGCGTTAAGGGCCCTTCGATCGTCCACGTGGAAGCACGAGGGTGGTCTGACCTAGAGCGCTTAATGGGTAAATATCGAAGACCCCCTACGTACTTTCATTATTTGTATTCAATCCTGTAGAAACTATATCTTGTTCAAAAAGTAGTGGATAAATTTGCATGTAAGCCCTTGAACTATTTTAAAATTACACTTTAATCCCTCGCCACACCACCTCATGTGAAAGCCCATGTGCATGGGTGTTTTGCATGTATACCCTTGCGGGTTTGTGTAATTGTAGTTTAATATCAAAAAAATTAATATTAATATAAAACATTTTGGTATTTTGTAGTGTAGTCCTAGTTCTTTATTTTTATTGCAAATATCTCCTTACAGTTCAAGTTATTTTATGTAGGTTTTCCAATTTTTTATAAAAATAATACGTTCTTCAAAAATCATAAAAAAATACGTGAATGTGTCTGCTTGCATGATCTTTCACACCATAATTCTAGATTTTCATTTTAGCAGATTTTCTATTTATAAAAAAATTATATAATATAGTTTATTCCCTATTTGCCTTAAAAAATCCAAAAAAGTTAAATCATATTTAAAATTTCCCCCCAAAAATTAGTATTTTATTATTATAGTATTTAGTGCCTCTAGATGAAAAATCCCTGAAATAGAAAAAGAAAATTATAAAAAAATAAAAAAACTCCAAAATCCTTTAAGAACGTATAAAATTTCTTCAAAAATCCCAAAAAGCTTAGTTTCTATATGGTAATTATATATATATATATTAATATGTATTGAAATTAGTTTTGAGAATTTTACCTTGTTTAGTATTTTTAAATCTCCAGACAACTCAAACTATTTATTTATTCCAGGTTTTGGTATATTTTAGAGTTTAAAAATACCTAAAAATGAGCAAACATCTTCATAAAATCACAAAAATGGTAGAAAAATATAAAAAGCACAAAAAATTTCATTCTGTAATTTTTATTATGATTACAAAAATATTACCCTATAGTGTGTTATATAACTATAAATAATTATATATAAGTTACATTATTAGTAATTATTACAAATATTATAACTATTTTAAAATAAATATATATATTTATTACAAAATAAAAAAACAATAAATAAATAAATAAAGATAAAAACCCACAAAAACCTAATAAATAGTATGCATATATATACATATTATTTATTTACTTAAAATAATATTTTGTGCTGCCTAACTTGTTCCCGAAGTTCGACCCTACCTACTTGTCCACTATACACTTTTTTTGTAGGGTATAATAAATCTTGATTCATACCTTTGCTTATTCATTTCTTGATTATTATAGTGTGGGTTGATTGTTGATTTAGCCATTATACTTTAAGAGTGGTTGACACATCGACTGTTGGTCCCGCCATATGTGGACCACAAGATTACTCTTGGGATTATTTTGATTATTTCAATGAACATTGTAGATCCAAATGGGATCTACATTATTCGCATAGACCACAAATGCAAAATAAGAAAATATGTACACCAAAATGATTTTGTTATGCATTTTAAGTAATTAAAACGTAATATTCGTAGCTTTTATTATTTTAAAATTTTTAAGTAAAAGAGATTTACAAAATAAAAATAAAATAAAATTCTAGAAATAAAATAGAACACAAAAATAACTTTTTTGGGATTTTTGATAAATAAGAAAAGGCAAAATAATGAGGAAAGAACAATATTTACACTATATACACAATCACGTTGCATTACTTTCAACGGCAAATAATTATTTTTAATTATTTTAATTATGTACTATATTTAAATATATATTAAAGAAATTAATAGAAAAAGAAATAAAGAAAAACGAGTTAGGTTTGTACAAGGAATGTTAGTGTCAGGTTAGTACATATATACAGTATAAAATTACATCTCAAAACTAACATTATGCAAACAAGATTTGATTTTAGTGAAATCACTTTCATTGGATATATATTTATAACTTTAAAAGTGAGTTTGATGAATTTGTAGTTCATACAGAGCAGAAATTTAGCCTAGAAGTTGGACTTTATAGCTTTCTTCAGTTCAAGATTTATAAGTATTTATTCAATGTGAGATTTTTTTGTATTTTTCTATAAAAAAAATTATATACTTTTTTATAAACAAGTTCAAAAAAGAATCAAGTAAAAAGGAGTTAGTATGAATTTATTAAAATTCAAGGAAGTATGGATATTTACAATGGATTATTACAAAGAATTTTCAATACTTATTTTTTTTAAAATTAGTGTGTCAACTTATTTACAAGATAAATATGAATTATTAGTCCATTTTTATTAAGGGTCATATTTTGTAAATTTATTGAATTTAGAGACTTTTATTCAGAACTTTGTTCAGATATTCCGCTAAGAATAATATATTAAGAAGATTAATCACATATTCATCAGAGGTGAATGGGTTGTTGCTCGAGTTGGAGGAGTATTTTTCATGTGGATATGGATTGGTTTGTCCAACCCTAGTGGTCGATTCAAGAGGAATGGTGAGTTCCTTGAAGTTGTAGCTTCTTTGGAAGAGAAGTTTCAAGGGCTAAGCCATGGATCTCGTCTAAGAACTCCTCACCGGAGGAAGCGGTCACTGTCACCAGCACACTGCCCAGCTCTTTCTCTCTCTCTCTCTCATTTATGTAGATCAGTGGATTTCGGCAGATGATATCTTAGAGTTGGTTGATGGGTTTAAGTATAGAAAGGAAGAGAATGAAGAGGCGTGAGATTACGTGAGTCTATGGTTGAGTTTTAGGTTAGTCGAGGAAGAGATAGAGTTCGGTAGAGTCATGGGGGGGGTCTAACTGCGATGGAGGTTTGGTTCCTAGATTTGGCGGATTGGTGGTTAGGGTTTGAATTTGGAACGATGAAGCATAGTACAATGGGATCCTAGCAGTTGTTGTTGGAAGGGGATAAGCAAGAGATGACCGGAGATCGTGATGGTGCTTGGCCTCATATGAGTGCAGCTTGTGGCTGCTTGAGGTCGGAGAAGGGAAGGCATGACTACGTGATGAGCCGAGAAGCTAAGGGAGATAGGTATCAATGGTCGTTTCAACCTCAACCTCTCGACTAGGGCTCAATCAAGAGAAATAAAAGAACCACCAAATAATAAATCAATCAAGAAAACACGAGAGCGATCCTCGCTATTTTATTAACCTGGTATAGCGACCAGGGTCGGAATCAGGGAGCACGAGATGGCCGAGATGGCCAACGAAGTAGCCTAAAAATAAAATAAAATAAAGTAGACAAAAATTTTTTTGGTGGATTTTTAATTCTTTTTTAATTTTTTTGTATTTTAATTATAAGGGAAAATATAAAACAAATGAAAAAGGCAACAAACAAGTATTTATAAAACACTACAAAAAAGCCAAAAAATCAAATAAAAATTGTTTTTATGTTTTTTATATTTTTAAGTGTTTTTGGTGAATTTTTCAAAATTTTCCAATTTTTAGTTAATTTTATAAAAATCAAGAAAGGGGAAAACATTAGCAATATGTACATTCAGATTTGAAAGGCCAACTAAAAATATACAATTGGCCTATAAAAATCTGATGGTAATTTTTATGCAAAGTAAATGCAAAAACTAAATTACAGAAAAAGAGTTTGCAATTTTTTGAATTTTATAGAGTTTTTTAGAATTATTATAAGGGTTTTAATGTTTTTTAATTTTTTTGGTTTTTATAAATCCAAACGGCATAAAAATTAGATTGAAGCTAACAAACAACAAAATCAACAAACATAAATTTGTTTGGTATTTTTAAAGGAATTTTTATCTTTTTCTTTGATTTTCTTTTCCAAACAGTGCCAAAAATCAAGGTTTTTGAATTTTTAAAAATAATAAAAAGCCTCGAAAATGTCCCAAAAATTTGGGGAATTTTTTACACAATGGCAGGATCCACGGGTCCAAATTTCACTAAATTTGGAGTTTATTTATTATTTTATTCAATCAATAAAAGAGCTACAGCACACAGGGACCTAAATGTAAGAAAAGATAGTTCGGAGACTAAATAATAACATGTGCAAAAACCTTAGGGTTCGAAGCGCAAAAATCCTAAACAATCAGCACATGTTCAATTAAAACCATGCACAGGGGTATATATGGAAATTTCAGAAACTAAATTTCATTCCATAACATAAACAAACCCCAAGCCCATACATGCAAAATGTCCAAAATATCACGTGTCGATGCACGTGTTCCACACAGGCAGGGACTAAAATGCAAATAGATAAAATTAGATGTCGATATGTGCAAATAGTCTAAGAGTGCAAACTTATTTAATAGACAAAACAAAAACTACAAAAAGCTACAAGGGTATGGGCGCAATTACCCAGCCGAGGCGCGTGAGGGGCACACGTGAGCGTCAGGTGTCGAGGCGTGGCTGGCTGCTGATGCACGGTCCTGATGCAGCCGTCTGGACGATCGAACAGTGATGGCGCGATGGCGAACGTGGGAGGAACGTGACCGTTAGATCAGGGATCTAACGACCTGACATGGCAGAGCACGGGCGGTGGAGTTGCGAACTGGTACTGCGGGGCGATCAAAAGGCTGTAAAGGGATGAGGAAGAACAACTCCTCGATGACTTTCCCCGATGCTCCGGAGACGATCCAGAAGGTCGATGGACGATCGGAAAGGGGGGGTCTTCCTCGCGATGACACTCCGCGTCGGATAGCGGCCTCCGATCAAGCCTCCAACGGTCGGATCCTCCAGCAAGGGAGGAGCAACTTGGAGTAGCTCCGGCAAAGGGATGGAAGCGCGACCAAGGGGGGTACCTGCTCTTATTCACCTGCAAAACAAGGTTCACGCTCAGAGGAGCACTCCGACGGGGGTTATTGGCAAAAAGGGAAAGGGAAGCGTCATGAATGATCGAAGGGGATTCCGGCGTACGTGAAAGATGGAACCCATCTCGCTCTAGGCTGGGATTGCTCAGCTCAAGGTGATCGGGTCGCGTATGAAGGGTGGTGATGAGTCGGATAGATGATCGATACGGGTAGGATGGGCTGGCGGAGCTCCGACCACTAGGGCGGAGCTGACGGAGCTGGATCATGGAAATCGGAATGGAAAGCTGTCTAAGGGGAATCGAGGATACCTGATGGATGGGATCGATTGTGCTGGGGCTAAGGAAGCTCCGAGGGTCTTCACCTCGATGGCTCGTCGAGGCTAGAGGCTCAGCTCGCTCGGTGGCAAAGCACGGCGGCGACGGTCGCCGGATCAGTGGCTATGGTCCTTCACTCCTCGCTGCGACACTCTCCTCCGGTAGCTGTCACTCTAGGGAGATGAATGGAGGTCCTGGGATTGAAAGACGATGGCCAAAGATGGAGTGAAAGTGCGGCGGAGCTGAGGCTTTATAATGGTGCAGGTCCGAGAAGGTGGGAGTGGGGAACGCAGATCAATGCACGGATCCCTAAAAACCTGCTCGGGCGTGAATCATGGATATGGGAGCTGTAATCGGGGACCTGTGTTTGGGAGAATAGAGGTCGGGTCGAATTGGGAAATTTTGGAGAAGTCGGGTGCTCGAACACGGATCCGGGTGGAGTAGTCCAGGGGGGGAGTTGACCGGGGCTCAACAATCCCCCGTGGTCCAATAGGAAAATTCCTTTTATTAATTATTTAGAAATTCATTTAAAATAAGCAAATGATTTTATTTCGAAAAAATTTCAAAATGAAAAATGTTAATTTATTGTCAAAGTATTTTTAGTGATTTTTATTTATTTTTTTGAAAATTAACTAATTATGTTATTATTATATATAGGTATATACACGTTTTTATTTTTTATTTTTATTTTTAATTGTTTATTTTTGCATAATTATTCCCATTTTATAATTTATTTATTTTAAGCATAAAATTTAAAATAAGAAGGTATTTTTATTTTATTTTTATGATTTATTACATTAGTTAAATAAATAGATCTATGTACATATGTACATAGTATATATACAAGGTGGGAAATGAATTTTATTATTTTTCTTTTTATTTTTATTTTTCTGATTTTTATTTTATTTTTATAAATATGTACAAGGTATTAAAACATATTTTTATTTAGAGGAAAATAAATGTATTTATATACAGGTGTATGTACAAGCATGATTGACCCTATCTCCCTCTACTTGATTTCTTTTGCGGTCAGGCCCATGCTGAGCCCTCCCTTGGGATTATGTCACTCAATATTTATTAGAAATATTTCCCTCTTTTTATTTTATTTCTTTATTCTTTTATTTTTGCATAAAAACATGCTAATTATTACTATTTACACAATGCATGCATTTTGGTAATTTATTTTATTTACACATATCTACATGGTGTTTTGCACGGTTTTTTAGCTAAAATAAAAGAATAAAGAGTGATGAATGAGGATTCATCACCCCCTATACTTAACTTTGCTAGTCCCTTAGCAAACACTTATTTGAAAAAGAAGTGCAAAAGAAAAGAAAAAGAAAAAGAGGAGAAATGCATGGATCAATGTTGATTATTAAACTTGCCTTCATTAAATTGAAATATGGAGCTCAATCAGATCTTTGGATTATTAATGTGTCGGAACCTTAGTTGGACTTTGGTTTAAAACTTAACAGCCTCTAAGATCCACTAATCTATAGTCAAGACTCCTCAATAATCCAGATCAGAACATGTCTTCATACACAAACCCTGAAGACCATGAATCTTTCTTTGTACAGTGTAAGTGAGGTATAGCTCTCCACCTCAGAAGTAGCAAAATGACAACCCTCCCCAACAAGGTAACTCTATGACCCTAGTTTGGCCACTCTTTCCTCGAGGAGCGGAGTATTCCCTTCTAAGTTCAAGTTCATCCGGCTCAAGAAGAGGGGGAAGAAGAGAATGGACCATGGCCAGTGTAGCCATGTATCCCTGGGAGCTCAACCAGTTTAGCTAAGTCTCCCTGCTGCAATCTTCATAAAATGGAACATGAGTCTCAAGCTTTGATTATTGAACTATATACACTCCGGTGGGATTATCATTTTCTCTCAGACCCACCACTTTTTTGGAGTTATTTTCATTTTTTGTATTTTTTTTGACGTGCATATATACAACATATCTACAAAGTGCAGCATATATACATAAGGAGTTTTTCCTCTTGAGCCAGTAGACTATCCCTCTTTTGAAGCATTATTGCAACCCACGACTCCTATCATTAGACCTCATGGCAACCAGACCAAGTTGAGACACACTTTCTTCACTATAAGAAGAAGAGAGGTTCCGCCTAGAAGTACTACCCTCATATGCTACCCCAAGTCAAGGAAGACTGCCTCCTCACCACCTCACCCGTAGAGAGCTCCGTGTAAAGTGCGGGTCCAAGTCAAGCCATTGTCTATATGAGTCATGTGTGTGTTGTTAAGTGCTCTACTTAGGCTCATCGAGATGACATATGATCATAGCCTAGTGGACTCAAATAATAAAGTCACCATGGACCTGAAAAGTCTCAACTCTAAGCCCTAGAAGGTTCCTCTTATAATTAGGTGGATTAAGATCTTAACCAAGCTCCATTTTCCAATATAATTCCAAGCTAGTTTAAATGTCAACTATGATCTAGGAAAATCTGTACAAATATTTACAAATATGCTATTTACAAACTATTTACACATGTGCAAAATTTTTGAAAAATGTTTCGAAAACATGGATGTATGCATGAATGCAAGTTTTGCAAAATATGTACACAAATTTACACATGGTTTTTGCAAACTTTTGATTTTTCAAAACATTTTACAAAAATTGTGTACTATATACATAATTTTGATATGAAAATATTTACAAGCTATTTACACAAAAGATTTTTACAAATATTTTTACAAAAATAATTTGTACAACTTGTTATGTATGTGAAATAAAAGAATTTTTATAACAAGGAAAATTTTTAATTTTTATGGATTTTTGGATTTTAGCCATTTTTATTTATTAACATACTCACACAAAGTATGAGTTATGGCTAAAGTATATATGGAATATATACACACCCCCTATACTTAGCTCGAGCGATGTCCTCAGAGTCAAGAGCGATGAAGAAGACATAACTCGTGCTTAGTATTGGGAAGTGAAAAGGAAGGCTATATACAAAGACGAATGAAAGAATAGAAATGCAAGAGGATCTCAGGATTTTCCACTATACTTAGCATCAAATAATCCTAAGTATAGCAGGTTGTACACAAAGGGAAAGCCGAGTGAGAATGTACAGGGTCTACCTCCCCTATACTTAGGGTGAAATATC
This sequence comes from Ottelia alismoides, assembly GCA_037367405.1. Classification (NCBI taxonomy): domain Eukaryota; kingdom Viridiplantae; phylum Streptophyta; class Magnoliopsida; order Alismatales; family Hydrocharitaceae; genus Ottelia; species Ottelia alismoides. The sequence continues at coordinate 431,108 of JAZKJV010000871.1, read as the reverse complement.
CCTAAGTATAGGCAGCAAAACAGAGGTAAAAATGAATCAAAAGAAACTCAAAAGTCTCACACCCCCATACTTAGGATAAAGTGCACCCTAAGTATAGCAACATCGAAGATGTAAATGGGGTGTTGGACTGAAGAATGGTGTGATATGGACAACTGGATCTATACAAGTCGGGAGGATAGTGATAATCAGGCGTGAGATGCAATAGATGTGAGTCAAGAGACCACATCTCACGCAAAGTGAATCAGGGCAACGTCAACGACCAGTGGCTCATGATCTAGATATGGCTTGTGCTGCTGCCCGTTAACACGAAAGGTACTCTCAGAAGACAACTCAGATATATCAATACTCTCGTTGTCATGTACCTTTCTAACCAAGTAGGGTCCCTTCCATTTGCTCTATAGCTTCCCTGGAAATAATCTCAACCTGGCATCGAACAACCATACGCACTGACCTGGCTCAAACTGCTTGTGGTTGATATGAGAATCATACCACTCCTTCACTCTCTCCTTATACTGTAGGCTGCTCGAAAAGGTTGTATTACGAAGCTCCTCCAGGGCTGCTAACTCTACCCTCCTCTGGTCTCCTACACTCACTGGATCCATGATGATGTCTGTAACTGCCAAGAGTGACCTATGTCTAAGCTCAACAGGTAAATGGCATGGCTTGCCATAAATGAGGCGAAAGAGAGACGTACCCAATGGTGTCTTGAAGGACATCCAATATGCCCACAAGACCGAGTCCAAAAGCTGTGACCAATCCTTTCGGTCAGGGCGGACGACCTTCTGTAATATAGTCTTTATCTCCATGTTCGACACTTCAGCAAGACCATTGGTCTGAGGATGGTACGGTGTGGCTACTCGATGGTCTATGCTGAACTCGCTAGCAAGGGCTTTTACCTTGTCGTTAACGAAATGAGACCCCCCGCCAGATATCAACACTCGAGGTACCTCGAACTGTGAAATGATATACTTCCTCAAAAATCTGCAAACAGTCCTAGCATCTGCGGTTCGGGCGGGGATGGCCTCAACCCAACGACTAACATAATCAACGGCCAACAGAATGTACTCAAATACCTGACTCCTAGGGAATGGACCAATGAAATCGATGCCCCATGCGTCAAAAACCTCACAGAAGTGAATGGGCTGCATCGACATCATATCACGTTGTCCACAAGTGCCCATCCTCTGACAGTCAGTACACCTCTTCACGAACTCATCAGAGTCCTTGAAGAGGGTAGGCCACCATAGGCCGGATTGGAGCACTTTATTTGTCGTTCTCCTCCCAGAGTGATGTCCTCCTGCCTCAAGCTTGTAGCAGTAAGTGAGAACACAGTGGTGCTCCTCCTGAGGAATGCACCTACACCAGATGCTATCCCCTCCTTCATGATAAAGGATGGGATCCTCCCAGTGGTAGAACTTGGCCTTCACGAGGAAGGTCTCAAGTCTCTGCCTGGGCCAATCCTGTGGGACTTTCTTGGCAACAAGAAAGTTCACAATATCGGCGTACCATGGGAGAGAGGCGATAGCAAGGATCGCTTCATCTGGGAAGGTCTCACAAATAGGCTCAATCTGCTCGGAATCCTCAAGATTCTCCAATCGGGAGAGATGATCTGCCACCACATTCTTGACTCCAGGTTTGTCCTTAATCTCTATATCAAACTCCTGGAGTAGAAGGATCCATCCGATCAATCTGGCTTTGGCATCCTTCTTTGCCATAAGGTACTGAATGGCGGTATGATCATTGAAGATGGTCACTATAGATCCAATGATGTACGATCTGAACTTATCTAGGGCGAACATTACGGCTAGAAACTCCTTCTTAGTGACTGTGTAGTTCCTCTGAGCTGCATCCAAAGTATGGCTAGTGATGAGCCTCAAAATCGGCCCTTTAATAGTGCTGAATTAGCACTTAAAATTGTCATCGCAGTCGCGCCAATTCGGTCTCATCAAAGACCATCTCATTTAAATATATATCAATTAAAATGAGATGGTCGTGATTTTTTTATTTTACTTGGCAAAGAACCAAGGTCGAACTCAGGGACACGAGCCTCTCTCGTATTATTCGGATTTTAGTCTATCTAGTAAGTGTAGAATTGAAGCACATAAAGGTCAAATCATGCAAGGAGACACACAACAATGCATTAAATAAATAAACATGCATTTTTTATTATATTTTTTTATTATTATGCAAGTAAATGCCATGAAATGCATCACAAATATGCCCTAGGTAAAAAAATGATGAGCCAAATTAAACAAGAGTCAATTTCAAGTTCAATTAATCAATCAAGCTTGATGGACAAAATTATACTAGGCACATGTTAAAGCTTTAAGAGACACATGGCGAATAAAATAATACATCAGAATTAATGTGTCCAAAAATGAGAATTAAACATGCCATTAGAAAGTTCATCAAACCAGCTTTAAAATGAAACTGAAATCAACTCGATCGGATATATGTAGCTCAAGATATGCAATAACGAAGCTAAGGGCATAACTGAAAGAAAACATGAAAACAAAATCACACACAGGTCCCTGAAGGGACTAAACTGAAAATATGAAAAGCGTGGGACCTTCCCTGTAAATTACCCTCACACACAGGGGTATTTTTGCAATTTTCAAAACCCGCGAGGGTTTTAATGCAAATTACCCCCATGCGCACAAGGTCTGCATATGATCTGGACCTGGATGTAATGTGGAGAAGTCGGTAGGGCATCTCTGCAATTTTTCCAGATATGTACGTGCCAGGCACGTGCTATCCAGGCTCGGAGGGCGAAAGAGGCTCGGCATAGGTTCGCAGTGCTTCAGCTAGGCTCGGGGTACACAAGCCTCGAGGCTTGGGGTCGATAAGGCTCGGCATAGGCTTGGAACGGAGGCTCGGTGCTTAGGCTCGGAGATGCACTGGTGTTGACGTGTGGCCGGTCAGACACCATCGGATCATCGAAGATCCAACGGCATCTGGAAGAAGCGCGGATGGCGACGTGGGCGTTCCTGGACCGTTGGATGATCCCCAGGAGAGGGACATCCAACGGCAATTGCTTCTCTTCCACCATATGCAGCAGGCGGCGCATTCAGGTCTCCGACGGCGGGGTCTCTCCTCCGCCTCTCGTTCTCGGTCGACTTGGACCTCCCCGAAGCTCCATAAACGTTCGTCGAGGAAGATGGGAGCTCGGGGAAGGTGCTGGAGCTTCCGGCTTCAGTCGTCAGAGCTCTGATGACAACTGCGAGGTAGATGAAGTCGGCCCCGACAGAGCTCCAGTGATTGCGAGCTTCGAGGACCTGCGTGGTTAGTACCACAAAGCCGAAGCAAGAAGGTGTGTGCGTGAGTGGAGTGAGAGCTCAGGTGGGGTGAAGAAGGCGGGAGCTCGAAGCTCCTCCGCCATGGAAGGCGGAGGAGATGGGTCAGCGGTGATCTAGAGTCTGGAGGAAGGAGAAGATGGTCGGAGCGTTGCGCGTGGAAGAGGGGTGTGCGGCGGAGCTCGGGAGGGGTTCAAATGAGGTCGGATAGGGGTGTATCGGCCTACAAAATTTTGAGAAAATAAAAGAAAAATACAAAGGGATCGGAGGACTTACCTGACGTCGGGTATGGAGCGGAAGCTTGGGCTGGGCATCGCGGGGGATGCCCGGGCCTTCGCTGGACTCCGGCAGCTAGGCGGAGCAGCTCGAGCGGTCGCGAGGCACCGCAGCTCCGCCATGGCGGTCGGAGGGTCTTCACTGGGGGAGAAGGTCGTCATCGCTCGATCCTTCCGCCTCCCTCTGTCACAGGGAGGCAGAGGAGGGCTGGGCCCCTCCCCGCGTAAAGGTGGACGAGTAAAATCGAAGGGGGTGGCGGTGTATTTGAAGATTGAGCTCGGCGGTTTGACTGGTGAAGACATGGGTTTCGAGGGGAAGATGGGATGAATGGAGGAGAGTTCGTGGGATGTGGAGGTGTAAATCCTTCAACTTGGCATATCTCGGTACCTATATAATAAGATCCAGCTCGTCAAGAGAAAACCAACGAAATTTGTTTCGTGTGAATCGGACTTCATTCCGAATTGTTATGATTTTCGGAAGAAAGAGAAGTAAGGAAGGCTAAGATGTCATTAACCCATAGTGACTATCATTAAGACTAACTAACATGATTAAAGAAACTAATGACGGATTTAAAACCTCTAATGATCATTAATAAACACTAATCAATAGTTAGCAAAAGATAAGCGTAAGCCATGAAAGTTAAATCGCGATTAGTGAAAGTTAATCACGATTAGTGTTAATTAAGCATGATTAGCGAATCTAGAACCCTCTAGAATGTTCTAACTTAAGCTCCAAGTTTGGGATAAGTTTTGGCTAAAACCATGGGCCAAAACCATGGACCGTTAAATCATGGTTAAGGTCTAAACCATGGTTTTCTAACCATGGTTGGTGGTTTTCTGGGGCCTATAAATAGACCCCTCCTACCCATTCATTCTCTACAACTTCCACTACCACCACCACCCCAAGGGCTAGGGTCGAGAGGTTGGGAGGAGGAGTGGGAGGCGAGGGAGGAGCGCTAGCGAAGCGCTGCCGGGAGAACGAGGAGGAGAAAGGTATGATCCTCTCTTAGTTACTTCGTAAGCTAGGCTTTCAATTCATACTCTTGTTCTTCCAAGTTTTATTTTTGATTCATATTTCTTTTCGATTCGTTTTCCTGTTGTGGTTTGAGGAGAAATCTGTGTAACACCCTACTTAGGTGCGGGCGGCTATGCACGTCAGTGACCCTGTGATTCGTCACACGTTCACTCATCTAAGATGCGTGGTGTCTACCAATTCTCCATCGTTTATGTTTCTATTCTTCGTATTATGCTTTTATAATTATTTTGATGGAGAAATCTGTGTAATACCCTACTTAGGTGCGGGCGGCTATGCACGTCAGTGACCCTGTGATTCGTCACACATTCACTCACCTAAGATGTGTGGTGTCTACCGGTTCTTCATCTCTTATTGTTGAGTATATTCTTTCAGTTTTATTGTTATTTTCCTCTCGATTGATTTTATAGAGGAAACTCTTTTCGTTTTTATTTTGAAATATGTCTCGATATAAGGGGAAACTCGACCGAAATTTTCCGAGAAATATGTCCCGATATAAGGGGAAACTCTGCCGAAATTTTCCGAGAAATATGTCCCGATATGAGGGGAAACTCTGCCAAAATTTTAAAAGAAAATATGTTCTTGACGTTCTTCGTGTTCTTCGTGTTCTTTACGTTCTTCGTTCGTTCTTCGCGTTCTTAACATGATCTTAGCGTTTTGATACGAAAAATGAAATTCGATCTTTTCAGGAGCCTTAAAATAGTCTTTCTAAAAACAAAACTCGATAAAGCCTTGCATACACGAGAGAGAGCTCGATTAGGTAACGAAATCCTTCCTTTTGTTGTTGGGTTTTCATACGAAATTATTGAAATTCTTGATTTTGTGTTCTTTGCTACGAAGAACCCTAATTTTGGTTATTTTTGAAAAAGTCTGAAGAATTGCTTTGTGATTCCCACTAGAATAAGATTTACGCATCAAATTGATGCTTTGGCTCTGAAAGTTAGGGTTTGGGAGTTAAAATAGGCATAAATAGGAGTATACATATGGTTATGAATAATATATATGTGAGTCGATACTAAGTATTGCGGTTTATGCAAATCAAAGACTTAACGAAAGAATTACATCATGTGAATTGGTGTGATTTGAGTTGGATCCTGAAAAGGATCATGCGTCACGATAAGGATGACTGGGAGTAGTACTACAGGTCGGGCATGCAACTTGTAGGTTGTCGGAAGGAACCCGTATTGGCGTTTCCCTACCTAGGTGGTACACGGTTGCCCTGTTATGATAAGTGCGCACAAATTGAATATTTTGCAACGTGTGGTACCGGGAGACAATATATTCGGGTTGGAACGACGGAAGATGTGGTCGTGCCATGTGGAGGCATGGGTAGTTCAATAGCGGCTGGGTCACGATAACATGTATTCAAAGCCACTAGGTTATATGATTAAATGTTAGCCTGAGGTTTTAAGCAACCGAGTCCTCGAGGACGGTGTGCTCTTTTGTTTTTCCAAGCTGAGGGTTGAGACCCTGTTTAATAAAAGAAAAGGAAATTGTCAGGGTAGTGCTGGAGGATTGGTTGAGGCAACGTGCGGTGGCATAAGCTTACCAAGATCAACACAATCTCCAATCCCGAAGTGTCCACAGCTTCGGAGTCCAAGAATGGTGGGGTTCCCCTGGACTAATCCCTGATGTGGAATAGAAAGGAATAGGACTTAAATTAATGAAAAGGAATGAAATTTTTGTTATATCAAGTTTTGAAAAATTACACAATTTGTTTGCTTTTCCTCTTCTTCGTTACTTAGCATTCGCTAATTTTTATCCTTTGATTTATGGAAAACCCAACAGGTATCGGTGAGCCATCGCAAGGACTTTAAAAATTCATCCGGCTTACATACTAGACATCCAGCCAGCCACAGTAGCTTTACTCTTCAAGGTAGTTAGTAATCTTTTGTATATTTTCCTTTCAAGTTGATGTACATGTAAATGGTTATAGTGGGACAGTGTATCATCTGAACTTTGTTTTGTGAATGGAAAAGTGTTGAAATACTTTCTTCTGAGTATTTTATTTGCAGTCTATTTCTGAATGTTAGTTGTGATTGCTGAATAAATTATTGCTGAGTAACTAGATCCGGATATGGAAGGATCCGACGGCCCGGGAAACGGGGTCGTGACAGATTGGTATCAGAGCCAGGTTACTCCAGTAATTTATTTAGTAATAAACTATGAGCGGTATTCAGAAACTAAGGTTGTATTAAGATCCTTTGATCTTAATAAATGACTGCAGTACCATTCACAAGTCATTGTCCCTTATGTACATCATGCTAAGACATACAAGATCTGACCTTTGATCTTGACTCGTCCCAGGATCATGGTAGATCAATACATGTCTAGACAATTAGCGACTATGATAGTAATGACCTATGAGATGGGTCAAAGGTTATAAGTATTAGAGCAACGACTTAATGCCACAATGAGAGATCAAAGTCATCCAGACCCATGGATTTTAGGGTTGAGGGTTATATTCACCCACATAAGAAAGAGTCTAGATACCATCAGTCCATATAATTTGTTTTCCCCTACTCTATTTGGAGGAGCAGTGGCGGAGGCGCTTCGTAGGCACAAAAAAAAAGAGAAAAGAAGAAGGAGGTCAATTATCAAGAAGATCTTAGATGATTGCATGGGAAAGATTGCAAGACATCAGTCACCTACTTATCTGCTACTTATCAAAATGAATTATTTTGATCTTATCCTAGGGATGGATTGGCTAGAAAGGCATCATGCATGTCTTGATTGTTTCCAGAAGACAGTAACATTTCACCTTCCTAACTCGATAGAGTTCCAGTTCATTGGAAAGACATCCAATGATAATATCAAATATATCTTTACATTGAAGGCACAACAGTTGTTAGAGCAAGGGTACCAAGGTTATTTACCTTATGTATCCACTACATCAGGGTCAGAAAGAATGATAGAAGATGTGCCTATAGTGTGCGAGTTTATTGATGTATTTCCAGAGGAACTACCTGGATTACCACCTGAGCGAGAGATTGAATTTGAAATCTCTCTCATACCTGATACTCAGCCTATCTCTATCCCACCATATAGGATGGCACCAGCTGAGTTACGAGAGTTAAAGGTACAATTGCAAGAACTGTTAGATAAAGGATTCATTCATCCTAGTACTTCACCATGGGGTGCACCTGTCTTATTTGTTAGAAAAAAGGATGGGTCGATGTGGTTGTGCAATGACTATAGACAACTAAACAAGAGGACAATAAAGAACAAGTATCCGCTGCCAAGAATAGATGATCTCTTTGATCAGTTACAAGGTTCAACTGTGTATTCCAAGATTGATTTAAGATCTGGATACCATCAGTTGAAAATTAAAGATACAGATATTCCCAAGACAGCTTTTCGAACTAGATACGGACATTATGAATTCTTAGTTATGCCTTTTAGACTAACAAACGCCCCAGCAGCCTTCATGGATCTCATGAATAGAGTATTCAAGGTGTTCTTAGATCACTTTATAGTAGTCTTTATTGATGATGTGCTTATTTACTCAAAGGATAAGTATCTGCATGAACATCATCTCAGGAAGGCATTTGAAACTCTAAGGAAGAACAAACTGTATGCTAAATATAGCAAATGTGACTTCTGGCTATCTGAAGTATCTTTCTTAGGCTATGTTATTTCTGGAGAAGGTATATCAATTGATCCTACAAAGGTTAGTGCGGTGATGAGTTGGGAACGCCCGAAGACTGTCACAGAAATACGATCTTTTCTGGGATTAGCTGGATATTATAGAAGATCTGTGAAGGACTTTTCACGGATAGCATTGCCAATGACTAGACTAACTCAAAAGGAGGTCCCATTTTTATGGTCTGATACATGTGAAGCTAGTTTTCAGATACTGAAAGAATGCGTAACATCTGCACCCATCCTTACTCTACCCTCTGGGAGTGAAGGGTTTACAGTGTACACTGACGCATCTAAAGAAGGACTTGGGGCGGTTCTTATGCAACATGGTAAGGTAGTTGCGTATGCATCACAACAGCTCAGGACACATGAGAAGAACTACCCAACACATGACCTTGAATTAGCTGCCGTAGTTTTCGCTTTAAATATATGGAGACACTACCTGTATGGTATTACTTTTGAAATCTTCACCGATCATAAAAGCTTGAAATATCTGTTTGATCAAAAGGAGCTCAATATGAGACAGAGACGGTGGCTAGAGTTGTTGAAAGATTATGATTGCACTATCTCCTACCACCCTGGTAAGGGGAACGTCGTAGAAGATGTACTTAGCAGAAGAACTTATTCACCCGGGATAGTGAGTGCTATCCACTTCTGGGGTTTACTATCAACGTTAAGTGAATGGAAACCATTTGATAGTAGTGATGATACTATAACTATTCCTCATCGATACAAACCAGAAATATGGGATAAAATAAAGAAAGGACAGGAGGATGATCCAGTCCTTAAAGACTTGAAACAACAACTTGAGAAGAATAAGATAGAGGGATTCCAGATACAAGATGGTTTACTGTATAATCATCACAGAGTTTGTGTACCAAACACACCTGAACTAAGGAAAGACATCTTACGAGAAGCTCATTGTTCTAGATTATCTATTCATCCAGGAATTACGAAGATGTATAAGGATCTTCATTCATACTTTTGGTGGCCGGGAATGAAGAAAGATGTTGCTGAGTTTGTGAATTCATGTTTCACTTGCCAACAGGTAAAGGCTTCACACCAAAAGCCACCAGGATTATTGCAACCCCTCCCTATACCTGAATGGAAATGGGAAAGCATTTCCATGGATTTCGTTACTGGCTTACCTCAGACGACTGGTAGTAAAGATAGTATATGGGTTATAATAGATCGCCTGACAAAGGTAGCACACTTCATTCCGATAATCTTATCTTTCACTCCAGACCAGCTGGCTGAGTTATATATTACACATGTGATTCGCCTCCATGGTATCCCGAAGGAAGTAGTTTCTGATCGAGATTCACGATTCACCTCACACTATTTGGAGAACTTCATGAAAGCTTTAGGTACACAACTATGCTTTAGTACAACATATCATCCACAAACAGATGGTCAGTCAGAACGTACGATTCAAACACTAGAGGATATGCTACGAGCATGTGCCTTAGAATGGAAGGGATCGTGGATTAAACATTTGCCTCTTGTAGAATTCACCTACAATAATAGTTACCATACAAGTATTGGCATGGCACCATTTGAAGCACTATATGGACGAAAGTGTACTACTCCTTTGTGTTGGCAAGAGGTCGGAATAAAGAACCTTTATGATTCAGATAGACTTCAGGAAACACGGGAAGTTGTAGAACTTGCTAGAAAAAGACTATTAACTGCTCAGAGTCGCCAGAAAAGTTATAGTGATACCAGGCGAAGAGACCTTGAATTTGAGGTAGGTGACTTTGTATTTCTCAAAGTATCACCTATGAAGGGTGTTCAGAGGTTTGGCTTACGTGGGAAGTTAGCACCCAGGTTCGTGGGTCCCTTTGAAATTATTCAACGGATTGGAAAAGTTGCCTCTAGACTTGCACTTCCTCCACATCTTTCGGCAATACATGATGTATTTCATGTATCAAATCTGAGAAAGTACATTAGAGATCCAGAGCATAAGATAAGTTATGATGATTTACATGTTGAGCCAGACTTGACATACCAAGAGATACCTGTGCAAATACTTGAAAGGGATATCAAGAAGTTGAGAAACAAAGAGGTGCCTCTAGTTAAAGTATTATGGCGAAACCAAGAGTTTGAAGAAGCCACATGGGAACCTGAGGCAGAAATGAGAGAGAAATACCCGTACTTGTTTGAATGATAACATTATGTATTATGTATATGTTCATTTTAAATGACATGACGTTCATTCACTTTAAGGTTGTTATGGTTTCAATCCTCTTTAAGGTTGTTATGCCTGCATTTCTAGTCTCAAGGACGAGACTTTGTTTAAGGTTGTTATAATTGTAAATCCTTCATTTTGGCATATCTCGGTACCTATATAATAAGATCCGGCTCGTCAAGAGAAAACCAACGAAATTTGTTTCGTGTGAATCAGACTTCATTCCGAATTGTTATGATTTTCGGAAGAAAGAGAAGTAAGGAAGGCTAAGATGTCATTAACCCATAATGACTGTCATTAAGACTAATTAAACATGATTAAAGAAACTAATGACGGATTTAAAACCGCTAATGATCATTAGTAAACACTAATCAATAGTTAGCAAAAGATAAGCGTAAGCCGTGAAAGTTAAATCGCGATTAGTGAAAGTTAATCACGATTAGTGTTAATTAAGTGTCATTAGCGAATCTAGAATCCTCTAGAATGTTCTAACTTAAGCTCCAAGTTTGGGATAAGTTTTGGCTAAAACCATGGGCCAAAACCATGGGCCGTTAAATCATGGTTAAGGTCTAAACCATGGTTTTCTAACCATGGTTAGTGGTTTTCTGGGGCCTATAAATAGACCCCTCCTACCCATTCATTCTCTACAACTTCCACTACCACCACCACCCCAAGGGCTAGGGTCGAGAGGTTGGGAGGAGGAGTGGGAGGCGAGGGAGGAGCGCTAGCGAACCGCTGCCGGGAGAACGAGGAGGAGAAAGGTATGATCCTCTCTTAGTTACTTCGTAAGCTAGGCTTTCAATTCATACTCTTGTTCTTCGAAGTTTTGTTTTTGATTCATATTTCTTTTCGATTCGTTTTCCTGTTGTGGTTTGAGGCGAAATCTGTGTAACATCCTACTTAGGTGCGGGCGGCTATGCACGTCAGTGACCCTGTGATTCGTCACACGTTCACTCATCTAAGATGCGTGGTGTCTACTGATTCTCCATCGTTTATGTTTCTATTCTTCGTATTATGCTTTTATAGTTATTTTGATGGAGAAATATGTGTAATACCCTACTTAGGTGCGAGCGGCTATGCACGTCAGTGACCATGTGATTCGTCACACGTTCACTCACCTAAGATGTGTGGTGTCTATCGGTTCTTCATCTCTTGTTGTTGAGTATATTCTTTCAGTTTCGTTGTTATTTTACTCTCGATTGATTTTATAGAGGAAACTCTTTTCGTTTTTATTTTAAAATATGTCCCGATATAAGGGGAAACTCTACCGAAATTTTCCGAGAAATATGTCCCAATATAAGGGGAAACTCTGCCGAAATTTTCCGAGAAATATGTCCCGATATGAGGGGAAACTCTGCCGAAATTTTAAGAGAAAATATGTTCTTGACGTTCTTCGTGTTCTTCGCGTTCTTTGCGTTCTTCGTTCGTTCTTCGCGTTCTTAACATGTTCTTAGTGTTTTGATACAAAAAATGAAATTCGATCTTTTCAGGAGCCTTAAAATAGCATTTCTAAAAACAAAACTCGATAAAGCCTTGCATACACGAGAGAGAGCTCGATTAGGTAACGAAATCCTTCCTTTTGCTGTTGGGTTTTCATACGAAATTATTGAAATTCTTGATTTTGTGTTCTTTGCTACGAAGAACCCTAATTTTGGTTATTTTTAAGAATTGCTTTGTGATTCCCACTAAAATAAGATTTACGCATCAAATTGATGCTTTGGCTCTGAAAGTTAGGGTTTGGGAGTTAAAATAGGCATAAATAGGAGTATACATATGGTTATGAATAATATATATGTGAGTCGATACTAAGTATTGTGGTTTATGCAAATCAAAGACTTAACAAAAGAATTACATCATGTGAATTGGTGTGATTTGAGTTGGATCCTGAAAAGGATCATGTGTCACGATAAGGATGACTGGGAGTAGTACTACAGGTCGGGCATGCAACCTGTAGGTTGTCGGAAGGAACCTGTATTGGCGTTTCCCTATCTAGGTGGTACACGGTTGCCCTGTTATGATAAGTGCGCACAAATTGAATATTTTGCAACGTGTGGTATCGGGAGACAATATATTTGGGTTGGAACGACGGAAGATGTGGTCGTGCCATGTGGAGGCACGGGTAGTTCAATAGCGGCTAGGTCACGATAACATGAATTTAATGCCGCTAGGTTATATGATTAAATGTTAGCCTGAGGTTTTAAGCAACCGAGTCCTCCAGGACGGTGTGCTCTTTTGTTTTTCCAGGCTGAGGGTTGAGACCCTGTTTAATAAAAGAAAAGGAAATTGTCAGGGTAGTATTGGAGGATTGGTTGAGGTGACGTGCGGCGGCATAAGCTTACCAAGATCAACACAATCTCCAATCCCGAAGTGTCCACAGCTTCGGAGTCCAAGAATGGTGGGGTTCCCCTAGACTAATCCCTGATGTGGAATAGAAAGGAATATGACTTAAATTAATGAAAAGGAATGAAATCTTTGTGATATCAAGTTTTGAAAAATTACACAATTTGTTTGCTTTTCGTCTTCTTCGTTACTTAGCATTTGCTAATTTTTTTCCTTTGATTTATGGAAAACCCAACAGGTATCGGTGAGCCATCGCAAGGACTTTAAAAATTCATCTGGCTTACATACTAGACATCCAGCCAGCCACAGTAGCTTTACTCTTGAAGGTAGTTAGTAATCTTTTGTATATTTTCCTTTCAAGTTGATGTACATGTAAATGTTTATAGTGGGACAGTGTATCATCTGAACTTTGTTTTGTGAATGGAAAAGTGTTGAAATACTTTCTTCTGAGTATTTTATTTGCAGTCTATTTCTGAATGTTAGTTGTGATTGTTGAATAAATTATTGCTGAGTAACTAGATCCGGATATGGGAGGATCCGACGGCCCGGGAAACGGGGTCGTGACAGGAGGCATGTGCGAGGAAGAGGGAAGATGGGGGAACATCGTGGGGCAGTTAGCGATGGGAGAGGTTGACTGGAGACGGTGGGAAAATGAAAAGGGCGAGGGTGGTGCGCGAGCTAGTGAACGTGGGAAGAGAGGAGGGCAGAGGTTGACGACGAATGAAGGCCGTTGGATCTGGAGATCCAACGGCTGACGTTTAGGCGCTGAAGGACAGGTGCGATTAAATCCAAGGCGACGTGATCGGAGGGTTGCGGAGCTGCCACGTGGCAGGCTATGCGCGAGGCGCTAGCAGACGGCTTAATGAGAAGCTAAGGTCGATCAAGCGGATGAAGATGAAGCGGGAATGAACAGCGGTGACGGCGAGATGGGGACTCAATCGTCTAGTGCAAGAGGCGACACGTGGCGCAAGGAGGATAAGGCGGCGACGAGCGGTTGTGATGCAAGGCCTGGGTAGACCAAATGACATGGATCAAGAGCGAACGTGGATGTTCCCTGGCCATTGGATCAAGAAGAGATCCAACGGCTGGAGATGGAGGTGGAAAAGACAAGGGAAGCGGGCCACGTGGCTCACCCAGAACGGGCCACGTGGCCCAATCAGATTATTCGAAAGGAAAATTTGATTTTTGAGGGTCAAGATGGCCGAATTTGAGAAAACTCAAAACATGAAAGTTGTAGATCTTGATGAGATCTACAAGTTTCATGTTGACCAAAACTGGAGATGAGATCAAATGAAGCCACAAAATATTTTTAATTGTATTTTTAGGGCTAAAAATACCATGAATTTTATTTTGCCATTTTTTTGTGATTTTTAATTAATTAGAGACTCTGATAAATACAGGACATTATCTGGGTTTTATTGACAAATAGCTTAAGCAAGGGGGTTAATAAATGGAAATTGTGATGATGAAATTGGGTTTCATCACCCCCCTATACTTAAACTATGATTGTCCTCGAGCATCAAAGAAAATGAGTTAGTTGGATTAACCCCCTTGTGCATGTGAGTACAGGATCTGATCCGGTCAAGTCTACTCAACTTTAGACGTCCAAAATCCTAGAGTTCAACCCAGCCTTAATCAAGAGGCACCCAATTCCTCTAATTCTCCAAACTCTCTCTGATGTAAATATAATCTAAAGATATGACATTTTAATGTTGACTGCGATTCTGAGAGTAGAGTCAAATCGTCACCCAAAGTCTTGGTCCGAGAAAATCTCCTAAGGACCCAATCCTCAACACTAGGGAATAAATCAAATCTTGCATCTAGTCCACCGTCTCTTTAGTTGTCAGACTTAGAAAATGTAGATGGCAGGCCAGTAATGGAGGGCATGGGATTGTGTCATTTCTTCTCTCCCTCTCATTGGAACAAGGATTCTCTCTAGTGCCTTTTACGCAACACATTTTTTTGGTGTTGATCAGTGCGTCCGAAGAGAAGTTGGAGCTGTCTGCACTTGTTTTCCTGGGAGTACACCGGGGTGTGTCTCTTTTGAGTACCTATCGTACCTTCGACACCCAGACTTGTAGCATTTATGATGCAGAGCCCTTTTTTGGTGCAAGACCGACTCCTGGTCCTAATAGCAGTGGTCCAAATGGACACTTTGAAAAGTTTGGGAGCGCTCGCCTTTGGTGGAAGCTCTTTGATATTTGACTTTGTGGAATGAGCTTTTCTTTGGAATTTCATTGACTTGTATAATTTGTGGCTAGCTCCACTGCTTTTACCAAGAGTTGGCGCACACTGATCAACATTTTTTATTTATTTCACACCCTGGCACTTAGGTCAATATCAAGAGATTAGTATAAGAACCAAGTTCTCATACTGGCTAATATTGCTGACACTCAGGTTTCATGAAGCCTCCAAAGATTTATCCCATCCTCGAGCATCATTAGATCAAATCCAAACTCGACTTCCTCATCCCAATCCCTCAAGTGAAAAATCAACTCATCTCATCGAAACCGCAGTCGTGCATGTGATGTGCTGATCATATTCTTTTTGTCTGAGACTAAGCATGGAATATAGCATGCAAATCTAGAAACCTAGGGGAATGTGGATGATTAAGTCTAAGACCCTGATGGCTAAGGCTGGTTAACCTAAAATCTCAAAGACCTCCTAAAACTAAGTCTCCTTGATCATTTCGGATCCTGGGTGGAAGTGTAAGTGTAGAGGATTAATCCAAGTTCTTCATTCAAAAACAAGATTTTTTTTCTTTTTCTTTCCTTTTTTATTCTTTTTTTCTTTTTATTTTTTTAAAAAACTTCAAGAGATATTAGAACTGCCTAAACTCAGTTAAGCATCTACGTTCAAACAGTATGGATGTAAGTACAGGCCGAAGCCCGTTGCTTGAGGACGGGGCCTTACGCGATGTCCTCTAAACCATCCAATCTGCTAAGGGCAAACCCTCACTAAACGCGGCTACTTAATTGGGCTTAGTAGTCACTAACGACTCCTAAAGGATTTTGGTTTTTTTCTCATTTTTATGGATTTTAATAAAAAGGTTAAAACGCAAGTTAGACTCAACTTTCCTTGAAAAGAGATAAACAATTTCAAAACCATGTCACACAAAAAAAAGTTTTCAAAACATTTTCAAAAGAATTTTTCAAAACAAGGAAAAATCATTTTCGGAAATATTTTTATCAAAATAGCGTAACATAGTATAGAAAAGCCGTGAAAAACATTTGAGTTCTCTTAGTCCAAAGAATTTTACTTTAGCCAAAAAGTTTTAAATTTTTCAAATTTTTCATATTATAGCTAAAGTAAGTATACGGTATATACGGTATACCCTCCTATACTTAAACTTTGCTATGTCCTCATAGCACTAGATGTTACAAGTACATAGATCCATTTAAATATATAGGAATATACGGGAGCTAAGAGAGGCTCCCCCTATACTTAGGTTATAAATAACCTAAGTATAAAGGCAAGGAAAGGAGTGTAGAGAAAATCACGGGGACTCGGGTCCCCCCTATACTTAGGCTGAGATTAGCCTAAGTATTAAGATGGAATTTGATGTTGGGAGGGTCCCAAGGGGAACGAAGAAGATAGGTGGATTTTACAAGTGATCGGATGAATCTACGGAGATGGATGGAGTGACTAAGGTTCTGGGGGTGTATCGAAGCAATCATGGCTCAATCAAGCAAGCAACACCCTCAAATTCACCAACTCAGACATGAAACCAACCGAGGTTGGTTTATTATCTTGTCGTTTTTATTGGTGATAAAACATTTGATATTTTACGCGGACAAAAATGTTAAGTGAAAACACTGCGTCAACGAGGGTGATGCTCTCCCAAAACCAAATTTTACTCCATTTTTTGGTTGACTTGCAATTAACAGTCCCAGTTATTATTTAATGTTGTCACTGAATGAAGGTTAGCTCATCAATCAAGAAATCAATGTCTCCCGTTCATTCCCATATTCCATTAATCCTAGGTGATCAAGCTAAGAAAGAGAAACCGAGAAAAGCCGCGTATTCGATAAAACCATGATCTAAGCTAAGCGAGAAATCATGCAGTGTCTTAGCGATAAAATCCGTGAAAAACTTGGGCCATTTTAAAAACCAAAATCTATGTATGCAAGTCGATAAAACTGGACCTAACATGCATCTATTAGCGGTGAAGAATTTCTTTTAAATTTGTCTAAGTGAGGCGATGCTACGTGCGTCTTTATTAATAGTGTGTCCTACCTACGAGCAAGCACGTAAAATATGGAAAATGAAAATACGCTCAAGGAGCCGCGTGCCTGTTCCTAGATAAACACTCAAGTGGGGACGATCCCCAAACAACCACATTCGTTCGATTACACTCGCGAGTCTTCAATCGAAGACTGCTGTAAAAGACGAATTTATTACAAAATACATGTCATGCAAAAAATGGCATTTTTTTCTTTCTGCTCGATGTGCTACAAGCGTGCTTCTGCGTCTCCTCACAACAGGAAGCATCGGCTCCTCGCCTCCTTGAACCATCAAGGGCCCTGCCACTAAAACAATGGTTAGAGATCGATTAAGAGGAAAATTTTTTAATGCAACGTAAATGACAAAGTTGACCTATAAAGAAATATACACTTAATTAAATAAACAAAAATTCCAAAAATACAAGAAATGAGTCGTGTCCCCGGCAACGATGCCATTTGATGAAAGCCTTCGCTACCCTTGTTAACTCAGGAAGATTAATGTCCAAATTATTTACTAATGTTCGTTGCAGTCAGATAACGAGAGGGCTAATCAAAAACCACTTTTAATTTAATCAAGTTAATTTCGAGTGGCAGTTTTTTTTACTTGGTGAAGTCCAAGGTTGAACTCAGGGAGGCATCTGTCTCGTTAGGTGAATTTTCATCAAAGTTCCAGTGTGTGATTTTCGGGGTATATATTTTTGGTCCTTTTTCAATTTTCTATGCAAGACTCATGCAAAATCAAGCCAATTTTATAGTTAAATCAGAAATATGTTCAAATGGAGTCCAAAAATAATGAAAATTGGCCAGATGATGAAATATGGTGAAATTAAGCTACCCTAATTTTTTTGGAATTTTCTGACACTAAATGAATTTATTGTAAATTAACAATGAATGCAGGGTGATTTTGACTAATTTAATTTTACTAAATATCAAATCACAATATTTTGGGGAACTAAAATTATCCTAGATAGATCTAATGATGAGGAATCCAGGAAAAATATCAGATCTTAATTTTAATGTGAAATGAACCTATTAAAAATAAACTAAGGAACATACCAATTAATTTATTTAGGCCTCGAAATGTGTGCAAATGAGATGAAATTTTTATGCAATGTTAAGTTAATTATCCTAGAGCTAATGTGATTTTTTTTGGAAATTTTTGGAGTTACAGAGAATTAACTATTAATTAAAAGGTCCAATTGGGCAAAATATCACAGAAATAAACCAATTAATTAATTAAATATTCCACTGCTATCACAAAAATATGACAATGTCACACAAGATCAAGGACAAGTTAAGTTACAACATGCAATTTTTTAAACTAAAAAATGATGAAATATGGACACCTAGATATGCGTGCAAAGACAGGGGTGTAACTGCAATACAGGAAATAAAAATTGCTTAAAAATAAATATGCTGACAGGGACCTTTATGCAATTACCTAAAATGCAGGGGGTAGAATGCAAATTCTCCACTGACGCACGTGCTCCTCACGTAAAGGCGCTTCACAGGGACTTATTTGTAATTTCAGAAAGTTCTAGGGGCCTTGATGCAATTTGCCCAGGGAGCACGTGCTGCTCACGTGGGGTCCCCTAGGTTCGGGTGACTTCAGCGGCTCGGGACGAGGATCGGGCGCTCTAGAGGTTCGTCTGAGGCTCGGAGAAGCTTCGAGGATCCGAGCCTAGAGGTCGGGGAAGAGGCTCGGATCGGGGCGACGTGGCGCGATCACGACCGTGCGATCTTGGTGAAGATCAACGGTCGCTATTGGCTCCGGCTAATGTCGACGTGGATGATCAATAACCGTCAGATCGAAGCTGATCCGACGGTGGTTGACTCTCGCTGAAGATGGTGACGTGGCGTGCTTCTGTTCATGGGATCACTGATCGATCCTACGATGCCTAGAAATCGAGGAAGGGGGCGACGTGGCTGGCTCGGGACCGTTCGATCAAGATGATCGAACGGTGGATGTACTTCTTCCCTAACAGCCCTACGCCACCTACGGAGGGGAAGGCGGGGCTCCGGCGAAGGGGGGTGTGCTCTGCCTCGGTCGCTAGGCATCGATGAAGCTCGAGGAAGGCTCTGAAGTATCTAGGAAGACGCGGAGCATGGCGGCGAAGCCTCCGGTGGCTCCAGGAGCGAAGGAGGAGCTCTGGAGCTCGACGACTATGAAGCTCGAGGGGAGCTCCGATGAGCTTCCGGCCAATCCAAGAGATGAGCACCTGCAAGGGTTAGAGGATAGCCGAAGCACGTGGGTTGTGCGTGGAGATGTGGGAAGCGAGATGCGAGGCCTGCGAGCGAATGGGGGTGACCGACGATGGTGCTCCACCCAGGTGGCGGAGCTGGAGTTGATGAAAGGTGAAGTGCGTTGTCGGAGGGAGATAAATGTATCGCAAAGATTGGAGCTCCGTTGTGGAGCTCGGAGGGATGAAAGTGGAGCGAGAAGATGACGGTGGAATGCTAATAAATTAGGAGAAATCAAAGGAAAAATTAAGAAGAAGATTAAAGGGAGGATGGAGGAGGTTACCTGGGGATTGGAGCTCAGATTTGAGCTCCAGGTCTTCGCTCAAGGGGTCGGTAGGGTCCCGAGCTCAAGCAGCTCACGGAGGGAGGCTGCGACACGGCGGAGTTCGCTGTGGATCTCACCGGAGAAGAAACCCTTCTTCGCTCAACGATTCATCTAATCGCTATCACCAATTGGAAGTTCGGAGCTCAAGGAAGCTCTCTGAAATGGCGGATAGCTGTGACAATGGTTGGTGATCGAGTATTTATAGGATGAAGTCGATGGTCGGAGTCGCGGGAAGGTGGAGTTCGTGGGGGTTGTGGAGCGGCTCTGGTGGGAGTCATGGTGATTAAGGGAGCTAGCGAGGATGAGGGGAGAGTGGTGAAGGTCGTGGACGTGTTGGTGGTCGGCGAGGGTGGCTAGAGTGGGGGCGAAAATAGAAAGGGCGAGCCCCTCACGCAAGATCGAGAACGTGGGAGAGAGAGGGTGTCAGAGGTGGAAGACGAGGCCCTGGCCGTTGGATCTTGTGATCCAACGGCCCAGGTCGAAGCGCTAAGGAGCGGGTAGGATCTGATCGGAGGCGCAGCGATCAAGGGGTGCGATTGCACCACGTGGCGCGATATGGAAGCGGTGCTGGCGAACGGATGGGATTAGATTAGGGCGTTGATCGAAGGGCTGAGGTGCGGGGCAGAATAAGCGGTTGTGATGGAAAGGCCTGGGCGCGATCGAGTGGCGCAAAGAGTGACGTGTGGCGCGAGGGGAGTGAGGCACGCACGGGCGGTGCAGATGAGAGGCAGGAAATGATCAGACGGTGGAAATAAAAGGCGTATGTGGAGGGCATCTGGTCGTTGGATCAAGAAGAGATCCAATGGTCAGAGGTGCGAGCGGCTAAGGTAAGGGGAGCGGGCCGCGTGGCGCAATCAGAGGGCGCCACGTGGCCAGCTATGAAAGGCTGAGAGGAAAAATGAGTTTAGAAAGCGAAGGAGGCCGAATTTGGAAAAACTCAAACATGAAAGTTGTAGATCTTGATGAGATCTACAAGTTTCATGTTGACCAAAGACGGAGATGAGGGTCAAATATGATACAAAAATACAGGGATACAAATATACACCTATGTAGTATACAAAGAGGCCCAAAAACCCAACTTCTTCATACGAGCTCCAAATTGGATGAAATTAGTCTCATTTTAAAGGTCTTCTAATGTGTATTATTTTGAAAGTGAGTAGACCTATTTTGGAGGTTATATGAGGGAGCTATGGCCATTTTATGGTCCAAGGGTTTTAGGGCTTTATTGGGTGCTTTTACAAAGGAGATCTTGGCTTTCTTCCTTATATTATTAACTAAGGTGTACATATTATAAGGGAGATGTTATTTTTATAGGTGGATATTTTAAAAGTGATCTTGGCTTCTTATTTAATGCAAAATGGGTGCTAAAATGCCTATGTTATGAATGCATGTATGAATGGTAATTATGCATTATAAAGGGAGATATGCATCTATTTACTCGGGAACAAGACCCTATTTTCAACTTTTGGAGTGATGAATCACAGATTCATCAGCTAGCGTCGTGAATAGCAAAGGGAACTCCATCCCTTCTCTGTTCCAGCACGGCCCTACGGCAAAATCGGAGGCATCCGTCATGATCTCGAATGGGAGAGACCAATCAGGCGGCTACAGGACAGAAGCCTCGACAACTAGACTCTTGGGAGTCTCAAATGATGCTAGACACTTATCATCCACAATGAACTCAGTGTCTTTTGTCAGTAGATCAGTCAACGGTCGGGCAATCCGGCTGAAATCATGAATGAATCATCAGTAGAAACCGACGTGCCCCAGAAAAGATAGTAACTGCCGCAAATTGGATGGTGGACTGAGTTTCCTAATGATATCCACCTTAGTCGGATCAACCTCTATGCCCCTGTTGGAGATGATATGGCCAAGCACCATCCCTTGAGTCACCCTCTTCTCCCAAGAAAGCACCAAGTGCACCTCAATACATCGCTGGAGGATGTGGTCAGTCATCCGTCGCCGTAGACCGAAAAGTCATCCATGAAGACCTCCAAGCACTCCCCTACCATGTCCAAAAAGATGGAAAACTTGCACCTCTGGAATGTTGCCGGAGCGTTGCACAATCCAAAGGGCATCCATCTGAAAGCATATGTCCCGAAGGGCCAGGTAAAGGTAGTCTTGTCCTGGTCCTCTAGCGCAATCTCCACCTGGTTGTATCCAGAGTACCCATCCAGAAAACAATAATGGCTCTTCCCTGCCAGTCTCTCAATGATCTGATCAATAAAGGGCAGGGGGAAATGATCCTACTTGGTGGCATGGTTGAGTCGTCTGTAATCCATGCAGACTCGCCAAGAAGTGGGTACCCGGGTAGCGATCTCCTCTCCAGACTCGCTGACAACTGTAGTGATGCCCGTCTTCTTGGGCACCACATGCAACGGACTGAACCACTTGGAGTTGGAGATGGGGTAGATAAAATCGACGCTCCACCATTTCGAGATCTCCTTCATGACAACATCTCAAAGGTTCGGGTTCAGCCGCCGCTGGAACCCACGTGACGGCTTCGCGTCCTCCTCGAGATAGATATGGTGGGAGCACAGGGCCGGACTTATCCCCGGGAGATCAAACACACTCCATCCTATCGCCTTGCGGTTCTTTTCAAGAACCCCCATTAGACAGGATTCCTGCTCTCCAGCCAAATCCGCTGAGATAATGACTGGGTACATCTCATACTCGCCTGCAAGGAACCTATACTTCAGTGATGAAGGAAGCAGCTTAAGCTCTGGACAACATGGTGCTGGTGGATCTGGACTCTGAAAGGTCTAAGTGAATGCTGCCAAATCTGCATGGGAGAATGAGAACTCTCGCTCACAATCTGAATCTGGAGAAGGCTGCTCGGCTGGACTATCTCTGCTCTGCGCGAAATCAACCCCCTCCCTAGTTGTAGGCTCATTGGAAGTCAGACACGGTATCAAATCATCAAACTCAGCCCAGTCGAAATCTGATTCCGAGGGATCTGTATCAGAATCGCTAACAACATCTGTCTCACGATCGGGGACCGGCTCTGCTGCCTGAAATGTATCCTGGACTAGGAATGCGCTCTCCAAGCTCTCCTCTGTTGGTGTCTTTGCATCAGCGAACTCTGAAGGTGAGAGGATGGCTTGTGCTGATGGGTCTGCCCAAACTGCCTCATCGTCTGTGATCACAAAGTTGTAGTCTTGGTGGATGTATCTCCCTGCATCTGTCATCTGCTCTGAATCGTAAGTCTTCTCGGAGTAAGCTGAATCTCGGGCTCTAGTCTCCTCGATCATATCTATTTGTACACTCTCACCCTCGATGTGAAAGTATGCATTCCCGCTATCATGATCGGACACTGCCTTGGCTGTGGCTAAGAACGGGCATCCTAAAATGATGGGGGTATCGGTCACGGACTCAGGGATCTCCATGTCCAACACAACGAAGTCCACGGGGAATTTCAGGCCCTGAATCGTGACGACAACATCCTTCAACAACCCCTTTGGCCTCTTGACAGATCGATCAGCAAACTGAAGGACCGTCCTGCTCTGTCGTAGAGGGCCCAACTCGAAGCGGTCGACGAGGGCTGTCGGAAGTAGGTTGATCGAAGACCCGCTGTCTAATAGATACGATCGAGCCTCTGCTCCTGAATATGGTAACTGACATACGGGGATCCTGCATCTGGCCTCTTGGCTGGAAAACGATTCTGGATCGCGAAACAAGTGCCATGAGTGAGCACATGGATCTCTGACTGGTGGTTCCTCCTCTTCCTCCTGACAATGGTCCTGTCTCTAAGTGATCTCTGGAGTAGAGGTATGCGCTCTAAGGCCTCCTGTAGAGTCATCTGTATGTGGAATCGATCTATCATTTGTTGGCTTAACTCTATCTGATGGTTCTTTTTGGGATTTTCCTTTTTCTACTCCTTAGCCAAGCGGAGTGCTTGGGGAAAGGGAACTGGTGGGTCCTTCTCAGATGAAGGACTAGGAGAGGGTCTAGGCTGCTCAAGCACGGCAGAATCCATGCATATATAATCAATCACCACAGGTGGATTAGAATAAAATAAACCCTTTCCTTTATTCACAGAAATGTCCTGAGATACATGTACTGAAGGAAAAACAACAAGACTAGCAGAACTGGAAATGGTGGCCTCAGTACCACCCTCAACATCTGGAAGTGCGGCATCAGTACCGTTGACGAGTCCGCAAAAGCCGCGTTAAGAAGTTGTTTTTAATCGTCGATCGTGAAAATAAATATGTCGTTCGTTGTAGGCGGCGATTCGGAAACAATCAAGAAATAACCACAATTTTTAATCAAATGCAATCAAGTGGTTTTTATGTTTATTTTACTTGGGCAAGTCCCAAGGTCGATCACAAGGAGGCAAAGGAACAACCTAGATTAATGTCTATCCAATTTTTAGTTCGGTTTTCAAGGCGGTATTTTTTTTTTGGAATTTTTAAATGCAAGATGAGATGCAAAATGCAAATTCGGCCTATTTTAGGGACTAAAATGTAAATTTCAGTCAAACAATGTCCTAAAAATACGAAACTTGGCCACAATGTAAATGACGATGAAATGAGTGCACTGTAATTTTTTTGGGATTTTTAGATGCAATATGAATTTTTTATGAATTTTTAAATGCAAACAAATTAATTTTCAATATTTAATTATAATAAATATTAAACCTACTTATTTTCAAGAAATAAAATTATCTAAGATCTATCACTAGGTGATGGATCCCAGAAAAATCCTAAACCTCGAAAATGTGGGGTTTAATACCTATTAAAAATCAAATATTGAAATGCACAAAATGATTTTTACAGGGCAAATAATGCATGCAAATGCAATGATTTTTGGGCACAATGTTAATCAAAGTAATCTTTATGATATTTGATTTTTGGGGAATTTTTAGAACAACGGTTAATTAACTATGAATTTCCGAGCACAGATTGGGCAAAGTATGCAAATTTTCACAAAATAATTATTTATTAATCAACCGTAAATCACGAAAATATCCACAGCATGTCAAAATGTAGAGCATTAAGCAATGAACACAGTGCTATTTTTAAATAAATAAAATGATGTGGAGAATAGTTCTAAAATGACTGGAGAACACAGGGGTATAAATGCAATATAAATAAAACAAATAAATAAGCAGAGGGGAACCTAAATGTAATTACCTAAACTGGGGGGGGATTTCTGCAATTTTACCAGAGGGGCACGTGCTCTGCACGTGCCTCTGGTCGGCTGGGCTGAGGCGCAAATCCGAGGACTTCCAGGGGGTTTCTGCAAATGACCCAGGTGGTCACGTGCATAGCACGTGACCCCTGGGTGGCGTCTGATGACGTCCTCCCCCGACGCACGTGCCCCGCACGTGCGTGGGGAGTCTCGGGCTCCGTGCCCGGCGGTGAGGGAGGCAGAGGCTGTCGCGGCGGAGGCGTGCAGCTCCGGTGGCGAAGCGGTGGGGGATCTCCTGGCGGTGGAGGCGACTGAAGTAGCTGGAGTCGATGAAGATGAACTGGGCGTGGTGGTGGTCGTCGTGGGAGGGACTCGGGCTCTGGGACCCAACCTCCGGTGGCAGGGAGCAAGGCGGAGGATGGAGCTATGGACGGCGGCGTTGATGATCAAAGCCAACTTTCATGAAGACATCAAAGCCAAAATCGGTCAAATGTAAAAAGTGAAGTTTTGGGGTATCCCATGTACATAGAATACCTTGATTTTTGGTTTTCTAATTTTTTTGTCATTTTTAAACACGATAAAAAATCCGGAAAAGATGGAAAACTCAAAGATAAATAAAAGAGACCTTAATCTAATTTTTTTGGATTTTTATTAATGAAGAAAATAAGTACAAGGTCAAAAACCGCGAAAATACAACGTACCAAAGAGGCCCAAAACCCAACTTTCACATACGAGCTCTGATTCACTTGAACTTGGTCTTGTTTTGAAGGTAATTGAATGTGCATTAGTTCAAAAGTGAGTAGGATCAAATCGGACACTGGATGGGGAAGATATGTGGCTTTTAGTCCGAAAATCCTATAACTAGGGTTTGGGTTTTTGGTCCACTTGCCAGGGTTAGTGATTTTTTTGTATTTTTTATTTATTCTTGTTAGTGATGTGCACACAGTGGATGTGGTTTTGTGGAATTCGGAGTTAGCACGAAGGAGTTAAAAATGGGGGAAGTCTGACTATTTACAGGTCATTTTTGGCTTCTTATTTTATGCAGAAATTAACGCTAAAATGCAATTCTTATGAAATCATGCCTGAATGCTAATTATGCAGAATAAATGCAGAAATATTGTTGATTTTGAGGGACTTGAGCTTAATTAATGAGACTTAGAATGGTGAATCCGAGATTCATCATCCCCCTATACTTAAACCATGCTCGTCCCTGAGCATCAAAAAGAAATGCCATGAAGTGAAATGAGACTGGGTTCCATACCAAGACCAGGAACTGAAGGTGAAAGTTAAACTAAACTTGACCTTTGGATTAATAATGTGGCGGAACTTCTGTGAGACTTAGAATTTCAAAATCAACAGCCCTCAAGTTCTACACATCATTGACACAGTTTCGGCTCAGAAGTCATCTTAGATCAATCCTCTTCCCAAAGTATACCCTATGAACATTGAATAACCGACTCATGTGTGTGAAGGGTTTTAGCTCTTCCCATTCAGAATGCCGGACTACCATGCTCCTCTCCTCTCCAGTAACTCGTCCTCGGGGAGTCAGGTATTTCCTTCTAAGGGTCGTCGCGCTGTGTTCACAATCGAATGAGGGAGAAGATAGAAGAAAGAGAAAAGAACTGGAGGGTGGCCAGTGTAGTCACCTCTCCTTGTGGAGATAGCCAGTGTAGCCAAGTCTCCACCAAGATCTGCAGGTTTCTGAAGCTTGGACCTTTTTGGTCGGATTTTTATTTGGTAGAATGCTTCTATGTATTTGGAATTTTTGGTGGTTCTGCTTGGATCTTGTTGTGCCCCTACGGATATAGAATCTTTTGTTCCGTACATTTTTTTGGGGTCTTAGAAAAATTATGCCCAGTCGTCCATCCCTTTTCCGAAGCTTTATTTCAACCCGTACTCCGATCTTTAGATTTCCACGCTACCAGAAAAGAGACTCACACAGTCTTCCAACATCCCGTTTGGGTTGAGCTAAGTGCATAGTGCGAGAGTGCGAATTAATTCCCTATTCCAGAGTGGTACCCAGAATGAAGAGACCAGGTTAGACACTAAGAGTCAAACGCTGCACATTGTCATGTGGAACTTAAGGAATTAAGTCAAAAAGACCTGAAGCTCTTAAAATTCTATTTCTCGGTGAAGTTCCTCTGAAAATTAGGTGGATTAAAGTCAAGCCCAGACCACTCTCGGTTTCGGCTCATATCTCGGTTCAGAACCCAATGACTTTTCACAGATGCAAATGCATGCGGTGATGGATGAAGTGCAGGTGCGTGAAATGCAGACACTTTTTTTTTGTTTTTGTTTTTGACATTTTATGCAAGGGATTTTTTTTATGCAGAAAATGGAATAAGAAGCCTTAAAAAATTTTGGGCAGGTCAGTGTTAGTGGTAAAACTTCTCTCTCTCTCTCTCTTTTCAAGTTATTACCCACCCCGTAAATACATATAGACTTACGCGAAAGTACGAGATATGGGTAAAATATATACAAAGTATATATACAGACCCCCCTATACTTAGCGAGTGTTGTGTCCTCAGAGCACAAGAAGCGTAAAGAAGACATAGCTCGGGCTAAGTGTAAGAGAGTGAGAAAGAAAAAAAAGAAAAGAAGAAAAAGAATGAAAAGAAAAGCGGTCAGGAAATGAGGAGAGTATATACGGGTGGATGTCGGTTCCCCCTATACCTATGTTCTGATTAGCCTAAGTACGGAGGGAGGGTGGAAATGGAGCGATTAGGAGTTAGGAGAAGAATGGTATATACAGATGGCATCGGTCTCCCCCTATACTTAGGCCTTGGCCTAAGTAAAGGAAGAAGCTGTACACGGAAGCTGATGTGGTCGGGAGGGAGGGAGGGAATGATCAGATAGATTTTTAATGTCCTCGCTCTGCGTGAAATAGATGACCTCGACTTGAACCGTTTGTTCTTTGGGTGATTCAATGTATGGCTTCAGCATTTGTCCATTTACTGAGAACGGTTGTGCATTCTCTTTGAGTTCGGCAATATCTACGCTTCCATTGGTATGCACATCGATGACAATGTAGGGACCCGTCCATTTTGATTTTAGTTTCCCATGAAAAATCTTCAACCGAGCATTAAACAACCACACTTTTTGTCCAGGGACAAAGGTCTTCTCTCGAATGTGTCTATCATGCCATCTCTTGACCTTGTCCTTATAAATCACACTGTTGTCATATGCCCGATTTCGGATTTCAATTAGCTCATTCAGATTTAAGTCTCGACATAGTTTCCCAAGGTGACAACTCCAATTCAACTTTTTGATCATCCATTCAGATTTGTGGATCAATTCTGCAGGAAGATGACATGGCTTGCCATAGATCATCCTAAAAGGTGAAGTACCGAGTGGAGTCTTATAGGCTGTCCTATACGCCCATATAACTTGGTCCAACAGTGTTGACCAATTCTTCCTATCGGGACGAACCAACTTCTGGAGAATGCTCTTCACCTCTCTGTTAGAAACCTCTGCCATGCCGTTAGATTGTGGATGATACGGGTTGGCTATTCTATGCTCAAATTTGTACTCCTTAGCCAAAGATCTCATCTCCCTGTTCACGAAGTGGATACCTCCATCAGAAATCAATACTTTTGGTATCCCGAACCTCGCAATGATGTTATCATTGATAAACTTACAGATGACTTTGCTATCTGCGGTTCGGGTTGGAATATCCTCTACCCATCTTGATAAATAATCCACCGCTAACAAGATGTACTCAAATCCATTGCTGTTGGGAAAGGGACCCATAAAATCGATCCCCCATGCATCAAAAACATCACAGAAAATTATTGTTTGCATGGGCATTTCATCTCTATATCCCATAGTCCCTCCCATTCTTTGATAAATCGGGCATGATCGTACAAATTCATTAGCATCCTGAAATAAGGTCCGCCAGTAAAATCCACATTGGAGTACCTTGTGCGCGGTTCTCTTTCCCGAATGGTGTCCTCCAGCCTCGAGAGAATGACAGTGTGTGAGGACACTCTGATATTCCTCCTGAGGGATACATCTTCTCCAGACACAATCCGGTCCTTCATAGAAAAGGAAAGGATCGTCCCAATGGTATTTTCTCGAATCCGACTTTAATCGGTCAATCATTTTTTTGGTCCAACCATAGGGAACCTTCTTGGAGACAAGATAGTTCACTATGTCGGAATACCATGGGGTTGACTCAATGACGCAAATCGATTCGTCTGGAAAAGTCTCCTTGATTGGTCCGATATCAGGATGAACATTTTGCTCGATTCGGGAAAGGTGATCAGCAACGACATTCTTTATTCCAGGTTTATCCTTGATCTCCAAATTAAACTCCTGGATTAACAAGATCCATCTCAAAAGTCGTGCCTTAGCATCCTTCTTATCCATGAGATATCTGATTGCTGTGTGATCTGTGAAGATTGTCACCTTGGAGCCCAATATGTATGATCTGAATTTTTCCAGGGCCCAAACAACCGCGAGCATTTCCTTTTCAGTCACTGTATAGTTTCTCTGTGCAGGGTCCAATACTTTGCTCGCGTAGTGAATCGCATAAGGAATTCCATCTCTTCTTTGTCCGAGTACCGCTCCGACAGCAAAATCCGATGCATCAGTCATGATCTCGAAGGGAAGAGACCAGTCGGGAGCTTGTAATATCGGCGATTCACATATTTTCTTTTTCAGGAGCTCGAAGGCCTCTAGACATCTGTGATTTACAATAAACTCGGTGTCTTTTCCTAAGAGCTCAGTCAGTGGGCGGGCGATCTTTGAAAAATCAGGAATAAACCGTCGATAAAATCCAACATGCCCTAAGAACGACCTCACTGACTTGACGTTGGTTGGTGGCTCAAGTTTCTTGATCACATCCACCTTGGCAGGGTCCACCTCCATTCCCTTTTTGGAGATGACGTGCCCCAACACGATACCCTCAGTCACCATGAAGTGACTCTTCTCCCAGGAGAGTACCAAATTTACCTCCCTGCATCTCTGAAGGACTCGGTCCAAGTGTGCTAAGCATGTATCAAATGAATCACCATGAACCGAGAAGTCGTCCATGAAGACTTCCAAGAAATCACCAACCATTTCGGCAAATACGGCAATCATGCACCGCTGAAATGTGCCTGGGGCATTGCAAAGCCCGAATGGCATGCGCTTGAATGCGTAAGTACCGAAGGGACATGTGAACGTGGTCTTTTCCTGGTCCTAGGGAGCGATAGCTACTTGATTGTAGCCGGAGTACCCATCAAGAAAACAGAAGAATGCTTTCCCTGCAAGTCTCTCCAATATTTGATCAATGAATGGCAGTGAAAAGTAGTCTTTCTTGGTCGCAGCATTCAGGCACCGGTAATCGACACAGACGCGCCACGACGTGGGTACTCTGGTCGCGATCTCTACCCCCTCCTCGTTGGTAACCATCTGGATTCCCGACTTCTTCGGGACGACATGAAGGGGGGCTACCCACTTGGAGTCAGAAATGGGGTAAATAAATCCTGCTTTGCACCATTTCTCTATTTCTTTCTTCACCACTTCCCGAAGATTGGGGTTTAATCTTCTCTGAAATTCACGGGAAGGCCTTGCATTATCCTCAACATAAATTTGGTGCGAGCAGAGAGCGGGGTTTATTCCTACGAGATCCGACATAGTCCAACCTATGGCTTTTCGATTTTGCTCAAGGACTTCGATCAGTCTGGATTCTTGATCCACGGTTAATGATGAGCTAATGATCACAGGGAATTTTTCTTTGGGTCCATTGAGGAATGCATATTTCAGCGTGGGAAGTAGTGGTTTCAGCTCTGGTAATTCTGAATCGTCGATCAAGTCTGGCTGAATGACTTTTGCTTCTGGCTCAGTATCGGTTGGCGGTGAATCACTGTGTGAGATGTTGGATACCAATTTCGAAGAAGAATGAGTCGGATCTCTAGAGTAGAATGGTAATTCGGCCAGAGCCGTGTCCGACTCATCATCGATTGACTGTCCCAAAGGTGATGTGATTGATAAATCAAGAGGATTTCAGTGTTGTCTGGGGGTATAGAAATCTCAGAGACTGCATGGTGGATTATTTCTTCTTCTGAGGATGTGCTTTCTACCTGTGTGCCTGGCAGTTGGTCCCATGGCCCAGTGGTTCTGAGGAGGTTGCATTCTGATGTTTCGGCATCTTCAGTTGTGGATTCGGAGTCTGGCCTTTGCCACTTTGTTTGTTTCATCTCCAAGTCCACTTCTCCGCTTGGATAATGAAATTTCATCATGCCAGTTCCGTAGTCAAATACGGCCTTAGTGGTTCTTAAGAAAGGTCTTCCGAGAATGATTTGCGATTCCTTCCAATGGTTCGGGGTCTCCATGTCCAGGACAGTGAAGTCTACTTTGTATTATGTACCCTCGATAATGATGATGACATTCTTCACTTCTCCCTTAGGTCTTTTAGTGGATTTATCAGCAAATTGGAGTAAGATGATGATTTCTTGAGAGGGCCCAACTCCAATCGATAATATAAGGCTAAGGGCAGAAGGTTTATGGAAGATCCATTGTCGAGAAGTGTGCGTGTGAATGTTATTCCGCCAATGTGACTCTCCACATAATGGGCGCCCAGATCCCTTTTCTTTCTTGGCAGATGCTGGTTTCTGACGCATTTAGTGGTGGCAACTGTCAAGATATGAGTCTCCACAAATTGACTTGTTCTCTTTGTACGAGTCTGGGTGGGGGTGCATTTTGCCTTCAAGTATTTCTGAAAGGCTGGATTACCTGCCACGTATTGATCAAAGGGTACTTTGACTGTGATGTTTTGTTGGCAGAATTTTTCCATGGCTGGGTCATCTTTGATGTTTTTCTTTTGTTTTTCTTTCTTTAAGGCATGGGGGAAAGGAATGGATGCATTTGAGACAGGAGATAGAGGATCAGAATCAAAAATAAGAGCATCTTTATTCGACTTGGAGTTTTTATTACAATCATAATAATCAAAATCAGGTTGCTGAAAGGGTGACAAAGGTATTTTTGCAGCAACTAGAGGCTCAAGGTCCTCTGCAGACTCCATAGATGCTTTCCCTTTATCTACTGCTGGGATCTTTAGGCGTCCTTCATCTTCCTCCTCGGAAACATCCTCCGGTTGATCTTCCGAGTCTTCATGGTCCGATTCCCTTGCCCGGTCAGGTACGACCACGGTCCTTCCGCTCCTGAGTGACATGGCATTTATTTTGTCAAACGAAAAGATCTCATGTTCAGATGTGGAAAAATCTGGATAGTATACCTGGTTATTGTGTTGAGATGAGTTGAATTTGTTCAAGCTATTGGGGTTAGCTTGAACCTAGGCGGGAATGGTTGTGGCTGGAGCTGTCTGCTCATCCTTCCAACGGGACAAGCGGTTGACATCAACCCGTAGATCTTCCAGTTCATGTCGGAAGTGACGAAACTCCTCAAGTATTTGTCTCTGGATGTCGATCGGTTCTTCTGGGGGTTTGGATGACTGAGCTGATTGTCTGAGGGCTTGAGATTGCTGATGGTATTGCTGAGGTTGGCTCTGGCGATTGTAGGGTTGTTGCTGCCTCGGTTGCTGGAATGCGGCATTATAGAAAGTAGGTGGGCGATGATAAGTCTGACGGTCTCCCATATTACCCTGTCGGGTAGTGTCTTGGGTGTACCAGATGCCATTCACTTCAAATGTCAGAGGCGGGGCTTCCTTGACTGTCTCAGTCGGTGGGGGCGCCTGTTGGGAAAATTGGGCGTGGGATTGCTCGTGAGCCCATGGTTGTTGTTGCTCTGCTCCTGGTTGCTCGTGGACATGATGCACATGATATATCGGGACAGTAGGTGCACTAGGCATCCCCATCTTGGACACCTTCTCGGTGAGTTCCTCCATCTGCTTCGGGAATTGCGAAATCCTACTGTCGATATCGTTCATTCTCTTGTCCACAATTGTCAATTTATCAGAAATAAAGTGCATGCTTGGAATCAAGTCCTCAGCTATTTCTGCCACCGTCTGCTTCCCGCCTTTGGCTTGAAGGGTGTTCAGGGAATCAGTGTATGCTCTACTGGCAATTTGAGATCGGCTTGTTTCTGCCATCTGCTCCAGTATTTTCCAGACGGTCTCAGCTCCACGTGATGTGTAATTCCCTCAGCAGGCAGCACTAACTAACCCTTGAGTCTCGTGGTTGAGGCCAGAGTAGAGTGATTGGACTAGGATGTTGTTGTCTAGATCATGGCAGGGACATTTTTGTAGAAGGTCCTTAAACCTATCCCATGCCTCACAAAGTGGTTCATTGGGCATCTGAGCGAAACTGGTGATGCGGGTCCTCATTTGATTGGTCCGGCTCAAGGGGTAGAATTTCTTCAGAAAGAGGTTTTTAAACCTCTCATAAGTCGTCACAGTTACCCCCAAGTTCTTCACCCAGTAGTCTGCTTTCCCTTTCAATGCGAAAGGTAGTGCAGTGAGACGAATGTAGTCTTGGCTGACTTGTGGGTGCCTCAGATTAGAACATATCAGCTCTAGGTCCCTCAGGAATTCATATGGCTCCTCAGTAGTATTACCATGGAATTGAGGTAATTGACTGACAAAGTGTGGCTTCAGTTCATAGTGGATCTCTGGCTGTGGTGGCTGTAAATAGTTCCACACTCTGTACTGTCCAGGGTTGTATGCGGCTTCCATTGGAACTTCTCCCCCAGCATTCATTTGTTCGAGCTGCTCCCTCAGCAGCTGCTATTGCTGCTCAGATGCAGCCAGTCTCGCGAGAATCATCTTCATTGGATCTTCATTAGGTTCATCTTCAGGGTCTTTCTTGGAAGGTATCTTGGGCGGCATCTCTTTATCTGGAGAATATAAAGGATTTGAGTTAATAGATTGGAAAGAATTGATGTAACAGTTATTCTCGATCTTTTGGGGTGAGAAATGGACAGGGTGGGTCTATCCTCCTTCTAGGAGGAAGAAGGAATAGGGTTCTTGGGAAGGGTTTCCCGGAGGCCAAGCAGGTCCAGAGTAAGAGTTTCTCTGGGCTTTTGAGGTTGGGGAGTTTGTGGTAGAGAGAGATGAGCCTGAACAAAAATTACCACAATCCTCCATTCTCGGGGTCAACAAGATGTTTTATGATGTAGACACAATTGTGTGGTATTCATTGATGCACTATTTTCTACGCACAATCAAACACAATACAAGGGTTGTTTCACCAACTCAACTCAAAGTGAAGACCGTAAGGGTCCGGTCAATTATCTTGTTAGTTTTAATTGGTGAGAATTCAAGTCTTGCAAGCCGTTTACGCGAGCTGTTAGGTTTGGAGCTGGGCTCTATCCTAGTGTGTGTCTCTCTCCTCGCTGCAAGATAAATCAAACAATGTCGGGGTTGCTCTCCCGCAGAAATTCTTGATTTTATGGATTTTTAGATCGGCTATATTTAGCAGTCCCAGTTTTATTAAGGCGATCACTGTAGAATTTAGGTGAACACAAATTCACGTCTACCGTCCAGACCCAATTTCCTTTAGATTTATGTGATAAAACAAGAGAGAGGAATTCGGTAAAAGCCGATGCACGCGGAAAACTAATGATGAATGCTCAGTTAGAAGACTTACAGTGCCTCCTCGCAATCTCCACGTGGGATGCAATACAGAATTGAAAATTTATACTAAATGCGTGCAAGCCGATGAAAACCGTACCTAAGCAGAAAGTTCTATTAGCGGGAAGAATTGAGTTGAATTTGGCTAAGTTGAACGATCTAATGTGCGTCTCAGTTAAAGTGCAGTGTGGCTTAAGATCCTTCGAGCACAATCAGAAATAAAAAATGCTCTAAGAGCCGTATGTGCAGGTCTATCCTAATCGCCACTCAAGTCGGGCCCCACCCTCTCCGGAGAGTGAAACAGGCCACGACACACCACAAATAAAGTTCAATGTCCTTGTACACACGCGAGAGTCCAAACGGACACCGCTATAAATGAGCAGAAAATAAAAATGCAGAAATTAAAAACCTAGACTCTACTCTCTCTCACGACTCGACTCGATCTTAATTTAATTGCGGTTTCTTCTGGTGTCGGTGAAGATGCGTCGGTTTCTTGAAAAACCGCTCCACGTGCGCCGGGTACCTCGCAAGAAAAATAAGAGAGAGATTGTAAGAGAGTGACTCAGAAAATAATCAAAAATAAAATAAATGAAAGAAATGCTAAAAAATAAATACAAGAAAGAAAATGGGATTTACAATGACAAATTTCGGGGGTCAGACTACCCGAATTTGGAAAACCGAAAAAAATTTCAAAAGACAAAAAAAACTAAGCCGTTTGCCTCCCCGGCAACGGCGCCATCTGACGAGTCCGCAAAAGCCGCGTTAAGAAGTTGTTTTTAATCGTCGATCGTGAAAATAAATATGTCGTTCATTGTAGGCGGCGATTCGGAAACAATCAATAAATAACCACAATTTTTAATCAAATGCAATCAAGTGGTTTTTATGTTTATTTTACTTGGGCAAGTCCCAAGGTCGGTCACAAGGAGGCAAAGGAACAACCTAGATTAATGTCTATCCAATTTTTAGTTCGGTTTTCAAGGCGGTATTTTTTTTTGGAATTTTTAAATGCAAGATGAGATGCAAAATGCAAATTCGGCCTATTTTAGGGACTAAAATGTAAATTTCAGTCAAACAATGTCCGAAAAATACGAAACTTGGACATAATGTAAATGACGATGAAATGAGTGCACTGTAATTTTTTTGGGATTTTTAGATGCAATATGAATTTTTTATGAATTTTTAAATGCAAACAAATTAATTTTCATTATTTAATTATAATAAATATTAAAACTACTTATTTTCAAGAAATAAAATTATCTAAGATCTATCACTAGGTGATGGATCCCAGAAAAATCCTAAACCTCGAAAATGTGGGGTTTAATACCTATTAAAAATCAAACATTGAAATGCACAAAATGATTTTTACAGGGCAAATAATGCATGCAAATGCAATGATTTTTGGGCACAATGTTAATCAAAGTAATCTCTACTATATTTGATTTTTGGGGAATTTTTAGAACAATGGTTAATTAACTATGAATTTCCGAGCACAGATCGGGCAAAGTATGCAAATTTTCACAAAATAATTATTTATTAATCAACCGTAAATCACGAAAATATCCACAGCATGTCAAAATGTAGAGCATTAAGCAATGAACACAGTGCTATTTTTAAATAAATAAAATGATGTGGAGAATAGTTCTAAAATGACTAGAGAACACCGGGGTATAAATGCAATATAAATAAAACAAATAAATAAGCAGAGGGGAACCTAAATGTAATTACCTAAACTGGGGGGGAAATTTCTGCAATTTTACCAGAGGGGCACGTGCTCTGCATGTGCCTCTGGTCGGCTGGGCTGAGGCGCAAATCCGAGGACTTCTAGGGGGTTTCTGCAAATGACCCAGGTGGTCACGTGCATAGCACGTGACCCCTGGGTGGCGTCAGATGACGTCCTCCCCCGAAGCACGTGCCCCGCACGTGCGTGGGGAGTCTCGGGCTCCGTGCCCGGCGGTGAGGGAGGCGGAGGCTGTCGCGGCGGAGGCGTGCAGCTCCGGTGGCGAAGCGGTGGGGGATCTCCTGGCGGTGGAGGCGACTGAAGTAGCTGGAGTCGATGAAGATGAACTGGGTGTGGTGGTGGTTGTCGTGGGAGGGCCTCGGGCTCTGGGAACCGACCTCCGGTGGCAGGGAGCAAGGCGGAGGATGGAGCTATGGACGGCGGCGTTGATGATCGCCGGCGATGAAGTCGAAGTGAGTTGGTTGCTGGCGGTGAAGCAGAGTCGAGGCAGCTCTTGGAGCTGCTTGATGAAGGTGATGCGGTGGTCGGTGGAGCTCCAGGTGGCTGAGCAGAAGTTGTCGTGGAGAACGGTGGCGATGGTGGTCGGGGAAGATGAAGTCGAGGCTGCTGGAAGGCGGTGGTGGCGCGAAGTCGAAGGTCGCGGGAGGCAACTGCGTGGCTCGTAGGCGTAGGCGGTGGCGGTGTAGCGAGTCGGCTGGCAGTTTGTCGGAGAAGACCGTCGTGGGCTTGGTAGAGGTGCTCGTTGGCGTAGCCTCGGGCGGCGACGAAGATAAGGGGCGATGCGATGTTTGCGAGGCGGAGAGGAAGGGGTGGCTCCGAGCGGAGCGAAGAGCTTGGAGTGGCGAGGTGGAGCGAGAGAGGGGGAAATAGAGAGATAGGGAGAGAGATTACCGGGGAAGAGGAGGGCTTGACGGCGGAGCCGGAGCAAAGCAGCGGCGAAGGCTTGAGCTGCGGCGAGGAGCGGCGAGCTTCTCGGATCTCGCCGACCGTGGCTGTCACTACATGCGATGATGAACGGCGGATGGTCCTAGTAGGGGGGCGGCGGAGCTCTTTTATAGGCAAGGGAGGCGATTAGGTTGGTGGCTGCGGGGATATCGGGGCGGCGCGGTGGTTGCGAGGATAAAGGAGGGAACCCGGGGGGGATAACGGAGTGGCTGTTGGTGTGCGCGAGAGGAGCGGAGGGCCAGTGCGGGCGATCACCGGCGATCGGTTGCGAAGGGGAGGGGCGGAAGTTATGGAGGCGCGGGAGGTTGAAGGAGGGATAGGGGCCGTTCGATCGATCGCTGATCGAACGGCCCAGATTCGGCCACGTGGCGGGAGGCTGGGGGAAGTGCGGGGCACGTGTGGGGCACGTGCCTGGGTGGCACGTGCCACGCACGTGCGTGGCTTTTAATATTTTTTTAATAAAAACGATATAAAAAAGGGGCCGAAAATGACTGACACGTGGCGGCCTCTGGGGCTGCCACGTGTCAGCACCAGATAAATCGAAAAATAAATCGTTTGTAAAATCAAAAAGAAATAGCAAATGACCTCGGATCGAAAAAGTTCCTTCACGAAAAATGCTCGTCTCGACGAGATCTACAACTTTCATGAAGATATCAAAGCCAAAATCGGTCAAATGTAAAAAGTGAAGTTTTGGGGTATCCCATGTACATAGAATACCTTGATTTTTGGTTTTCTAATTTTTTTGTCATTTTTAAACACGATAAAAAATCCGGAAAAAGATGGAAAACTCAAAGATAAATAAAAGAGACCTTAATCTAATTTTTTTGGATTTTTCTTAATGAAGAAAATAAGTACAAGGTCAAAAACCGCGAAAATACAACGTACCAAAGAGGCCCAAAACCCAACTTTCACATACGAGCTCCGATTCACTTGAACTTGGTCTTGTTTTGAAGGTAATTGAATGTGCATTAGTTCAAAAGTGAGTAGGATCAAATCGGACACTGGATGGGGAAGATATGTGGCTTTTAGTCCGAAAATCCTATAACTAGGGTTTGGGTTTTTGGTCCACTTGCCAGGGTTAGTGATTTTTTTGTATTTTTTATTTATTCTTGTTAGTGATGTGCACACAGTGGATGTGGTTTTGTGGCATTCGGAGTTAGCACGAAGGAGTTAAAAATGGGGGAAGTCGGACTATTTACAGGTCATTTTTGGCTTCTTATTTTATGCAGAAATTAACGCTAAAATGCAATTCTTATGAAATCATGCCTGGATGCTAATTATGCAGAATAAATGCAGAAATATTGTTGATTTTGAGGGACTTGAGCTTAATTAATGAGACTTAGAATGGTGAATCCGAGATTCATCAACCGTGCTCTGGCTCGGCATAGCATCTGGTGGCATCAGTAACACCTCCTCCATCAGGTGAAATGACAACGTCAATACCGTCGGCTGGATCAACGTCTGTGGTGGCGTCAGTACCATTGTCATCGTCTCTAGCGGCCTCAGCACTGCTCCTCTCCTCATCTGGCGCTCCTGAAGTGGCATCTGGTCGTCGCTCAGATGAGGCGTCGCCTGTTGGCATCCTACCGCTCCTAATGTAACAAAGTCAGCATCAAACATATATGCAGAAATGTTACCAAGTGAATCACTTGGAGTGGTGGCTTCTATGAACTCTGCCTGCTCAGACTTCCTCTTGAGGTTGTTGGGGTTCGGCTCAATCTG
The DNA here is from genome assembly GCA_037367405.1 of Ottelia alismoides. NCBI lineage: Eukaryota > Viridiplantae > Streptophyta > Magnoliopsida > Alismatales > Hydrocharitaceae > Ottelia > Ottelia alismoides. The sequence continues at coordinate 392,502 of JAZKJV010000871.1, read as the reverse complement.
GGCAAGGATGGCGGCCTTCCCTCTCACGATCTCCCGCATCTCTTGGCGGAACTCATCCATCTCCCGTCGATATGTGGCCTGCTACTCGGTGATGAGGTGGGCTAGCTCATCCAAGGCGGGGTTCTCATAGGTCAGCCCATGAGAACCTGACGGGTAGCCTCGCTGGTAGTGAGGCTGCTGCTGCTGAGGGTGAGAGGGGTACTGTTGATGATGATATTGCGGCTGATGAGGCTGCTCTCGCCTCCAAGATTGTCCCTGCTGATAGGGACGAGGACCATACTGTTGGTGCTGGAATGACTGCTGCTGCTGGTGTACTGGGGGCTGCTGCTGATGGTGCTGCTCACGCTGCTGGCCGTACTGGCCACCCTGGGCTGGAGGTTGCTGCTGGGAACTACCGGCCGACCAGCGGAATCCGGGATGGTCTCGTCGGATACCGGGCTAGGGTCGATCGTACCAAATCCCATTGACACCCATCAACGGCTCCTGCTCGTACGAGGGCAGGGGAAGTACTGCCAGAGGCTGATCCGGCTGGTATACCATCATCTGAGTGTCTGGGGATGGTGGTGACTGGTAAGGCTGATGCGACTGCTGGTACGACTCCACCTGGACATGGTGAACCTGTCGAGGCTGACTAGAGTGCTGGGACGAGCTACCGCTGCTGCTCGGATCTCCTCGTGACCTAAGACGGGGCTGAGAAGCTGTCTGGGCCTCATGGAGACACATGATCTCTGTCTTCAGGTCACTCAGCGTCTGTGCCATCTGATCAATCTGCGTCATGCCCTGGCACTACTTCTTCTCTATAAGTTCGATCCAGTCTAGCTTCTCGCTGATGATGCCCATGTCTGCGGCTGAGGACTTGGCCTGTGCGGCTGTCGCGGATGAAGTAGAAGGACCGGCATCGACCCGTGCTATCCTCTTGTACTGCACGGTCTGTGGCTGGGGCGTCCTTGAGTGTAGAGGCGGGTCTGGGACATCACTGTATAGTTCTCAGCCATCTCCTCGTAGATGGCCCAGACCTGGTCCTCATCCTTGGTGAAGTAGGAACCGCCACAAGAAGCATTCACCAGGCTCTGCAGCTCTGGTGTCAACCCGCAGAAAAAGCTCTGAACTGGGTTCGACTTCATGATAATGTGGTGCAGGCATATGTCTGTAAGCTCTCTGAACCTATCCCATGCCTCGTGAAACTGCTCGTCGGGGAGCATGGAGAAGTTGTTGATCAGGGCCCTCGCTGCATTGGTCCGCTCGAGTGGATAGTACTTATTCAAGTACTCGGTGCGAAGCTGCTCCCAGGTATACACGAATCTCCCAAAATGTTTCAGCCAGTTGGTTGCTCTGTCAATGAGGGAGAAATGAAAGGAAATCATCCGGATAGTGTCCTCATCCTCCTGCCGATCGTGGACGGTGTTGCAGATCATCTTGAACTTCTGGAGATGTAGATGGGGCTCCTCAGTGGCGAGCCCATGGAAGCGGGGAAGGATCTGAAGTTTCTGTGGGAGAACTTTAAGTCCACCACGATCGCCGGAAGCACCTCCCATCGGTGTGTCAGAGTCGATCCGGGGTTGTGCAACTCCCGCATCGGTCTGGCTCCTGCTGTTGTGGCCGCTGCTGCGGCTGCTGCTGCTGCTGCGGCTGCTGCTACCGGCTGGGCTGGCTCATCGGGTCTTTGTGGTCCGTCTCCCCCGGGCTCGTGCTGCTCACGGTCGGCTCTCATCCGCTCCATCTCTCTCCTCATCTCAATCATGAACGCCCCCTGATCCCTAATCTTTTGCTGCATTGTCTCGAGGGAGGCGATCATGGTGGTGTTGATCGCACCCTAGTCCAGGACGTAAGTCTGCTCTGGTCAGGGACCTCCAGTACGGTCATCGCTGCTGCTGGCCATGGTCTCTGCAAAGGCAAAAGACCCAAACTCAGGTGCCGATAAATCATCTGTCTGCTGTCTACCATCTGGCACTAGCATCTCAGGACTTGTAGAAGGGTCGTCAAGGGGGAACAAGATGGAATCGAACTCGGGTTCGGAGAGCAGGTCTCGGCTGTCCCGAACCAACCTAGATGAATGGGCTGGAGTGCTAAAAAGCGGTGCAGCCAGAGGCTGCCTAAGAGACCTCCTATCCATCATCCTGATCTGGCGAGTCGGGCGGATGAGATCTGGAAACACACAAGATGAGCAAACAAAACCCTAGGTTCACCTACTCAACATGAGTTGAAGACCGTAAGGGTTCTGTCAATTTATCTTGTCAATTTTTATTTAGGTGATCAAGTCAGGATATCAGAGCCGTTAGTGAGCTGGTAGGAATACTACGCCCCCAGGAGACTGTCCCGATCCTGAACTAGATCTTTCCCAGCCAGTACAAGTCACAGACCGTTTACCAGCTACTCGATCGGCTCGCTCTATTAAGGATATCGCGGCCCGCTTTCCCGGAGATCGGAGCGATCCTCACTGGAGAACGACTAGCCCAGAAGCAGTATTCTGAAAAGGGGTCAGATGTGGCTCTAGCCTAGTATGCGGGTTGCTCTCTCGCTCATACAAACCAGACAATGAGGGGGTTGCTCTCCCCAAGACAAATTTTTTATGGTGAGGTGTCTTTTAGGGTCAAGTGTGTTTAGCAGTCCCAATTTTATTGTTTTTCCTTTTTTAGGTATTTTTCAAAGCAAACAACGCCTAATGAATTTTTCTGGTTCTCCTGATTATTTTAGTCCGAAAACAGGGGGAGAAGACGAAAAAGCCAATGCGTGATAAAATCAATGATGCGTGCAGAGTAAGAGATGCGTACCTGACTCCAGCAGTCTACATGCAAAGTGATCCACGCATAAATGTAAAGACTGTAATAAAACTACCTATATGATGCACGAGAATCTGGTCTTAGACGAAGTAATTTCTACACGTAAAGAATCGATGACTAACGAATCAACAGGAGGGGTCGGTGTCCGATCTCGGAGGCCGATCGGTGTCTGTCGCAATGGGTCTTGCCAGCGCTGTATACGGCCTCTAGCGGTACGTGACCCCTCAAGTAACCGAGTTAGCCTTTTCCTTATTATTTTTTAATTAGGTCCAATTACGCTCTAATAGGTACAGGAAGATAATTAAGTGTTTGGATCCTAATTATTACGGCTCAATCAATAAAAATCCTAAGCTAAGGCCAAAACCGTGAAAATCATCTAAGCAGTTAAAAAGAAAATAAAAATAAAAAAACACGAGAAACCGGCGAAAAACTCGGTTAGGTCCCCCGAGCACACCGGTGCTCGGCGAAACATACCCCGGGTAAATCACCAAGTCCAAGTCTCTGATCCTGTATTATTACAATAAATGTTTTGCAGGAAATAAAACTAGTCTAGACTACGGCTATTTCGTGGCTATTCTGCGGCTCCCGCACTTCGGTTCTCCTCCTCGCTCTCTCCTGCAGCTCCGTAAAGAACAGAGCTGCCTCTGAATCCCGCGGCTGCTTTGGCTTCCGAAAAAACTACCTCGGTCCTCGGGCCCTCGTAAGAAATAGAAAAAGAAGTGTGTCAGACCAAATTATTATAAAAAAAAATAGGACAAATAAAATAAAACAAGATATATGCAAAAATAGAAATAAACACACAAAACAAACAAAAATAAAATAAAATAAAATAAAATAAAATGAAAACAAAAGAGAAACAAAAAGCCGCAAAAAGCTGTGGACGAAAGAAAAGCCGCAGAAAACAAAACTGAACAAAAGTCGAAAAACAACGACTACTAAGTCGTGCTCCCTGGCAACAGCGCCATTCTGATGAGCCGAGAAATGATCCGAGAAGCTAAGGGAGATAGGTATCAATGGTCGTTGCGATCTCAACCTCTCAACTTGGGCTCAATCAAGAAAAATAAAAAAGAACCATCAAATAATAAATCAATCAAGAAAATTCGAGAGCGGTCCTCTCTATTTTATTAACCTGGTATAGCGACCAGGGTCGGACTCAGGGAGCACGAGATGGCCGACACGGCCTACAAAGTAGTCTAAAAGTAAAATAAAATAGACAAAAAACTTTTTGGTGTATTTTTAATTCTTTTTAAATTTTTTGTACTTTAATTATAAGGGAAAATATAAAACAAATGAAAAAGGAAACAAACAAGTATTTATAAAACACTCCAAAAAAAGTCAAAAAATGAAATAAAAATTGTTTTTATGTTTTTTATATTTTTAAGTGTTTTTGGTGAATTTTTTAGAATTTTTTAATTTTTAGTTAATTTTCTAAAAATCAAGAAAGGGGAAAATAGTAGCAATATGTACAGTCAGATTTGAAAGGCCAATTAAAAATATATAATTAGCTTATAAAACTCTGATGATAATTTTATGCAAAGTAAATGCAAAAACTAAATTATAGAAAAGAGTTTGTAATTTTTTGAATTGTAGAGAATTTTAAATAATTTTTATAAGGTTTTTAATGTTTTTTTAATTTTTTTGGTTTTTATAAATCCAAATGGCACAAAAATTGGACTGAATCTAACAAACAACAAAATCAACAAACACAATTTTTTTTGGAATTTTTAAAGAGTTTTTATATTTTTCTTTGATTTTCTTTTCCAAACAGTTCCAAAAATCAAGGTTTGTGAATTTTTAAAAATAACAAAAAGCCTCGGAAATGTCCCAAAAATTTAGGAAAATTTTTACACAGTAGCAAGAGCCACATGTCCAAATTTCACTAAATTTGGAGTTTATTTGCTATTTTATTCAATCAATAAAAGAGCTACAGCACACAGGGACCTAAATGTAAGAAAAGATAGTTCAGAGGGCTAAATAATAACACGTACAAAAACCTTAGGGTTCAAAGCGCAAAAATCCCAAACAATCAGCACATGTTCAATTAAAACCATGCACAGGGGTATAAATGCAAATTTCAGAAACTAAATTTCATTACATAACATAAACAAACCCCAAGCCCATACACGTAAAATGTCCAAAATATCACATGTCGACGCACGTGTTCCACACAAGATGGGACTAAAATGCAAATAGATAAAACTAGAGGTCCACATGTGCAAATAGTCTAAGAGTGTAAATCTATTTAATAGACGAAACAAAAACTACTAAAAGCTGCGGGGTATGGGCACAATTACCCAGCCGATGCACGTGAGGGGCGCACGTGAGCGCCAGGTGTCGAGGCATGGCTGGATGCTGATGCACGATCCTGATGTATCCGTCTGGATGATCCAATGGTGATGGCGCGATGGCGAACATGGGAGGAACGTGACCGTTAGATCAGGGATCTAACGGCCTGACATGGCAGAGCACGGACGGTGGAGATGCGAGCTGGTACTGCAGGGCGATCCAACGACTGTAAAGGGATGACGAAGAACAGCTCCTGGACGAGTTTCGCCGACGCTCCGGAGACGATCCAGATGGCCGATGGACGATCGGAAGGGGGGGGGGGTCTTCCTCGCGATGACACTCCACGTCGGATGGCGGCCTCCGATGAAGCCTCCAACGGTCGGATCCTCCGATAAGGGAGGAGCAACCTGGAGTAGCTCCGGCGAAGGGATGGAAGCATGACCAAGGGAGGTACCTGCTCTTATTCAATTGCAAAACAAGGTTCTCGCTTGAAGGAGCACTCCGACGGGGGTTATTGGCAAAAAGGGAAAGGGAAGCATTGTGAATGATCGAAGGGGATTCTGGCGTACGTGAAAGATGGAACCCTGCTCGCTCTGGGCTGGGATTGCTCAGCTAGAGGTGATCAGGTCACGTATGAGGGGTGACGTTGAGTCGGATAGATGATCGGTACGGGTAGGATGGGCTGGCGGAGCTCCGGCCACTAGGGTGGAGCTGGCGGAGATGGATCGTGGAAATCAGAATGGAAAGCTATCTAAGGGGAATCGAGGATACCTGATGGATGGGATCGACTGTGCTGGGGCTAAGGAAGCTCTGGGGGTCTTTGCTTGATGGATCGTCGAGGCCAGAGGCTCAGCTCGCTCCGTGGCGGATCACGGCGGCGACGGTCGTCGGATCAGTTGCTGCGGTCCTTCACTCCTCGCTGCGACACTCTCCTCCGGTAGCTGTCATTCTAGGGAGATGAATGGAGGTCCTGGGACTAGAAGACGATGGCCAAAGATGGAGTGAATGTGCGGCGGAGCTGAGGCTTTATAATGGTGCAGGTTCGAGAAGGTGGCAGTGGGGAACGCAGATCAATGCACGGATCCCTAAAAACCTGCCCGGGCGTAAATCATGGATATGGGAGCTGTAATCAGGGACCTGGGTTTGGGAGAATAGAGGTCGGGTTGAATTGGGAAATTTTGGAGAAGTCGGGTGCTCGAACACGGATCCGGGTGGAGTGGTCCAGGGGGGAGTTGACCGGGGCTCAACAATCCCCTGTGGACAATAGGAAAATTCCTTTTATTAATTAGAAATTCATTTAAAAATAGAAAATGATTTTATTTCGAAAAATATTCAAAATAAAAAATGTTTATTTATTTTCAAAGTGTTTTTTAGTGATTTTTATTTATTTTTTTGAAAAAAAAAATAACGTATTTACATTATATTATTATTATATATATGTATATACACGTTTGTATTTTTTATTTTTATTTTAATTGTTTATTTTTGCATAAATATTCCCATTTTATAATTTATTTATTTTCAGCATAAAATTTGGAATAAAAAGGTATTTTTATTTTATTTTTATGATTTATTTACATTAGTTAAATAAATAGATCTATGTACATATGTACATGATATATATACAAGGTGGGAAATTAATTTTATTATTTTTCTTTTTATTTTTATTTTTTTGATTTTTATTTTATTTTTATAAATATTTACAAGGTATTAAAAATATATTTTTATTTAGAGGAAAATAAAATTATTTATATACAGGTGTATGTACAAGCATGATTGACCCTATCTCCCTCTACTTGGTTTCTTTTGCGGTGAGGCCCATACTGAGCCCTCCCTTGGAATTAGGTCACTCAATATTTATTCTAAATATTTCCCTCTTTTTCTTTTATTTCTTTATTCTTTTATTTTTGCACAAAAACATGCTAATTATTGCTATTTACAGAATGCATGCATTTTGGTAATTTATTTTATTTATACATATCTACATGGTGTTTTGCACAGGTTTTTAGCTAAAATAAAAGAATAAAGAGTGATGAATGAGGATTCATCACTATGTTGTGATGAAGAAGCGAGGTAGAGGGGGTGGCACTCGGTGAAAGGTGGAAGGCGATAACATACCTGGCACGTGATAAGGAGCTCGATATTAGCACGTGTTAGGCATGTGAGGGAGATAAGGAAGAGGGGTGAAGTGTCTCGACCATTGGATCTAAGTTGTATCGAACAACTGAGAAGAATGGTGCTAGAAGACAAGGTAGGAGCTTAACTAGATGTTGATGTGGGGTGACCAAGTGTTGGTGTGGGCCTATCGCATGGAGCCACGTGGCACATCCCTTGACCAAACATTGACCATGCATGAAAATGCAATGATAAATACATAAAAATAACGATTGGACTCAAACGAAAAAATGCATAAAATGAAAGATGTATATCTAAATGCAAGCTACAATGCTCATGAAGAACCCAAATGCTAATGAAAAGATTGTGCAAGATGTATTCCTTTTGGTGACATTTTATGTATATAAAATATCAATTTTTGTAGCAGAAAATAGAGCATTTTCCAGATAAATTGTGTTCATTCATCTGTTAATATCATAAAATTAACTTTCATGCACTTGTAAATAATTTGCATACATTAGCATTCATTTTTTGCATTCATATTAATCTGCATATTTTCACTTAATTTCATACATTTTTAATTAATTCATGCTAACTCCAATTGACATGAAACTAACTTCATTGCGTACATATCATTAACGTTAACAATGAAAAACCCTAAAAATTATCACTTGTACATATTGAAATAAACCCAAATACTAATTTCATGATAAAAAGCCACAAATGCTAATTTCTTTATCATATAGTATCCAAAGGTACGCTACTCACTTTTGAATTAATGTATGTTAAAATATCTACGAATCATGTCCAAATTCAAAAGAATAGAAGTCCATTTGTGAAAATTGGGTTATGGAACCTAATTGTTCATTGTACAAGTTTCCTGGTTTGACATATCATTTCATTTGCACATTTCACTCATTTTGATTTATTTATTTTCATTTATTCATTTCACATCATCTTTGATGTTTTCATGCATCATTCATTCACAAAAATCATATAAAAATTAAAACAATACAAAAAAATATTTTTACACATAAAATATCACCAAAAGGAATTCATCTTGCACATATCATTTCATCAGCATTTGGGTCCTTCGCGAACATTGTAGCTTGCATTTAGATCTACATCTTTCATTTAATGCATTTTTTCATTTAACTCCATCTATTATTTTTATGTATTTATCCTTTTCATTTTCATGCATGGTCAAGGTCTGGTCAAGGTCTGTGCCACATGGCACCATGCGATAGGTTCACACCAGCACCTGGTCAACCCAGATCAACGTTTAGTCAACCTCCTATTGTATCTTCTAGTTCCATCCTTTTCAGTCGTTGAATCCAACTTAGATACAATGATCGAGACCCATTCCCCCTCTTACTTAGCACTCTCACGTGCCTAGCATGTCCTAACATCTAGCCCCTTATCGCGTGCCAGGCACGTGATCTCCTTCCACCTTTCATCGAGTGTTGCCCCTGCGTTATGCTTCTTCATCACAGTGTTGATGTGCCTTCCCTTCTTCGACCTCCAGCAAACCCAAAGCTACTCTCATATGGAACCAAGTACCATCACCATCTCCGATCGTCACCCACTTATCTCCTTCTAGCAACCACCATTAGGATCCCATTGTACTACGCTTCCTCATTTCCAAATCCAAACTCGAACCACCAATCCCCCAAATATAGGAACCCAACCTCCATCGTTGTTAAACCCACCCATGACTCTACTGAACTCTATCTCTACCTTGACCAACCTAACCCTCAACCATCGACTCACCTGATCTCATGCATCTTCCCTCTCTTCCTCTCTCTACTTAAACCCATTGACCAACTCTATGAATTTCATCCACCAAAATTCGTTGATCTACAAAAATGATAGAGATAAAGAGATGAGTAGTGTGCTGGTGACAATAGCTGCTTCCTCATACGAGGACTTCTTAGGCGAGATCCATGGGTTCTCCAGTGAAGCTTCTCTTTCAGAGAAGCTGAGCTTGGAGGAACTTGTCATTCCTCTCAAATCGACCACCAGAGTTGTCCCAGCCAATACATATCTAGGCAAAAAATATTCCTCCATGTCAGGAAACTACCCATTCATCCCCTCCCTCTTCATCTTTTCCTTCTTCATTCGGCATTCTCTCGCATCTTCTTCTTCCTCCTTCAATACACAAAAGACATCTCGACAATCTCCACATCCACCTCCTAATTCCTCTTCGTTTCATCTGCTGCCTCATGTACCCTTCCATCGAATAGCTCCATCCACCACTGTGCAGAGCTCCATCCTCTTTCTATCATCTAATTGGTGAGGCAAGACCACCCAAGCATGAATCATCATTGGGATTCCAACGAAGAAGAGACATCGGGTCTAGGGCATATAACTATTTTTCGATCAAGAACACAATACATCTCAATCGTTTAGAGCCACCCAAATTAGAGTTGTTGATCAAGCTTCAAACTAACACCCCAAATCTATCATCGAGATATTGCCTGAGCCGAGCACCTCGGGAAAATCAAAGTGGACAGAACTTGCCACATCTAGGGCTAGAAAAAAAGCACCATCCGAACCAACCCAGGTTACATGCTTGGAGCACATGATCTTGGGTCATTTGCAGCCATGCTCTCGAGCTTTTCCAGAATTCCATGGAACTCCAGTCACTTGCACCAAGCGTGACCTCGGGATATTTAGAGCAATTCCCTTGCAACTTCTAGATATTACAAAAATACCCCCATAGGGGTAAATTGCACTGAAGCCCAGTTGCCTTCTAGAAATTACGGAACTACCACTCCGAATGGTATTTTTGAAAGATTTTATTTATTTTATTTAAATTATAGTCCGTGGAACTTCGTGACTTCATTTTGAACCTTGATTTTTTATCTATTATATATAACTCATAATTCCACATTTGGAGATATTTCTAAGCATACATTAATTAAGGTTTCATTTTGTTAATTTGAGCACATTTAATCTGAGTCATCAAATCTTTATTGCTCAATAATTGTTAACTTGTCTGAGGATTTATTTGGGGAATTAATTTTAGTTTAATTAAATATTCATTTGCTTAAGATTGATTAAGGGTGAGGGGTTTGTTAAATCACTAAATTAAAGTGGTTTGGATTGAATTTTTGATCTTGTTGGCTTGTTGCATTTGTATCTTCATCATCTTGTATTCATTTTGCATATCATTAAGAAATCAACAAAATATTATATTTCTTGTACCACATAGCATATCAATTTTTTATTTGCAATAATAATTATTTTTTAATGCATGCATCATATTTCATTTCGTAATTAATTACAACTTTTATTTTATAACCAATAAAAAACCGTAAAATACAAAAACACCAAAAAATAATGCTTCTTCTTTGAAAACCTAATTTTCTAGATTATTTAACAATTAATTAAGAACCCTCAAACTACCCCCTTAAGTTCTAGGGGTGTCCATGGGGTGGGTATCTGTCCCATTTGATCCTGAGCCACCCCGCCCCGTAGGTGTTGGGTCACAGGTTGACCTGCCCCATTCTAATGGGTACTAAATGGTAACGGGTACCCGGTTAATGCCAATGGATGTTGGCTACCCGTGGGCACCCATGGGTACCCGTGGGTATAAAGAGAGATACTTCTAGTGAAAGGTGCATATATAAAAATGCAAATGATATGTCCAACTATGTATATATGTATCAATATCATATTCATAACGATAATGTCAGATACAAAAATCTAAATGGTACGGAATGCATTCAGATAGGGATATATAAACATAGATAAGTAAATTAATGAGGATATATAAAACTATATGGATAATGTAAACATATGAATATATGCAATTGGAAGGAATACTATCGAATACGGATCCAATAATGACACATTCATGTAGGTTCATCCTCAAAATGAATAAAATACAAATAAAGGAGATGTAAATATATATAATCAAAGGAAAATATGATAAAAATATATAATTATATATTCCTATTCGTAAATGGTGGTATTAATTATCATCACAATTGTTTATCGCAATGTGGGTACATGTGCTTATGCATGTGGGCGTGGGTTCATGCACACACACGTGGGCATGGAAATTTGCATGGGCGCGGGCACACGTGTGGGTGGGTGGTTCATGTCCGCTCACGTGTGCATGTGCGATACAATTCGTATTCAATTGTATTCATTATCATCATGTTTGGATGTCAGTATATATGTATATCGATTTGGATCGTATCCGATTCATTATCATATATGTTAATTCAAATTTTGGCATCCATATATATTTAGATTTCAAAATGGATACATATATGAGCCCTCCCATGCATATAAATGTAATCTTATCAATACAATTTTGATTATATTATTTTTCCAATTTAATTTGCATCCATTTCATACTGGTATTAATTTTTAATGATTTGGAAATATGTTTTCCATATTCACTGATATTTGTATCCGCATTCATTTCTATATTTTTTAAATAGATAAGAATATATAACATCTATATTGGTATTTATATCTAATCATTTGCATTTTTGTGAATTAATTGATAGTGGAAGCTTCCAATTGGGTACATGTGCGTACCCATCAGGTTTTTTATACGAGGCATATGTCATGACATTGTGGGTAGCCGACCCATCATTTTCAAATAGGTACCAAAGAGTTTAGGGTCAAAATGAACGGGTGAAGTCAAGTACCCATTGACCTGAATATTTTTGAACACCCCTACTGAGTTCTACCTTTGAACATACCCAAGTAAAATGAAATAATTTGAATGCATTGAGAATTAGGTATCCATATTAATCTCTTGGTGTGGTCATTATTTACGGTTCCTTGGTTGCATGGCTACAGCAACTTCGACATTGTTATTGTTAGATTAAAAGGGTTATTACTGAGCGTCATCAACTTTTCTAATACATCTCTTGTTTGACTTTTCTATGAGTGCTCACCAACTTTGGGAGAACTTTTTAGGAGGTTCAAGGCACCTGAGGAATGTGGAGGTTGGATTTTCTGATCAAGCCTGCATGAGAGAGCAGGAAGAAGACTAGGAGAGAGAGAAAGAGGAATAGTTATCTTAATATAGTTTTTATTTATTTTTTGTGAGAGAGAGATTTATCAATAAATTTATAATAGTAAAAGAGACACTGTACATGAACTCTATGAGTCCATTTCATCTGGTGAATGTTCACTTGGGAGACTCGACCGTATTTCTTGTGTTTTATTCACCTTATATATTTTGTTTCTCCCTCTTTCCTCATTTTTTATTTTGTTTCTTGAGATTTGTGCTTTTCACAATAGGATTGGGAATTTGTCTAGCAAATTTCCTTATAATCAAAAATGTTTTGATTATTACTATATGGTATAATTTCGGTTGAAAAATCGATGATCATCTCAAGTACAATGTGATTGACTCAGCATTATTTTTTCCCGAGGTGGATATGGTGTCTAGTCGGGGATCGCTGGGGTAGCGGGTCGCACCGGTTGCGGACCATCCCACTCCTGCCAGTACTGTCCATGACAGCGGGTAGGGAACGAATGATGCCTGAGAGATCATGATGTATTTTCTAATTATTAAAATTCGAATTAATACATTCTTTGAGATAATATCATATATTCAAGTAAAATCATGTTTGTTGATTGAATTAGATTGATAATTAATTTAATGTGATTAAGTTAATTATATCCAATTAAAAACACTCTATTATGAATAGATGTGTATTTCCCTTGGAAGAATGAATTATATGAATATGATTCATAATAATTGATTAAAATTTGAATATGAGGTGGAGGATCACATAAGTGACATCCATGGTCTCCCATCAAGGCGAAGGGTTCGGTCACCAGATATTGTATGTGGGAGACGCATGTCCGAAGTGATAGCTCCTGCATACGATCCATTTGGATCGGGCTCATCGTTTCTCGAAAGAGTAAGGAGTATGCATAGTGACCCCAATATCAGGTCCTCATATTACTGGGGTGATATTGGATTGCGCATAGCGAGTTGTATTCCTGTTGACAGTTGGTTCAATTAATGACGGGTCAACATCACCTTAGGGGTGGTGGGCACGAGTGTTAAAGACCGAATTGGGAGATGCAAGTTGGACTTGCAAGGCGGAATGTGTTCCCGCTTCTTTTTATCTGAGTTACAGGCTCTCATATTATTCAGATGTAACAAAGATAAGGAAGGAGATCCCAGATCATGCTTGAGATACAATGGTAAGTATATCTCTTACATTGAAATTGATTAAGGGAATGAACTTTCATTGTTAACATGGCAAGACAACTTTGATATAAAAAATCCTAAATCAAAGTAAATTATATATTTATATATGTTAATGCAAATTTCTTATTTCAGATAATCCTTCTTTAATCCCACTCATTGTTATACTCAATAATAACCAGTAGAATATCATGGATTGGACCCATGATCCAGATATTGTACTTGCAATTGGACACATAATGTATGTTGTTGCAATTGCAAGTTTCCTCATAATAATGAGGAATGATAATTAAATAGACAATAGGACTAAAACCCTAGGGTTTGTATGTCTCTATAAGTCTTGATCTCATCGAATGTAGTTTTCAAGTGACATGTCGATAATGATCATAATTATCAAATAATCCTTATAAAAATCTAAGAAGATGTTCTGGCATACATATGTGCTCTCAACATATAACCATGAATGACATGGTTCTCTACATTATGCAGAATGGTGGCTCTATAGGAGATGATGTACTTAAATTGTTTGAGTACCTACCTAAACCTAAGTTTTAAGAGTTTAAATGGATGTAGATACGATGAGTGTCATCATTCTACTATCTATACTCTATTCATTCATGAAGCTTCATAATATTCATATTGTATGAATTGAATGAAGCATGTATAAATGTTGAAATACTCTTATATTGAAATTTTTGATTTTAACATAAGGAATCCTTGGTCTTGAGCAATGGTTGCTTATAAATAAAGGGAGCGCAGTGGAAGCGTGGGTTGGACCCAAGTAAGAAGTATAGTCAAAAAGATGAATGTACTTCTGTATCTTCCATATGACATCCAAAGAGTTGGATGAATGCCAATACTGCAATAAGTTGATGTATTGGTAGTATGACAATCAAATCTATCTAGAATCCTTAGAGAAGGAATCGGATAGTACATCAGAATAATCTATATATAATCATTGAAATTGACTTACGTATTTGATAAGATAAAGTCTAATAATTGTATCTCAATCTTCTAATGACACTTGCAATTGGTTGCATATGTACTAGAATATTAGAAAAAGGTTTAATGGTCATCCATGTTGGAAGTGATGCAATTGTTGCAACAATTTCCATTGGATCAATAGACTTCATATTTTCAGTGGGAGCCCTTAGTCTTAGAGAATGTCTCTGTGACCTGGATATTAGAATGCACTCAGTTTATTTCTAAATGTTGGGAATAAGCATGAATTCTGGAATAGACCTATCATAAAGAGTTATGATGGGGATATTTCAGATGGTAATCTAACATCTAGTGGACTCCACTAAATTAGAAAATTAATGAATGGTTCATTAAGATTTCTAATACTGAAAATTGAACCTTTAAAGATCAATAGGAGAATGAAGATCATTTGACAATGATCTGGCATCAAGCCTTGGACATTTGTCTGTTGATGTGATCAATAGACTGATAAGAGATGAAACTTTAGATTGTCTAAATGTTTAAATCTTACATACTTGTGAATATTGTATTCAAAAGTAGAAATGTCGAATACACCCTTCCTTGGAATGGTGAAAGATGTCAAGGCATTCAAGATCTCATATATATTGATGTATGTGAATCATCTATATCATAATAAACATTATGGATATGTGATATCTATTGATGATTATTTGTGATATGAGATTTCTTCTCTTCACTTAGAAAACTTTGAAATGTTCAAAGATTTCACAATTTTGGTTTAGAATCAAAGTTTGAAGGAAGATGGAATGAATTTGATCTAACCAATGTAGCTTGTACCTACTACAGGAATTCAAGGAATACCTTATGGAGATGTGAATATCATTCCCATCTCAATCCTTCTAATGAACCTTAACTCAATAGAGTTGTAGGGAGATACAATTGATCTTGTGTGACATGATTTGATCAATGATTAATCTTAGCATAATTATCTCTTAGTTTCCAGTGTGGTAAAGACTACATTATATATATCCTTAATAAGGTTCCATGTGATTAAGATGGAATCTAGCACTGGAGAGTGCTACTTCATTAGGAAAATAAATGATGGTATTGGATACCTACTTTATGACCTTGAGATTCTTAAAGGATCTCATCTCTGAGAATGTGATTCTTAGAGGATGACTCTCTTGATAATCAAGATGAAAATGAAGTAAAGAAACTCATTTAATCTTGAGAAGATAATGAGGCTCCTGAAATCGGAAACTAAATAGACAATTAAAGATGAAACATTAATGCCTCTTCAAATATGTTTGAGGATGGATTCCATGTGTCAGTTGAATCTGACAATGATCTGACTTCGTGTGATGATGCTTCTGAAGATCATATCATGGAAAGATGGATGTTAGCAATAAAGTCTAAAGTAGACTTCATATACAAATGTTATATATAGACCCTCGAGGATCCAACTATATGGGTAAGACCCATTATGGTGTAAATGGATCTTCAAGAGAAAGAGGGAACCTGATGAGAAGGTAGAGACCTTCAAAGCACGGTTCGTAGCCATGAGCTACACACTGAAGAGAAGACATCGCTTGCGATGAGACTTGATCTCCAGTGACCTTGCTTTAATCCATCAGAATATTGCTAACTATAGCTACACAACTTGACTATGACATCTTCATGATGTGAGTCAAGATTGCATTCCTCTATGAATACCTCTTTGAGGATATTCATATGAAGTAGCCCCAAGGCTTCATGGTTGAGGAAAGCAAGGTGTGCAAGGTAAAGAACTCCATCTTTGGATTCAAATAAGCTTCTTGTAGTTGGAACATAAGATTTGATGAAATTATAAATGTTGTGATTTCAGATAAAATCTTGACGAACCATGTGAAGCTTAGTGAGAGTGCCATTATGTTCATCATGCTAAATGTAGATAATATTCTAATCATTTAGAATGATATAAGGATGATAATAATAAGTATTTTATAATCTGGTTGTTCAATACCTCGAGATATGATCTCAAGGATACCTCTTAGATCTTAGTTCTGAAGTTGTTCAGATGCAAAGAGAAAAGGGTATTGGAACAGTCACACTAATAGTACACCTTGGACATTTCTATTTTCTGGAAAATTCCAAGTAAGGCTTCTTTTCCTCAAAGATATGGTACTGACCTATCTAAAGGGATAGCACCTCAAAGAGTTGAGGATGTGAATGCAAATTGCTTGCCCTTGTGCATCAGTTCCAAGAAGCTGGGTGTATGCTAGATGTGTAAAAAAGCCAGATGTCTACCATGTAGTGGGAGTAGTAAACTGTTACTAATCCTACTATGGTGATAAAACACTTGATTGCAGTAATAACAATATCTTCATAGAAGGCAAAACTTTTGAGATAATGATCTCAAAGTCTTATCTTCAAGAAATTAAGACATTATAGATAGTGATCTAAAAGGTCTTAACTACGGACACCTTAGGAGATAGAGATCTCCAAGAATAAGGGTATTCTGATAAGGATTATGGTAATACTGGTTATAATAATTGTTGAGTAGTAGTATCACGGATGCTATAACTACTTTGACTGTATTGAGTATTGGTTGCATAAGATGCAACATTCGCATTAGATGCGAACGCTGTCACTAGGAGATATGCAAGTGTCGTAAAAGGACTTAGCATAGTCTCTTGGGAACATAGTGACTGATCAGCTTACCTAGCTATTTCTAAATAGCCTATGATTGCCACATGAGTGTGGGTTTAAATGATTAGCCTATTAATGGCTCTTTGGGATAGTGGGAGATTGTTGGACATGCGAGCCCACGGCGAGCCATTATGCAATAAATGTTATTGCGGATATCATTCCCTAATATGAAATGAAGAATACATAATTTGCACAATAGGTCCCTTAGTACAATTAGGGTTATGTACCATGGCCATCTTGATGATCAAACAGCTATTGATTCAAATATTGAATCATAGAGGCTGGTGCTTGGATGAACATCTGATGAGTTAGATTGAGGACTCATCAAGCACCGTAAAATGATTGTTAAGAGATGATCTCTAGCCTGAGTAGGAGATGGCAATCCTTTCTTAATTAGGCTGATATCTGACCAACCTCTTGATGCAGGTCCTCTGCATAGGAATAGAGAATTGGAGGTGTCAGATTAGTTAGATCAAAGAGTTGACTTAACGAGATCGAGATAACGAAAGTCCTATATCGTATACTATCATGATATAGGCACACATCCTCTGACCGGAGACAGATGTGTTACTATATGTCTGAGTATGTACATTTGGCAGACCAATAGGTTGATGACCTAATCAAGATTTATATACCAGCGCGCTGGTGTGCATGCAAGGGAATATGAGTAATACGATCTCTCAAAGGGATCATACTGTTAGACTTGTGAGCCCTGGGCGAACCATTCTTACAATAAATGTTATTGTAATATTTATCAATAAAAGTTATTGATGTTTCACTCCCTTTCTGAAATTATATAAACGAATGCACTATGAGGTCCCTCTGTACAATTAGGGTTATGTACCATGGCCAGCTTGATGATCATATAGCTGTTGATTCATTAAATGAATCATAGAGGCTGGTGTTTGGATGAATATCTAAAGAGTTAGATAGAGGACTCATCAAGCACCGTCAAATGATTGTCAAGTGGAGATCTCCAGCCTGAGTAGGAGATGGCAATCCTTTCTCACATAGGCTGATATCTGACCGACCTCTTGATGCAGGTCCTCTGCATGGGAATTGTGATTCGGAGGTGTCAGATTAGTTAGGTTAATGGGTTGACCTAACGAGATCGAGATAACTTAAGTCCTATGTTGAATGCTGTCACAGCATAGGCATGCATCCTCTGACCGGAGACAGATGTATTGTTATATATCTAAGTATGTACATTTGGCAGACCAATAGGTTGATGACCTAACCAAGGTCTATACACCGGTGAGCTGGTGTGCATATAAGGGTATATGAGCAATATGATCTCTCAAAGGGATCATACAGGTTCACTTGTGAACCGGAAGACATGAGCTCACTCATGAGGTATTGGGACCGATCAAATTCCATGCATGGTCGTCGTGCTTTGGAAGCATGACAAGAATTTGAAGGTATGATATATGCTTTGGGAAAGCATATGATCGATACCAAATCCCAATGACCAAGATTGAGAAACTTGGTGATCAAACCCTGAAGAAGACAGTATAAAATAGATCTTCATCTTCAGGTTGATCATTGGTCTTCCAGTATGCAGGATGTGCAGGTATTGGGAATACCTGAGGGTGATGTGATCATAAACGATTGTATAACCATGATGCTTCCAGTCCGAGGGAGTGATGAAACAGGTCTGGATTTTAGTGACTCCTCTCAGTAGAGAAGTAACTTGATCTTAGTCCAAATGTTGGTCATTGATCTGAATGTGATTCAGATGCAATGAGAAGATTAAGTATACGGACTTGATTTAGTCAAGCATCTATGAGAGGTCCGTTAGATCTGGATTTGAGATGAGATCTCCAAGTCACTATAATGTGGAATAATACAATCGCCCTGTCCTTATCTCCAAGTATCTGCGGAGAAAGCAGATTATTCATGAAAAGGTTTCAAGAATAATTCTTTTGATGAAATATCCAAGCAAGGACTTGATGGTTAAATGAGATTTAATTATCAAGCTTAAATATGAATATGATTCATATTGTGAAAATAATTATCTAAGATAATTAAATGGGATTTAATTATCGAGGATTAAGAGAATGTGGATAACACTATCCATGATATATGTGTGTTATAAATGTGATTTATAATATACATATATAAGAGAGAGAATTTATGTAAATAGCATTTGTTAATTAATAATGTGGATTGGATTCACATTCATTAATTAATTGGAAATGCAATTTACTAATTAGTTTAGGTTGTGAATATGATTCACATAATATTCAATGGCATGATTGAAATATTCGCAAATTAATTTGGAATTAATTTGGTGAATATTTTTTGTGATTAATTAAGAAATAATAAGATAAATAAAAGGGAGCCAAATAACCATCATGCATAGGTGGCGTCACCAATGAATTGTTCATGGGTGACGCCCCCTATTTTTGAGGGTGGTTGGTTGACTCAAATTTTATTTATCATAATATCTCTTAATTAGTTAATGTTAAATTAAATTATGTTGATAATGTTGCAACATTTTTTAAATTAAATTAATGTTGTTGGTTTTAACCAACAACAATCATAGCCATTGATTTAGCATGGACCAAGCATAGCCCTTGGATCCATGTGTCCCATGGATTGAGATCCATTGGATCCTAAACTAGTATAAAAGGAGGGCTAGGGTAGCCTTTCCAAGACACAACATTCTTGAGTTGAAGAACTCTTATCTCTCTCTCTCTCATTCTCGTGGGGTCTCCCTAATATTCAAGTGGCCGTCCACTTTGTGTATTAGGAAGGAGATCATTTTGCTACGCCTCGACGCTTGGATCTTCGTCAAAGGATTGCGGGAAGGACGCGACTCATCATCGTGCCCGCAAGCGCATTCTCCGTGGGTCGGACTTAAGATAGGAGGATCTCTACTTTGGGATCTCGCGATCACAACCACGCTTCAAGAGGTATTCCTTGTACTTTGTGGTTTGATGAAACGATCCGAGAAGTGTTCTCGTGATCATGTGGTTTCATCTTTAAAGTTAAATTTTTTAATTTCCGCTGCATCTAGCATCTAGTACGACTAGTTGCTCCGATTGCATACGATGCGATCGACACGCTTCCGTGATGCGCTTAAGGATTCACAATATCCTTCAAGTGGTATCAGAGCCAGGTTGAATAAGGGTTTGGATATGATCCATGGACCTTAGACGATTTGGTTCTTGAAAGGGTTGCGAAATTTTTACTGCATTTCAATTTTCGCACCTCTGTCTAATTGAATTTTTCTGTACTGTTTAAAATGTTTAAACACGAAATTTTCAAATGGATTTTATTCCCCATTAAACAAGGAAACCATAGGACTTGAGTTTACTAAATTTGGACTTTATTTGCTCAAGATATGGCTTTTTGAATATGACTATATTCACTGTTGTGGGAACTGCGGATTTAAACGTGATTAATGAGATAATTGCGGTTTTAATCCGCCTCGAAATGCGTGAATTATTACTTGGGTTCTTCAATAAATCAAATAGGCAATCTTTGGAAACTGAGTTTGCAATTTTTGGATTTAAATTGATCAAGATAAGTTAATTTTAGTGATTGGGGGTCACTGCTGGAAATTAACATTTTTGATCTTGAACCTTGTGATATGTCATTCAATTATCATGATGAAAATTAATTGTTAATTTTCTGGAATAATTAGTGATAAATATTTGTGAAATATTTAAAGAAATAATTATTTCATTGAATGACACTTGCCTAAACCATAATGATAAGATAGTTGATCTTGATCATTGGTTAACTTTGAAATCATCAACAAACATTGTTTTCATGCAAAAACCTAGGTCATCCTACAATAGTTGTAGGACAACTTTTACATGAAAAACCTCTTGCTTAAATAGGATTGGGGATTTGTTTAGCAAATCTCCTTATAATATAATCAAAAATGTTTTGATCTATATTATATGGTATAATTTCGGTTGAAAGACCGATGAGCATCTCAAAGTACATGATGATCTATCTGGCATTATCCTTTCCTGAGGTGGATATGGTGTCTAGTCGGAGATCGCTAGGGTAGCGGGTTGCAACGTATGTGGTCCGTCCCACTCTCGCCGGTACTGGCCATGACAGCGGGTAGGGATTGGATAATGTCGGAGAAATCAAAGTGTATTTCTAATTATTAAAATTCAAAATAATACGTACTTTGAGATTATACCTACTATTCAAGTAAAATTAAAAGTTTGTTGATTGATAATAGGATCAATAATTGATTTAATGTGATTAAATTAATTATATCCTATGAAACACTCTATTATGAATAGATGTGTATTTCCCTTGGAAGAATTAATTATGTGAATATGATTCACGATAATTAATTACAAAATTTGAATACGAGGTGGAGGATCACATAAGTGACATCCATGGTCTCCCGTCAAGGCGAAGGGTTTCCGTCGCCAGGGATTGTATGTAGGAGACGCCTGTCCGAAGTGACAGCTCCTGTATACAAGCGCATCTGGATCGGGCTCTTTGCTTCTCGAAAGAGTAAGGCCGTATGCGTAGTGACCCCAATCCTCATATTATTGGGGCGATATTGGATTGCGCATAGCGAGTTCTAATCCTGTTGACGGTTGGTTCAATTAACAACGGGTCAACATCACCTTAGGGGTGGTGGGCCCGGGTGTTAAAGACCGAATTGGGAATGCAAGTTGGACTTGCAAAAGGCGGAATGAGTTCCCGCTTCTTTTTATCGGAGTCGCAAGTTCTCATATTATTGGGATGTGACAAAGATAGGAAAGGAGATCCCAGATCTTACTTCAGATATAGCGGTAAGTATATCTCTTATTTTGAAAGATAATTAGGGAATAATCTTTCAAAGTTGACCTAGCAAGACAAATTTGATTTAAAATACCTTAATCAAATTACTCTTAAAATGAATATCTATATATTCTAATATAGTGCATTCTTAATTTCAGAAAATGAAGTCCATGAACCCACTTAGCAGGCTTCTAGAGGTCAACCAGTTGACCGGACCAAATTATTCGGATTGGATCCGAAATTTGGATCTTGTCCTATCTGCGGAGCGCATCTCTTATGTGCTGAGCAAAGACAAGATACCAGACTCTCTGACTGCGGAAGATAAATCTTTTAATGAGAAATATGATGAAGATCATAACTTGGCAAGATGTTATATCCTTGGCTCATTATCCAATGTGCTTCAGAAGCAGCGTGTGGAAATGAACCACTGCCAAGAAATCATGCTGAATCTGAAAGAAATGTTCGGTGACGTAAACCGCACACAGCGTTACAATGTGATGAAAGAGCTTATTCGTTGCAAGATGCAGGAAGGGGCCTCTGTTAGAGAGCATGTGCTCAAAGTGTTTGGGTACCTCTCTGAATTGGAAACCTTGGGAGCTTACATGGATTCTGATATGCAAGCTGATTTCATTCTCCTGTCACTCCCTAAGTCTTTCAACAACTTTGTTGTGTCATATCACATGAGCAAAGTTGATTTCACAAACGCTGGGCTGTTAGCTGCATTGAAGTCTGCAGAAGACGTCATGAAGAAGGACGGTCCATCTGCTTGTGCAATGGTTGCACAAGTGAAAGGAAAGCGCGGTCGGAAGCAAGGTTCTCGGAAGGGCTCGGCCCAGAAGAGAAAGAAGAAGAGTCAAGGAGTTGGTTCATCTTCCAGTGCTTCCACGTTAATGACATCTAAGAAGACCGATGTCTGTCACCACTGCAAGAAGCCGGGGCACTGGCAGCGTAACTGCCCAGATTACCTGAAGTCCACTGATAAAGGTAAAGCCCCAGCAGGTATGAAATCTACTTTCATCATTGAAACTAGTTTTCTCGTTGGACGAGAAGGAAGTTGGGTTGTAGATTCTGGTGCTTTTGTTCATGTATGCAATTCGTTGCATTTGTTTCAGGAAACTAGGAATCTGGAGCATGGGGAGATAGTTATCCAGATGGGATCTCATGCAAGTGTTGCAGCAGTCGCCATCGGGACGTGCAGACTATCGTTATCTAG
Organism: Ottelia alismoides; assembly: GCA_037367405.1. Classification (NCBI taxonomy): domain Eukaryota; kingdom Viridiplantae; phylum Streptophyta; class Magnoliopsida; order Alismatales; family Hydrocharitaceae; genus Ottelia; species Ottelia alismoides. Next base: position 369,527 of record JAZKJV010000871.1, on the reverse strand, counting down.
TGGTCGAGTCCTAGTACTTAAAGAGTGTCTTTATGTACCTGAAGTCAGAAGGAATTTAATATCTGTATCTAAGTTAGTTAGAAATGGATATTCCTTCATTTTCTGTAATAAATTAATCATAAACCGTTATGATAAATATATTGCAGATGGTATTTTGACTTCTGGTGGACTCTATGAATTGTGCATTGATGAATGTGTCATGAATGTTACTACCACTAATAATGGAAACCCCAAGAGATCCAGGGAGGATGGAAATCATTCAAACATGATTTGGCATCACAGGCTTGGTCATTTATCTGTTGATAGGATCAATAGATTGATAAAGGATGGACCTTTAGATTTTCTACAGATTCAATCTTTACCTACCTGCGAACACTGCATTCGAGGTAAAATGACCAGAACACCTTTTCGTAACAAGGTTACGAGATGTGAAGGTATTCTTGACCTAATACATACTGATGTATGTGGTCCCTTCAATATCGCGACTAGAAATGGATATCGATATTATTTGACGTTTATTGATGACCATTCGCGATACGGGTTTATCTTCCTACTACGTCATAAATCTGAAACCTTTGAAAAGTTCAAAGAGTTTAAGGCTTTGGTTGAGAACCAAACCGATAGGAAGATCAAACGAATTCGGTCTGACCGAGGTGGTGAGTACCTCTCAGATGAATCCAAGGAATACCTTAAAGAGAATGGAATTGTCTCCAATCTCACTCCTCCTAGAACTCCCCAACTTAATGGTGTTGCTGAAAGACGCAACAGGACCATCATGGACATGGTCCGTTCAATGATGAGCAAAGCACATTTGCCTCTTAGTTTCTGGGGATATGCAGTAGAGACTGCAATATATATCCTAAACAAGATTCCTAGCAAATCTGTACCCAAGACTCCTCATGAGCTCGGGTATGGAACCAAACCTAGTGTTAAACACTTGAGGGTTTGGGGATGCTTGGTCCATGCAAAGAACGTGGACGCAAGTAAGCTAGAATCTCGCACTCGTGAGTGCTACTTCATTGGGTATGTTAAAGATGGTATTGGATACCAGCTTTATGACCCTGAGACCCAAAAGGTTTTTGTCTCTAGGGATGTGAAATTTCTGGAGGATGATTTCCTTAAAGGTCAAGACAGGAATGAAGTAGAGGAGCTCATTGAATCCTCTGAGGATTCTGAGATTCCTGAACCAGAAACTGAAGAGATAAATGAAGATGAAACACCCATACCTCTTCGAAGGAGTTCGAGGGTGGTTGCACCACCTGAAAGGTATGGATTCCATGTATCAGGTGAGACTGACAATGATCCTTCTTCATATGATGAAGCACTTGCGGATCATGACATGGATAGATGGATGCTAGAAATGAAGTCAGAGATTGACTCCATGCATAAGAATGGTGTATGGACCCTAGAGGATCCACCTAAAGGGGTAAAACCCATTGGGTGTAAATGGATCTTCAAGAGAAAGAGGGGACCTGATGGGAAAGTAGAGACTTTAAAGGCACGGCTCGTAGCCAAGGGCTACACACAGAGAGAAGGCATCGACTACGATGAGACATTCTCTCCTGTGGCCATGCTTAAGTCCATCAGGACACTGCTGGCTATAGCTGCATCTCTTGACTACGACATCTAGCAGATGGACGTCAAGACAGCCTTCCTCAATGGATACCTCGAGGAGGATATCTATATGGAGCAGCCCCAGGGCTTCATAGCTGAGGATGGTAAAGTATGCAAGCTAAAGAAATCCATCTATGGGCTCAAACAAGCTTCTCGCAGCTGGAACATCAGATTTGACGAAACCATAAAGAGTTATGATTTTGTTCAAAACCCTGATGAACCTTGTGTGTACAAGAAGCTTAGTGGGAGCGCCATTATGTTCATCGTGCTTTATGTAGATGATATCCTTATCATTGGGAATGATACAGGAATGATGACCAGTGTGAAGATTTGGCTATCCCATACCTTCGAGATGAAAGATCTTGGAGAAGCCTCTTACATCTTAGGTCTGAAGTTGTTCAGAAACCGAGAAAAGAGAATATTGGGATTATCACAACATGGATACATCAAGAAGATTCTTGAACGATTCCGCATGGATAGTTCGAAGAAAGGATTCCTCCCCTTAGGACATGGTATCCATCTGTCCAAAGGGATGGCTCCTCAAAGTGTTGAGGAAAAGAAGGCCATGGCTGGATGCCCTTATGCATCAGCCGTAGGAAGCTTGATGTATGCCATGATGTGTACTAGGCCAGACATCTGCCATGCAGTGGGAGTGGTAAGTCGTTACCAATCCTGCTATGGAGAGAAACACTGGAATGCAGTAAAGAACATATTCAAATATCTAAGACGGACGCAAGATTACATCTTGGTCTATGGGGATGGTGATCTCCAAGTCTTGGGATATACAGATTCAGACTTCCAGTCAGATATTGATGATCGAAAGTCGACATCAGGGTTTGTATTCCTGTTGAACGGTGGTGCTGTGAGCTGGAGAAGCAAGAAGCAGGACACTACGGCGGATTCAACAATAGAAGCCGAATACATTGCCGCATCGGATGCTGCAAAGGAGGCGGTGTGGTTACGCAAGTTCATCTTGGAGCTTGGCGTAGTTTCCTCTGATACTCCCATCCCGTTACTCTGCGATAACACTGGAGCCATTGCCCAAGCAAAGGAACCCAGGTGCCATCAGAAGAGCAAGCACGTGGAAAGGAAATACCACATCATTCGGGAGATTCAAAAGCGTGGTGACATCATCATCACAAAGGTGGCCTCTGCCGACAACATTGCTGATCCTCTTACCAAACCTCTGACACAGAAGGTTTTTGACCAGCATGTAATGAGTATGGGTTTACAGATTGTACTTGAATGGTTCTGAGGGCTAGTGGGATATTGTTAGACTTGTGAGCCCTGGGCAAACCATTCTTACAATAAATGTTATTGTAATATTTATCAATAAAAGTTATTGATGTTTCACTCCCTTTCTGAAATTATATGAACGAATGCACTATGAGGTCCCTCTGTACAATTAGGGTTATGTACCATGGCCACCTTGATGATCATATAGCTGTTGATTCATTAAATGAATCATAGAAGCTGGTGTTTGGATGAATATCTAAAGAGTTAGATAGAGGACTCATCAAGCACCGTCAAATGATTGTCAAGTGGAGATCTCCAGCCTGAGTAGGAGATGGCAATCCTTTCTCACATAGGCTGATATCTGACCGACCTCTTGATGCAGGTCCTCTGCATGGGAATTGTGATTTGGAGGTGTCAGATTAGTTAGGTTAATGGGTTGACCTGACGAGATTGAGATAACTTAAGTCCTATGTTGAATGCTGTCACAGCATAGGCATGCATCCTCTGACCGGAGACAGATGTATTGCTATATATCTAAGTATATACATTTGGCAGACCAATAGGTTGATGACCTAACCAAGGTCTATACACCGGCGAGCTGGTGTGCATATAAGGGTATATGAGCAATATGATCTCTCAAAGGGATCATACAGATTCACTTGTGAACCGGAAGACATGAGCTCACTCATGAGGTATTGGGACCGATCAAATTCCATGCATGGTCGTCGTGCTTTGGAAGCATGACAAGAATTTGAAGGTATGATATATGCTTTGGGAAAGCATATGATCGATACCAAATCCCAATGACCAAGATTGAGAAACTTGGTGATCAAACCCTGAAGAAGACAGTATAAAATAGATCTTCATCTTCAGGTTGATCATTGGTCTTCCAGTATGCAGGATGTGCAGGTATTGGGAATACCTGAGGATGATGTGATCATAAACGATTGTATAACCATGACGCTTCCAGTCCGAGGGAGTGATGAAATAGGTCTGGATTTTAGTGACTCCTCTCAGTAGAGAAGTAACTTGATCTTAGTCCAAATGTTGGACATTGATCTGAATGTGATTCAGATGCAATGAGAAGATTAAGTATACGGACTTGATTTAGTCAAGCATCTATGAGAGGTCCGTTAGATCTGGATTTGAGATGAGATCTCCAAGTCACTATAATGTGGAATAATACAATCGCCCTGTACTTATCTCCAAGTATCTGCGGAGAAAGCACATTATTCATGAAAAGGTTTCAAGAATAATTCTTTTGATGAAATATCCAAGCAAGGACTTGATGATTAAATGAGATTTAGTTATCAAGCTTAAATATGAATATGATTCATATTGTGAAAATAATTATCTAAGATAATTAAATGGGATTTAATTATCGAGGATTAAGAGAATGTGGATAACACTATCCATGATATATGTGTGTTATAAATGTGATTCATAATATACATATATAAGAGAGAGAATTTATGTAAATAGCATTTGTTAATTAATAATGTGGATTGGATTCACATTCATTAATTAATTGGAAATGCAATTTACTAATTGGTTTAGGTTGCGAATATGATTCACATAATATTCAATGGCATGATTGAAATATTCGCAAATTAATTTGGAATTAATTTGGTGAATGATTTTTGTGATTAATTAAGAAATAATAAGATAAATAAAAGGGAGCCAAATAACCATCATGCATAGGTGGCGTCACCCATGAATCGTTCATGGGTGACGCCCCCTATTTTTGAGGGTGGTTGGTTGACTCAAATTTTATTTATCATAATATCTCTTAATTAGTTAATGTTAAATTAAATTATGTTGATAATGTTGCAACATTTTTTAATTTAAATTAATGTTGTTGGTTTTAACCAACAACAATCATAGCCATTGATTTAGCATGGACCAAGCATAACCCTTGGATCCATGTGTCCCATGGATTGAGATCCATTGGATCCTAAACTAGTATAAAAGGAGGGCTAGGGTAGCCTTTCCAAGACACAACATTCTTGAGTTGAAGAACTCTTCTCTCTCTCTCTCTCATTCTCGTGGGGTCTCCCTAATATTCAAGTGGCCGTCCACTTTGTGTATTAGGAAGGAGATCATTTTGCTACGCCTCGACGCTTGGATCTTCGTCAAAGGATTGCGGGAAGGACGCGACTCATCATCGTGCCCGCAAGCGCATTCTCCGTGGGTCGGAATTAAGATAGGAGGATCTCTACTTTGGGATCTCGCGATCACAACCACGCTTCAAGAGGTATTCCTTGTACTTTGTGGTTTGATGCAACGATCCGAGAAGTGTTCTCGTGATCATGTGGTTTCATCTTTAAAGTTAATTTTTTTAATTTCCGCTGCATCTAGCATCTAGTACGACTAGTTGCTCCGATTGCATACGATGCGATCGACACGCTTCCGTGATGCGCTTAGGGATTCACAATATCCTTCACATACAGGTTCAGTTACCGAACCGGAAGACATGAACTCACTCATGAGATATTGGGAATAATCAAATTCCGTGCACGGTCGTCTCGCTTTGGAAGCTTGACTGAATTTGTAGGTTTGATATATACTTTTGGAAAGTATATGATCAAGTCCTAGGTATGATATATACTTTTGGAAAGTATATGATCGATACCGACTCCTAATGATCGAATGAGAAACTTAATGATAAAACTCTGAAATAAACAGTGTAATATTAATCTTATACTTTAGGTTTATTCTGAGTCTTCTAGTATGTAGGATGTACAGGTATTGGGAATACCTGAGGATGATGTTATCATAAACGATTGTATAACCATGGCGCTTCCATTCCTAGGGAGTGATGAAACGGGTCTTGATTTTAGTGACTCCTCTCAGTAGAGAAGTAATCTGATCTTAGTCCAAACATTGGACATTGATCTGAATGTGATTCAGATGCAATGAGAATATTAGATTTGTAGTCTTGATTTAATCAAGCATCTATGGGAGGCCCGAGATCTGGATTTGAGATGTGATCTCAATATCCAAGTCACTATACGTGGAACAATACAATCACCCTATCCTTATCTCCAAGTATTCGCAGAGAAAGCGCATTATCCTTGAAAGAGTTCAGGATAATTTCATTGTTGAAATAAGTATCTGAGCATTGAGAAAATGGATAATTAAATATGATTTAATTATCATGATTAATATGAATTCGATTCATATTATAAAGAGAGTTATCTTAGATAATTAAATATGATTTGATCATCAAAGATGTAAATAATGTGAATGTGATTCGTATTATTTGGGCATAAGAGAAAAGATATCCAAGTTGATTAAATGTGATTTAATTATCATGTATACGAATAATGTGGATAGAAATATCCTTATTAATCATATATATTATAAATGTGATTTATAATATATAAGAGAGAGCTATTTGTACTTTACATTTGTTAATTAAATGTTGATGTAATTGGATTCACATTGGACATTAAATTGAAAATGTAATTTACATTTTATTTTGGGTTGTGAATGTTATTCGCAAATTTCCAATGACAAGATTGCAATATTCACAAAATGATTATGAATTATTTTGTATAATAATTTATAACAATTGTTGTTGTAAATAATTGGATACATATTCTTGAGATTGCATTGAGATTCCCCCTTTCCTAATAGGAGAGGGGGGACGGCCACCAATCCCTAAAGGAATGGGTGGCCGTCCACTCTTCCTATATGGAAGGGAGGATCCTCCTTTCTATTATCTCCAATATTAGTTGATTTAATTTGGTGACTAAGAAATGTTGATTTATCAATATATATTTACTGTCAATTGTTGTTGGTTTTACCAACACAAATCATAGCCATTAAAAGAAACACAATCAATGAGAGCCATTGGATTTGTGTTGTCCATGGATTGAGATCCATGGATCCCAAAATATTATAAATAGAAGGACACCCCTTTGCTCTTCTCAACACATAAGAAAACATAAGTCTCTCTCTCTCTCTTTCTCTCTACACATTAGCCCTCTCTCATCCTCTCTCATGGTCGTCCACCATGGATGCCCTAGAGAGAGTCTCCATCGCCGCAGCGTCGTCGTTATGTTGCCCGATCGTTTTCTCGTGGATTTCCGTCTCCTTCGGTACACCTCGCTCGTGAAGAAGACGTCAGATCTCGTGTGTCGAGATCAGGATATCCACTGCTTGGATCATCAACATGGATTGTGAGAAGCACGTGATTCATCCCCGCGCTCGCAAGCGTCTCCTCCGTCGGATCAGACTTGAGACAGGAGGTCTCTTCATTTAGAGACTCGATCGCAACCATTCTTCAAGAGGTAATCCTATTACTTGTTTGTGGTTTAGACGAAATGATCCGAGAAGTGTTCTTGGATCATGTGGTTTCGTCGCATGAAAATTTTTTAATTTCCGTTGCATAGAACGACTAGTGCGACTAGTCATTCCTTATCGTATTCGATACGACGCTCACGCTTCCGTGATGCTCTTGAGGATTATCCCATATCCTTCACCTTTTATCTCTCTCTTCTATTTCCTTATGAATCACCGTATTACTTTTTCCTCATCTCATTCCCTTCTGTGTTTCAAGATGTCGTATTAGTCATGGTTTAGTCCGAACTCCGTGGACACCCACATTGATTCCTTGATACCAACATCTCCAATAATTAGGGGCGGTTCCAGAGTTTGTGAACCACTCTCAAGACTCCCTACTTCTTCTACCTCAAATAAATCAAGATCACTCTTGTTCTAAACTCGCTCCTTTTTGGATGGAGATTGAACTATATCCATGCAACTCCCTCACTCGCATGAAGTTCAAGATTGGTCTTATTGAACGATTCCATTCATCTTGTGCCTATTTTCAATCTGATCGAGGTCTATTTTCTCTTGTAGTTGAAAGACTTGATCTAGAAGAGTTTTTAGATCCAGACTCAGATATTTCTCCTCAAAAAGGAAAGGATTAGAAAACTAATCGAAGCCAACAATAAGCTACTCACTTTTATCCAGGCCATTTAACAATAGTAGACCAACCATGTTGAAGCCTAGGTTGATTTCCAAGACAGGCTTAATGAGATGAGGAGGGACAGAGATAACCATGAAGGAAGAGAAGCACAACATGGAGGAGATTACCACCAAACAGGTGGACACCATGACAGGGATGTTGAGTTGAGAGAGCAACCCAAGCCAACTCTCAAAGAAATGTACAATACGGGAGCTGGCAAATAATCGAATCCAAATTCCTCATATCTAAGTTCATTTCGACCTAAAACCTCAGTTGCTCTCACTTCTACCCACTTTCCATGGGAACACGAATGAAGAGACTTACATTCATTTGCAATAATTCAATCTCATTTGCGGAACCATGCACTAACCCAACAACCCGTTGGAGGTGGTCTAGATGATGCCTTTCACTTTAGCCTTCAAGATAAGGTTCCATTTTGGATCAATCATTTAGGGAAGGTTTCGATGACCTGGGTTATGAATCTCCATTTCATCACTTTTATTCTTTCATTTTGGCCTTAAATCCCTAGTTAAATGTATGTAAATAACATTAAAATGTACAAAATAGCATTCATTGTTAGACTAATAAAAATTATATAAATATAGGTATTTAATTCTAAAATAAAAGAAAAATGGAAGAAAAAAAGAAATGAAGTGTCAAAGAATTCGAATGACCCTAGACCCCAAGATCATGTCAATATTGACATGGTTAATAAGGAATAAAGTAGAGGAATATAGGGTAATTAAATTGTATAGAAAATACATAAAATCCCTAATTTAATTCATCAATAAATGTCCATTTGTAACCTTTTTATTTTCCATTTTATACACCTTAATAAAACCCTCAACATGAAACTTGTACATAAAACTGCATGAAAATTACAAAAAGAACTGCATAGAAAAATAGTGCACAGTGTGACTGGGATTCATAGAACAAAAAGTCGTGACCAAAACTTCACAAACATGTATCTCCACCATAAAAACTCAAAATTCACCCAACTCAAAGTTATTATTCTTTAAACTAAATTTTCTATCTAATAAAGGTGGTTTCATTTAAAATGGAGCTAAAATGCAAAAGTCAGCTTTCGGGTCCCAATTGTCCCATATACCCGTATATTTTATTCATTATATTCATTCTTTATATTTTTATCATTCTTATATTTTTAGATACTTGTAAATATTATTTGAAATATATAAAAACATAAACATAAAATAAAAGCATTAAAAATACATTAAAATAAATAATGTGTTAAATTATATAGGTATACTATACCTATAATATGGATATACATATTTATTTAGGTATATTAGTAAATTCAGAAAAATAAAATAAAATTGTGAAAATGTATATTTAAATATATAAAATATGTGTATATAATAATAAATTATCAAATAAAAAATGTAAAAAAATAACTAAAATACTGGTAAATATACCTATGTATATACATGTAAATATTAGCACCTGATAAATAGTGTTAAAAATTAAATAAAAATACCCTAAAATAGTTTATAAATAAAAAGTACTTTTTGTGTTTTGAATTCTAATTAATAAAATCATTTATTAATTATTATCAATTAAATATTTTAGTTTGTCCATCCCCTTTTATGGTTGGTCTACGTGGACCAACCAGAGCACTTGGACTATTGACCTCCGGCAAATAGTCCTTTCCCCACTCTGACGCTTGTTAGAGCTCATGGGCCCTCCTCTTCTCCCATTTCTTACTCTACCTCCACTCCACCATTTCTCTCGAGACCACCACCACTCTTCTCCTCCCTCATCCCTCTCTCAAGCGCTACATCTAGCCATCACTAACTCCCTCCGTCTCACACCATCGCCCCTCGAAATCATGTCCATCACATATTCTATAAATAAAACCCAATCCTCACATTTTACCTTTTGATCCCTCTCTACCTTCTATAACCCCTCTCTTCTAAGCGTTTGAGGGGCCTGGTAATAGTAGACACCTTGCCAGAGTGTGGGCATGTAAAAGGAGCGGTCGGAGGTAGTGATCTAAGCGACACTTCTTCTGCTCTCTGTAACCTACCTGTTGAGATGCTGTTTTCTGCATTTTTAGGTTAGATTTCAGTTCCTTAGCATAACCTAGTCATTAGTGTAATCAATTAGTTCCTAGGTTAGTTTAATTTCTCGATTTTCTGATCGTTGGAGCTTTGGCTCCATCTCGAAATCACAATAAATCACACGTCTCTAGCCCACCAAACCACCTACTTCTCATTCCCCATCCATTTCTCCACCATAACCCCCACTCCCCCCTTTATTATGCAATAATCAAGGTGAATCAGAGCTCTGATTCCATTACTGCTTGGAACTTCGCTACCTCACCGCCCCATTCGCTATACAGCTTCAATCTTTGGTCAAGGAGAGTTGATTCGAGCCCCTCTACATTTGTATGCAAGTACCAAGCCTTGAGATACAACCTAGAGCACCATCGAACCCAATCTTCTGCTGCAAGTTGCGAAAAACTTTTGAGTACTCTCTATATCCCCATTGATGGGACCTGGACAAATTGAGGCTCCTTGATGATGCAGCATGGTCACATAAAGGTTTAGAGTTGATCTATGAGGGAAAGAAATGCCAGAGCGAGTAGATACAGGAGATCAAAGGGCAACCTAGAGCTTGTTCTTACGACTTCTTCTAGACCTTCTTTAGAGTCGCCGGATGATGAGGATCAACTAGGTCTAATCCTAGGCATTGGATTAGTGTGAAGCGATGTGTGTCTCCAATCGTGGATCAAAGTTAAGTAAGCTTACGTGAAGTTCTCAGGACCATTGGATTACCTACCTATTTTGGTAATTTGCGAAGGCCCCCTACAACCTTTTGTATTATTATTAAATCATGTAACTATATTAAGAAGTTTAAAATTTTATGTAATATTTGCATAGGAACCCTCGAACCTTGTGGTATCTACATAAAGGTTCTGTGCCAGCTCACCTCACATGCTTGTGCACGTGAGTTGCTGGTTTTTTGCATTTAAGCTCTTGTGGCTTTAGGCATTAGTATTTAGTCATTAAAAATGTATGATTAGTGTTAAACTTTTGGGAAAATTGCAAGGATGACCTTGACTTTTATTTTATTACATGTATACCCCTACCAAGCAGTTTTTAAATACGATATAGTTGGAAAATTTTCTTGGATGCCCCTGGAGTTCTTTAAAGTGTTATTAAATGCATAAAATGTTATGACTATTTACAAATAGGTCCCAACCAGCAGTTTAATTTTATTTTGTGTTTTATTATTATTAAGATTAATATAGTATTTCTAAACATTTTAGGAAATTATCTAAGGTTCCAACTAGCTATATTGATCATGTATAATTCTTGCTAGGCATATTAAGTTATACTCCTATTTATAAAAAAATAAAAAAATAAGCATTTTATTCCCTATTTATATATTAAAACCCAAAAAAATATGAAATTTTATTTAAAAAATCTAAAAAAAATATAGGATACATATTATTATATATACTACGTTCAGACCAAAAATCAAAAAAATATATAAAAACTTAAAAATCCTAAAAATCCTATAAAAATTTATAAAAATCATTAAAGACCCAAAAAAATGTTTTAAGTCCAATATTTGTAGATATTATATCTAGTATATATTAAAAATAATTTTGGAAAATTTTGGACTTATTATCTATTTTTAAAATCCAAAACTAGTAAGCCTATTTATTTTTTCCCTATTTTATACATTTTAAAACATGCAAAGTACATAAAAATTAGCAAATTCCCATAAAAATCCCGAAAATAGAGAAAATTATTTTATTTTCTATATTTTGAGTATATTTATAGTTATTTAAAATTATATAAAACCCTATTTATATTATATACATATTTTATATTTCTTATATACTACATACTAATATTAATATTACTTATACATATATATTATATTTTAAAACTATCAAAAAAAAAGGATTATTCCTTTATATATTATATCCCATATATATTATTTATAATAGCTATAATATCATAACTATTATATATAAATATATATTATATCTTAAGAATCAAAAAGAAATTAAAATTTTAAAAATTAAAAAGAAAATAAAATTTAAAATTTAGAATATACTAAAACATATAAAATAATTAGAAATCCATAGAAATTAAATATCATTTAAAACCCACAAAAATTAGTAAAGCTGAAAATACATAGAAAGATAATTATTAATAGTTGTCAATTAATAATAATAATAATAATATTGATCCATAGTTTGCTCTCAGTGGTTCAACCCTTGCACTTGCTGACTATACACAAATTTTGTAGGGTATAATAAATTTCACCCTACATAGTAGTTTTCATTTCATATACTGTGTTTTTATTGTTTGTTTAATTCAATTGGTCGATATGCCGAGCGTCGAGAGAGGATCGATATAGAGATTGTCCGATCCGACTTGTCGGACACCGCAGGCTCCTCCAAGACCTGACATCAGACACTTCTCAATCTTTCGATTAACACTAGGAGGCATTGAAATATGCATTTTTGCACAAATACTGCACCCTTAGTCGCTTGAGCCAGATGCAAAATGAGATGATCCATGAAGCATGGGAATGATTTAAAGATCTATAGGAGAAGTGCCCCCATCATGTCCTTCCGAAGACCAGTTTGGTCCATAACTTTTTTAGGGGCTTGAACCATGAAAGTCAGAAGCTGGTGGATGCAGTCTGTGGAGGTACACATTTCATTAGAAAGACGTCGTATGGTAGATTCTTAAGGAGATGGATGAAGGCCCGACCGCCTTATCTTTGTCTCATGCTTTCAAAAAGAATCATTAGATTCCTTCCAAATACATCCATATGGAAACATCATATGGAGAAGTTATAGACGAGACTCGACCGCCTTATCTTTATCTCATGCTTTCAAGAAGAATCATTAGATTCCTTCCAAACACGTCCGTATGGAAACATCGTATGGAGAAGCTATAAATGAGAGTTATAACCTAAGCATCATCGAGAACCATCTCTCGAAGGTTGACATAATTGAAAAATGATCACAAGGCATAGAAAAATTAAATGTTATCGAATAAAGGATGAAACATTTGGACAACCTTGATCGAATCACCAAGAAGTTGGAGATGTTGGTCAGTACAATCAACTTGGTCAGTCTGCGAGTTCATCTGCCGTGACATCTATTGATCCCAAAAAAGCCCATCCGCGCTAGAATCCATGGCAACCACAGTTAGTCTAGCGTGTGTATTACGTGAAGGAACCAGGTCAAGCAACACTGCAGCAGTAATACACACATAAGGTAGTATGCCATCCAGAGCCCCAGTCATTTTTTGAGTAGTTCTTTCTACCACCTCCACGGATCCAAGAAGGGAACAACATCTAGAGCAATGATCGGTAATTGACCCATCTTGGCGGGCAACTGCATGGTCAATCATCGGTTATATGCCTGTTCCACTAGGAACAAGGTGGAAGATCATACCAGCACCAACCCTCACATCACTAGTCTCCACAGCATGCTAATAACTGGAGACCAAATCTCCAGCAGTCGACTTATTGCCAACTATCATACCATCAGAACCAGTCAGCTACTCATTATCAGCAGCAGTACCCTCTGCAATATTATCAACAATACCTTCTTCATCACAATCAGAGCTATCAGTCACAACCTCTACAACGATATCATAGTTAGTGAGTGCAACCAACTGATCAGATTGAGTCTGCCTAAGTGAATCCAACCCTTTATTTCATTGCACAGTTGGTGAAGAGTTTAAGTGAAATGAGCCATAAGCTAGACGATCTGACCGCTGCGAAAACCATTATTCATGCACAGGTCAAAGCCAACCCGAATAACTTCTGATGTAATGAGAAAGTAGCAAGTAGCATCCAATCTGAGCCTGAGTCAGGTATGAATACATCTTTTATGTTATCTAATGTTGTCACTCTCAGGAGCAGTAGGACTCTACATCTATATGCCATTGCAAAAGGGAAGAATAAAGCTTCGTACAACAGTGCCCGCATCACACTATGGAGGAGGAGAAGAAGGAAGAACTTCACCAGAGGATGAGAAAATACAATAAATGAAGAAAAACAAAAATAAAATCTCAACAATAATAGCCAAGGCTGAGCCAATGCAACTAAGGAGAAGCCAACACGAGCAGCAGATACCATGCAAACTGACGAAACTAGATTTCATGTTCTCATTTCCCCTTCTATTTTGAATTATTGTATCCCTTATGGTCATTCAAATGTAAATGATGATTCACATGTAAATAAGGAAAAGTTTTTTTTCGATAAATATTCCTTTTATTGTTGCAATGAAAAATGATAAAAAAAATTAGAAAATTGAAAGCATTTTTGTCTGATCTAGGCACTATCGAAATATTGAAAAATATAATGCTTGAAATACCTTTGTTAAAAGCCATGGAGTTCATGCCTAATCTGAGAAAAAGACTGAAAGAGGCATGTACAACAAAGTGTCGGCCACACAAAAGTAGATGGAAGAGAGTCGAGAAATATATTCTGACCATGCTATCGTGAATGGCATTAGTGAAAGGCCCGGAATTTACTCCTTTAATTATGTTATTTTAATGCGTTGTATTCGTATAAATTCAGGTCAATCAAAAACCGCTAATGAATTTGTCAATTACATCCAAGCCCAAGGTTGAACTCAGGGAGGCCATTGTCTTCTTTGGTGGATTTAAAGACTATCTAGATGATAGGCTTTCAGGAGAGGAATATAATTTTTGGTATTTTAAAATGCAATAATTGAATGCAAATGTAATTTCAAGCTAGTTTGAGGGGTTAAAACATAAATTTTAATCAAATCACTTCCAAAAATCCTCAAACTTAGCCAAAAGTTGAATAATTATGAAATTAAGCTACTGCAATTTTTAGAATTTTTTGATGCAATGTAAATTAATTATGAATAAAACATGCAAACTAGGTGATTTTTACAAATTCAATTTTAGTAAATCTAAATATTAATATTTTCCAAAAACTAATTTATCCTAGATAGGTCTATGTGAGATATATCAGAAATAATTTATAATTCTTAAAAATACTAAGTGAGGAATTAACTAAAAATCAATTAATATAATCACCAATTCATTTATTCTGACCTCAAAATGTGTGTGAATGCAATTAAATTTATGTAGAATGTAGAACAATTTAAGAACTATCTACTATGAACTTTTGAGAATTTTCAAAGCAAAGATCAATTTAATAGCAATTTCATAGCATAAAAAAAGGTAAGCCATGCAAGTTTTCACCAAATTAATTATATTAAATAAATCAAAGCTCAGAAAAACCAAACAACTTTCACACTGATAAAGCATAAAGGTTTTACAATACACAATTTTTAGAATGACAATATGATGCTAAAGGACGATTTAAATTAAAGACCAAACACAGGGGCCTACATGCGAATTCAAAACTAGAAATAAATAAAAAATAGCGCAAAAATTTCTTCTTTAATTACCTAGACCCACAGGGGTCTTGTTGTAGTTCCTCCAGCAAAGCACGTATGCGATGTGTGACCTCTAGTGGGCGGGGCGTACGCATGATTTTTCAGGATCTCAAGGGCTCTAGCGGCATTTTTTCACGTGCACATGCATTGCACGTGAGCTATAGAGTTGCGGGGCGAATGCATAATTATCTGGAGCTTCAAGGGCTACTTTGCAATTCATTCCCCCACCCCACATGTATCTCACGCGAGGGGGCAACTTCGGTAAACGCTCGACGAGGCACTCCTTGGGCGGTGGGTTGGTGGCGAGGTGAGGCGAGCGGCTATAGAAGGAGTGGCGATAGATGATGTGAGATAGCGGAGGGAGCTGATATCGAGATGGGGCTGATCGACCGAGGAGGCAGAGGGAATGGCGGTGCTCGCGGATGGAGCGAGCTACTAGAAGTGGCTCTCATCAATGGTGGAGTAGGTCCAAGCACGCAGAGAGGGAGAAGCCCCGCGCGTGGCTGAAGGCATGGGCTGGAGGGCACAAAGGTATTCACACAACGGTTCAGTCGTGGCAACATGGCGGTGGAGTACCGCGAAGTGCTAGTACATGAAAAGCGATGACGGTAAGAGCTTGGTGTCGGTGAAGCTTGGTGTCGAAGGGCGACTCTCTCGCGCTGGGCTGCAACTAACGAGGGAAATTAGGCACATTAAGGAGGCTTCAGGGGGTGGTGCACGTTCACGCGATGGCGGTGGCACGACCAATGGAGGAGCACAAGGTGATCGATGAGGCTGAGGAGCGGAGGAGTTACAGTGGTGGAGCACAAAGTCCAAGGGGGCTCCTGCTGGAGGCAGTATACATGAAGGAGGCGAAGTGGGTCGGGGTAGTAGTCGATGGAACATTTCCGATGGTGAGCCGCAGGCGGAGGGACAGACATGTAGGTGGTGCATGATAGATGGTGTGGATGTGAGGAAGGAAGGCGGAGCGAAGGCTCCGGCTAGATGAGGTTATCGGGGAAGAGGGAGAAAAAGGATGGGAGAAAGTAGAAAGAGAAGAAGAAAGAAGATTACATTTAGGGTGATGATCGGATGACTGGGAAAGAGCTTCAAACTGAGCTTTGGTTATCGCTCAAAGTTGTGGTTGTGCTGCGCTCGGCGAGCTCGAGGAACTCACGGCGGCGAAGGTACTGCCCCAAGTTGGATCACGCCGGAAGAAGTCGAGGGTCATCGCTTGACCGGAAGGGCTACTACTGTCACCAGAGGATCTCAGGAACTCTCCTCTCTTATTCCCAAAGTGGCGGATGGTTTACAACGGGGGAAGGAGATCCTTTTTAAAGGAGGTTGGCGATGGCGAAAGATACAGGAGAGGTGGAGATCGTGGAAAGGAAAGAGAGAGGGGTGTGCGATGCAACCACCCATGCAAGGCACGGGGATGGGTCATGGGCAAGGAGATGTGCACGGTTGTGCATCGTGTGCAGAGGGGAGATGGACCGCAGGATGTTGCGGAATCACCGCAGGAAGCAGGTAGTTGAGGGAGAGGGGCAGGTGGCCGCGTGAGGTGGGGATGAGTTTGCAACCGTCACAGGAGGCGGAAGTGGAATGAGTCCCGTGGGGAGCGTGCGTAGGGGAGGGAGGGGCAGTGGTCACGTGCTCAGCACGTGACCGATAGGGGAGAGAGAAGGAGGCGCCACGTGGCACGTAAGGGTGAGGCCACATGGCGGGGTTAAATAAATAATATAATTAAAAAAAATAAATAAATAAATAAAATGGGTGACACATGGCGGCTCCAAGAGTTGCCACGTGGCGCTCCCAGGAAAATCACAAATAAAATATAAATAAAAATAAAAAAGAAATAACAAAAGGGATCAAATTTAAAAGTGGTCAACATGAAAGTTGCTCGTCTCGTTGATATCTACAACTTTTGTAAAGGATTGAAAATCAAAATAATCCATATGTACAAAGTATATTTTTGGGTGGTATATTATATGTATAAATACCGAATTTTGTCTTTTGTATTTTTTTATCATTTTGAAATAAGAGAAAATTAAAAATACTAATAGAGAAAATATAAAAGGAATATTGACAACTTAATCTATTTTTTTTATTTTTAATAATTAATAAAATAAAAAGAAAAAACTGAAGGGTATTTTGGTCAATATGTATAACAATAGGGGCCCAAAACCAAAATTTCACATACGAACTCTGATTTTTATAAACTTGTTTTAAAGTTCTTTGAATGTATATTACTTTAAAAGTGAGTAGACCTAAATAGGACACTGTATGAGAGAGATATGCACATTTTAAGGTTCATAGTCTCAAATGTGGATTGAGATTTTATTGGACAATTTTACTAGTATTTTTTGATATTTTTTCTTTATTAGTGTTAGTAATATATACGTTATAGAGTTTATTTTGTTAGATTTGGAGTTAGTATAAAATAAATATAAATATGGTATTTACAAGTGTTGTTTATAAAGAATTTCAGGCTTCTTATTTGTGTAAATATGAATGTTAAAATGCACATATTATTTATACATGCATGAACGCTAATTATGTCGTATAAATGGAAAAATGAAGTTATTTACTTGGGAACGAAGCTCTATTTTCAACTTTTAGAGTGATGAATCACATATTCATCAACCCCCTATACTTAAACCTGGCTCATCCCTGAGCAACTAAAATGAAATGCAAAAGTGAAATGATTTTGGGTTCCATACCAAGGTCATGAACAAAAGGTGAAAATGGAGCTTGACTCAACCTTTGGATTAATAGTGTGGCGGAACCTTATTGGGATCTAAATTTAAGACCTAACAGACTTTAATTCCACAAGTTTCTTATCCAAGTCTCCTCAACAGTCAGGTTAGAACAGATCCTCATACGCAAATTCTGATGACTGTGATTCTTACTTGTACTGTGTAAGTGAAATATAGCTCTCCACATCAGAATTGGCAAAGAACTAGCCTCCTCTAACAAGGTAACTCTAATTCCCTGGTCTAGCAACTCTTTCCTCAAGGAGAGGGGTATTCCCTTGCAAGTTCAAGTGCAACCAGATCGAGAAGAGGGGGTAGAGAGAAGAATGGACAGTAGCCAGTGTAGCTGCCTATCCTAGGATGCTTGACCAGTGTAGTTAAGTCATCCAGCTGCAAGCTTTGAAGCTCTTCTTATTTTTCTAGACTTGTATATACACTCCGGCAGGCATTTTACTTTTCAATCATGCTTATCTACTTTTGGAGATTCTGTATTAATCTCTTGTAAATAAAATACATTAATTATTGTATATTAGATTATACAAAATAAATTAACAATAAAAAGCCGTAAAATTAAAGGAGTTTTTCACTTGTACATAGCCCAAAACTTCATGTATTTTTAATAATTTCATTTCAACTCCTTTTTGGCTAATTCTTTCTCTAAATTGTTCATAAAAATATATATAAAAATACAAAAATACAAAACAAATTTCACCTCAAATAAATGCTCCTAGATCTCAAAGAGAAAAGGCCGTAAAGTCCAACTTCCAGGGTAAATTCCCACTCCGTATGAACTCTAATTCACCAAACTCACTTTTAAAGTTCAAATTAGAAAATTATCTATCCAACGGAAGTGGTTTCATTAAAATCAGAGCTCATTTGCAATAGTTGGGTTTTGGGACCTTGGTGTACATTGTATTTATTGTACATATGTTTTGTTTTCCTATTATTTATTTATTTATTTATAATCATTTAAAATAAAAAAATCAATTTTGTGTTGTATTTTATTTCTAGTATTTTGTTGTATTTTTCTATTGTAAATATCTTTTATTAAAAATATAAAAATATATATAAATTAGAAAAGAAAATAAAAAATGTACATAGTGTTTGTCTTATTTTGTAAATTCCCCACTCTTTTTCTTCTCTTTATTTTATTTTTTCTTTTTAATAGCCTACTTTTATTTTCTTTTATCTAATCATATTCTCTACACTAACTTCTCTTATTTCATCAACCTCCATTCAACACCATTATCCATCTAACTTCCCATTCAACTCCATCACTAATTTAACCTCCCATTCTACTCCACTTCCATTCTAACCTCCATTCCTTCCACCTCTTTTATACGCATCTCCATCCTCATTTTTTGCCTATCCGCCATTCTAATAGAAGAAGGAGAGAGCTTGGAGTGTTTTGTTGGTGACAGCGGTAAGGCATCTTCCTCAAGCGACGACCTCCTTCAGGCGAGATCCGCGGAGCTCCACTCCGCGTCACGAGTTCTCCATAGAGCTCGCACAGCTTCTCCGATTTTTATTTCGCTAATCGGATCGAGGCGACGACAGGAGTCCAGCATAGCTGCTCTGCAAATCCGGCGAATCTCAGGTAGGTATTTCTCTTCATTTCTCTTGTTATTTTATTTTATCTCATATTTTGTTTCCTTGTTTTTTTATATCACATCATTTCACCACCACCACCTTCATCATATTAACACCATCCTCATCATACCCCCAAAGTCATCTACCCATTGTCCACCTTCATATTTATATACATATTTGTTTCCTATTTATAAAAAAATTTAAAAAATTAAAAAAAACTAAAATAAAAGAAAAAAATTTACAAAAAAATCAAAAAAAAATAAACAGGAGCAGCAGCGGCTGGCGCCGTCGCTGCCCCCCACCCCTTCTCCTCCACTGCCGCCTCCACCATCCTCCACTCCAGTCGGTCGCAGCCTCCCCTCGCGACCGCGCCGCCGCCCCCTCGTGTCGCCCTTCCGCCTCTGCTGCCACCGCCCGTAGGCCGCGCCATCGTCTGCGTGCGGTGCACACCGCCTTCCTCGCGGTCGTGCGTGGCCGCGCACTCCGCCGCCGACTTCCCTCCCTTTGGGTTCATCTCCAATCGCCAGAAGAAGAAGGTCCATTTGCTTTTAATTTTTTTATTGTGAAATTTTCTTTTTTTATTTCTCATGTTTCTGTAATTACAAAAATGTCCTTGTACATATTTGTCTTGTTTATTTTCAATTTTCATTTTGCATGGATACCCCTATGTTTGTCTATTAATTTGGACATCAACTTTTGTCTTTTTATTTAATGAAAAATACCGTTGTGTTGAGCAATTAATTTTCTGTGTTCTATATATTTATTTATATTTTTGTGAGATGTGGGTAACTAATTAAAATTGTTTAACTGAAATTCTGCATATTTTATCCAATCAGTGATCATAAATAGATATCTAACTCATTGATGCTCTAAAAATTCCACAAAAATTAGGAATGATGCCATGATATGTGATTGAAATACTGTCCAAATTTCATCCAAAGTGGAGTTGTCTTGTGCCTGAAATAAATTGTAGAGTGATTTTAGTATTTGATTTTTAATTAAATCCTCAATATTATTTTTGTGAAATTTCAAGTCTCCTGGATTTTATATATTTGGGATAATTCACCCTTTGATTAATTTGACATTATGGATTTATTAAGAATTATTTACTCACTATCACTCTGATTTCACTAAAAAACCATAAAAAATTCATAATTTGTTCAAAAAATCCAAAAATATTAATGTAGTATCCTTGCATCATGTTTTCATTCCAATAAATTTTTCATGATTTTTTCTTACTGTTTGTGTGATAAATTGCGAAAAAACCTATAAAAACTGTGTATTTTTAGTTTTTGTATTTTAACTCCTAAAATTCTAAAAAAAATATGTTTTGCATTCTTCACTGGATTAAGATTCTAGGAAAAATACGAATTGGCTAAATTGGACTTCTATTCTATTAAAATTAATTTGGCCTTGTTTGCGTTTTTTAAGTGTCATAATTCACTTGCATTTGCACTTTATTTGCATAAAAAATATAAAAAAAACATCCGCACTGAAATCTAGACCTAAGTTTTCAAATTAAACCCAAGTTGTTCCTTTGCCTCCTTGTGTTCGACCCCGGACTTGCCCAGGATATAAATTAAGCCGAGACACTCTTCACGGAGATCTTTCTCTCGGTTCTGATTGAATCGCTAAGTGCACGTGCTACAACGTACCCGAATTAACCATCATATTTAGCGACTCGTCAGATGGCACCGTTGCCGGGGAGGCAAACAGCTTAGGGATTAATTTAAAAATTTGGATTTAGATTTCACTTACTCGGGTAGTCTGACCCTCGAGCCACCTTGTAGTTATTCCATTTTTTTGCAATTATTTTTGTTCTCATTTTTGTATATATTTTATTGTTTATCTCTCTAATATAAATTTTATTTTCCTTGCGAGGGCCCGGTGGACTTGGACTGCATCGGAGGTCGACGGACGCGACGCGCGCCGACTACTGAAGATCAAGGAATTGCTAATTTATTTTCGAGAGAAATTTTTGTAAATTCTTGTAATTATTTTGTTGTAATTATTTAGGTAACTTCCTTCTTTACAACGGCTCTTGTTTGAGTGCTCGCGCTTGTATCTGGACTGGACTTTGGACCCTCTCGTGGTCGTGTAGTTGATTGACGTAAAGGACTTGCACTCGCGGCTCTTAGAGCAGTTTTATTAGAATATATTTATTGCTTGTGCTCGTAATATTTATGACCACACATCACTTTTAACGAGATGCAATTAGACCGCAGAGCTATTAGTCCACACTAATTTGTTCATCACTCGCTAATAGAAGTGCCTATCTAGGAACGGTTTTCTCGTTTGCATTCATATAGCATAAAATTCAATTCTGCCTTGCATCCCACATGTAGAGCATGAGGATCACTGTAAGTCTTCTGAACCGGGCATGCATCATTGATTTCACTATTTGCATTGGTTTTTCTCGACTCCCTCTCTTTGATTTTTGAAACTTAGGTTAAAAGGAAATCAGGACTGATCGTTAGGCGTGCTTTGTTTGGTGGACTAATCAAGTGATAACCAAACTTAAAATCGGGACTGCTAATCAGAGTTGACAAAAAAATGACTAAAACTAACACTTGTTTTGGGAGAGTAAAGCCCTCATTGTTTGTTTTACTTGCAAGTGAGAGAGAGACGATTCTAGGATAGAGCCAAGCCAGGATTTCTTACTTACTACTGGTTCTTTCTTTTTAGGCGATTAGCTACTTTTCAGTGAGGATCTACGGGTATCTGGTAAACAGTCTGGATTTCCTTAGCATAGTGGGAGGTTTAGAGGATGCATTAGTCCTCAAGGAACGGGTAGCCGTATTTATACGGTCCGTACTTACTCCTATACTGGCTGAAAGTAGCTCCAACTAGTCGTAAGAACCGGGCCAGTCTTTGGGAAAATACGGGCACCTAACAGCTCGTTAATCTTTCCAAGATTGTATTTATCACCAACTAAAATTGAACAGATAATTCGGCCGAACCTTTATGGCCATCACGTGTTGAGTTGGTGAAATTGAGGGTTTGCTCTTGTGTTTGATTATTTTGTGTGTTATTCGGTGCACTTGCACGATTTCTTCCTCGATCTGCTTCATTCTCCAATTTCCCTTCCAAAATGTCAGAATTTTGGTCACCATATCCATGTCACTCTTCCTCAACCTTATTCCGATCATTTCCACCCTCTTATTCCTCTTCATACCCACACCTCGACCGCGAAGTCAGAACTCCGACTGATTTCCCCACTTCTTTGTCCTTCTCAACTACTCCACATTCTTACACCCCTGACCCATGTCCACCCTGGATTAACTCACCATATTCTCGTCCGCTTGCTGGAATCAAGGAATAAATCAAAGAGCAAGCGATTGCTGAGATGAATGATTGGCATAATCAGTTGACCTCACATACCTTATTCTCACCTCGAGTTGGGACAAGACAACAATTGACATATACACATCCCGACTTAACCTTAGGGTACAACATGGTTGATCAGACAAGCCGAATGGAGAGGCCTACACCATACGATCTTCCTGACATGATTGACTTGAGTGATCAAGCCCACATTGACCAGCCTCCATATCACCCATTCGAAGAACCAAAATATACAGGGGATTGGATTCATGCGACCAAACAGACCCCCTGTCTACTGACTCCACCTGATGAGGCTCCGACCAACATCTGCCATACAGATGGGCCATACTCAACCCAGTATTACACACCTAAGTCAAGGTGTATTGAGTATAAGAGCCCGAGTTCTCAGCGGTATCCTCCAACTGAGCAGAGTTCTCTCATGATGTGTCATGATAACTTATTGGAGGATGACATCTCTAGATCGATCAAGAGTCCAGATAGGAATGCGGATCATGGATTTTGCGGATTGAATTTTAAAAACCTGGAAGGTACAAGATTGACCACACGTCATGTACAGCTGGAGTCCCTTCTACCTCCCTCTTCTACTAACCACTTTCCCTCCAAACCAGAGTCTGTACATACTCCTAGTCCTCCACCTATCAAAAAGACCAAAAAATTGAAAACTCAAAACAACATAAAAATTGAAAATAGAAAAGATCTACAAAAATTGGATCCTGCACTTAGGGAAGCATTGGATAGAAAGTTGATTTTTGAGCTTCACTTAATAATGGCCATTGAACACTTTCCCGACTTTAAAAGATTTGTGAGAAGTAAATTGACTATGGCCACATCTTTGATGATAGGGAGAAAAACCAAGAGCCGCAGAGTAAAGCGGTTGCCTAGGTTTGATTGTGAAATCAAAGATACCACATTCACCCATGCAAGAATCGATGATGACCACCGATTAAAATCCTCCCGACCTCCGTGTTTGCCAAGCTCAAACTCGGATCTGCCAAGAAGTCAAGAGAGATCATTCAGTTGGCAGATCGGACCATTAAACAATCGAGAGGAACCATTTCAGTCATCGTTACTTTCCAAGGTGCTCTACTGGAGATAAACTTCACGATCATTGACATTGAGCACCGAGGAGAGTTCACCCAGTCTCTGATCATTCTTGAGAAGCCATTCTTAGCCTTGGCTAAGGCAACTATAGATTGTGAGACTCGGGAGATCGATTTCTCTACATTGGGAGCACTCCGACCTCACCCGATCTTTGAGGACACATGATATTCCAAGGTAACCCGTAAAGTTGCAGACAGTCATGACCTTCAAGAGATAGTTGAGTCATGTCTTTCTACTACACCTGAGATACCGATTGTCCAGACGACCATTGGTTTAGAGACTTCCTACAACCACACACCGCCTACTGCTTGCACCACCACCGCGACAGCTTCTAGAGAGGACTCACCACCAGAAGCTGTCCTTGAGTCGGACACGATCATTTCAGATTTCCTTGACTTTTTAGATAATCTGACTCTTGAGCAAATCAATGCCAAGCCAACTGAGAACACTATGCCTTACCAGAGACGTGTGCTGACCCTGTAGGAGTATTACAATGCATATGGTGACTCATCTAATGATGAACCTCTAGTCAGCACCTCACTACATCCACTACCTACATCAAAAGAGACAAGTGGGACCAAATTGACCAATCTTGATAAATCGGTTGCTCCATCCTCTAGTCGGTCATCTGGTAAGAAGAAGAAGAGTATTGATTCCTCGAGGTGTTTCCCTGAACCCCTCAAGGCTTGTCACTCTCCTCTTCCTCTCGATGCTTCAGGTTCTAGAAAACCGTCTAAGAAAGTTGCCTTCGACTTACCAGAGAAGGAACTTTCTGAGGAGTCCTCATCAGGTCCGGATGATGTGATCTATATGAGTGAGCTCAGTTCGGTTGTTCTGAAGCCATATTTGAGCAAGCAGCCATGTGTCGACCCCCGTTAGACGTTCCCTACACCTCACTATTATTCTTCGGAGGATGAATCTGACAGCGACACATGTGTATACTACCCACCTCCTCGCTCCCGCAAGAAGGTCCGTCACAAACCTTCTTGATCCTTGTATATTCTCACTCTTCCTTGTACATATTTTCCTTCCTTTATTTCCCTCCCTCCCCCATGATTCACATCACTCGCCCCAGTTCCGTATCGTTTTCATTTTGTGGCTATACTTAGGAGGACTAGATCCTAATTATAGGGGGTGAGTGAACCGAGTTGCTCCATTTCTTCTCGTATATTCTTTTCCACTCTCATCGGTCCCCCAATCTTGTGTTCTATCCAATACTTAGGCTGACCATAGCCTAAGTATAGGGGGGTCGATACCTGCTGTGTATTCTCCCACATTCTTCTTCTTATTTTCACCCACTTATACTTAGTACGAGCTATGGCTTTTTGTCGCTTAGTGCCATGAGGACATATCACATGCTAAGTATAGGGGGGCATGTATATATTGCATATATACTTTACCCATAGCTCGTACTTTCATGTATTTTTGTATATATTATACAATAGTTACGGGGTGGGTAAAATTAGAAAAGAAAATTCTTTCAAAAAAAACTTTCTTTTCAAAAACTTTATTTTTTTAAAAAAATCTCATATTTGCTAAAAAAACTTTTTCAAAGAAAACAAAAAAATCTCTTTTCTTTCTTTGTTATTAAAAATGTGTCTTTTCAAAAAAAACTTTTTGAAAAAAAAACATATTTCTTTGTTCCTTTTCTTTTCAAAAAAAACAAAAAAAAAACAATACAATACAATACAAAACAAAACAAAAAAAAGACAAAAAAACTAACTAATAAGTTGGTTTGGTCCCTGACACTTACACTTTCACACAAGACTAGTGATGTTCAAGAACACTTGGTTTATGACGTCTTGAGATTTTGAGTTAACCATCCTTAGTCATTAGGGTCCTTGACTTAATTATTCACATTTCCCTAGTTTGAAAGATTTGTGTGCTATATTGCATGCTTAGTCTCTACCTTAAGAATATGATCAGCACCTCACATACACGACTGTAGTTATGATGAGATGAGTTGAAATTTCACTTGAGGAACTGGGATGAGGGATTCGAATTTGGACTTGATTTGATGATACTCGGGGATGGGATAAAATCAATGAAGGTTTCATGAAACCTGAGTGTCAGCACATTTAGCCAGTATGAGACCTTGGTTCTTGTACTATCTCTTGATATTTACCTATGTGCCAGGGTGTGATAAAATAAAAAAAATGTTGATCACTGTGCGCCAACTCTTGGTAAAAGCAGTGGAGCTAGCCAAAAATATTACAAAGCAATGAAATGTCAAAGAAAATCTCTCATTCCACAAAGTCAAATATCAAAAGAGCTTCCACCAAAGGCGAGCACTCCCAACCATTTCAAAGTGTCCACTTGGACCACCGCTATTAGGACCATGAGTCGGGCTTGCACCAAAAAAGGGCTATGCATCGTAAATGCTACAAGTCTGGGTGTAGAAGGTACGATAGGTACTCAAAAAAGGCACACCCCGGTGTACTCTCAGGAAAACAAGTGCAGACGACTCCAACTTCTCTTGACGGATGCACTGATCAACACCAAAAAATACGTTGAGTAATAAGGCACTTGAGAGGATCCTTGTTCCAATGAGAGGGAGAGAAGAAATGACACAATCATATGCCCTCCATCAACTGGCCTTCCATCTACACTTTTAAGTTTGACAACTAAAGAGACGGTGGATTGGATGCAAGAAATGATTTATTCCCTAGTGTTGAGGATCGGGTTCTTAGGAGAGTCTCTTGGACTGGAACCTTGGGTGACGTTGCGACTCTACTCTTATAACTGCAGTCCACATTTAAAGTCATATCCCTTATATATATGTATACAAAGAGAGTCTAATGATAAGTAAAATTGGATACCTTTTGACTAGAGCTTGGTTCAGCTTAGAATTTTAGGATCCCTAAAACCGAGAGTTCTTGAACAGATCAAGTCTTGTATTCACATGCACAATCAGGGGTTAATCCAACTTATTCATTCTTTATTTGCTCGAGGACTAGCAACGTTTAAGTATAGGGGGTGATGAATCCGCGATTCATCATCTCAATATCTTGATCTTAGCAAAATCCCCGAGTAAAATCTCAAATAAATGTCCATAAAATCAATAAATTAACAAAATATCTCTTGTAAATAAAATACATTAATTATTGTATATTAGATTATACAAAATAAATTAACAATAAAAAGCCGTAAAATTAAAGGAGTTTTTCACTTGTACATAGCCCAAAACTTCATGTATTTTTAATAATTTCATTTCAACTCCTTATTGGCTAATTCTTTCTCTAAATTGTTCATAAAAATGTATATAAAAATACAAAAATACAAAACAAATTTCACCTCAAATAAATGCTCCTAGATCTCAAAGATAAAAAGCCGTAAAGTCCAACTTCCACGCCAAATTCCTGCTCCGTATGAACTCCAAATTCACCAAACTTACTTTTAGAGTTCAAAGTAGAAAATTATCTATCCAACGGAAGTGGTTTCATTAAAATCAGAGCTCATTTGCAAAAGTTGGGTTTTGGGACCTCGGTGTACATTGTATTTATTGTACATATGTTTTGTTTTCCCATTATTTATTTATTTATTCTTAATCATTACAAATTAAAAAATCAATTTTGTGTTGTATTTTATTTCTAGTATTTTATTGTATTTTTCTATTGTAAATATCTTTTACTAAAAATATAAAAAATATATAAATTAGAAAAGAAAACAAAAAATGTACATAGTGCTTGTCTTATTTTGTAAATTCCCCACTCTTTTTCTTCTTTTTATTTTATTTTCTCTTTTTAGCAGCCTACTTTTATTTTCTTTTATCTAATCATATTCTCTACACTAACTTCTTTTATTTCATCAACCTCCATTCAACACTATTATCCATCTAACTTCCCATTCAACTCCACCACTAATTTAACCTCCCATTCTACTTCACTTCCATTCTAACATCCATTCCTTCCATCTCTTTTATACACATCTCCATCCTCATTTTTTGCCTATCCGCCATTCTAATAGAAAAAGGAGAGAGTTTGGAGTGTTTTGTTGGTGACAGCGGCAAGGCATCTTCCTCAAGCGACGACCTCCTTCAGGCGAGATCCGCGGAGCTTCGCTCCGCGTCACGAGTTCTCCATAGACTCGCATTGCTTATCCAATTTGTATTTCTCCAATCGGATCAAGGCGACGACAGGAGTCCAGCGTAGCTGCTTCGCAAATCCGGCGAATCTCAGGTAAGTATTTCTCTTCATTTCTCTTGTTATTTTATTTTATCTCATATTTTGTTTCCTTGTTTTTTTATATCACATCATTTCACCACCACCACCTTCATCATATTAACACCATCCTCATCATACCCCCAAAGCCATCTACCCATTGTCAACCTTCATATTTATATACAGATTTGTTTCCTGTTTATAAAAAAAATTCAAAAATTAAAAAAAACTAAAACTAAATAAAAAAATTTACAAAAAAATAAACAGGAGTAGCTGCGGCTGGCGTCACCGCTGCCCCCACTCCTTCTCCTCCACTGCCGATGCCACCGGCCTCCGCTCCAGCTGGCCGCGGCCTCCCCTCGCGGCCGCGCCGCCGCCCCCTCGCGCTGCCCTTCTGCCTCCGCTGCCACCGCCTGTAGGCCACACCATTGTCCCCAGGCCTGCCACCACCGCCGAGCTCCTTCAGTCGCGGCATGCGCCGCCCACCGCGACTGCCGCGCCGCCCTCCGACGTCGCCGCCACCTGCGCACGATGCGCGCCGCCTTCCTCGCGGTCGCGTGTGGCCGCGCACACCTCCGCTGACTTCCCTCCCTTTGGGTTCATCTCCAATCGCCAGAAGAAGGTCCATTTTCTTTTGATTTTTTTATTGTGAAATTTGCATATTTTATTTCTCATGTTTCTGTAATTACAAAAAGGTCCTTTTACATATTTGTCTTGTTTATTTTCAATTTTCATTTTGCACAGATACCCCTATGTTTGTCTATTAATTTGGACATCAACTTTGTGTCTTTTTATTCAATGAAAAATACCATTGTGTTGATCAACTAATTTTCTACGTTCTGAATATTTATTTATATTTTTGTGAGTTGTGGGTAATTAATTAAAATTGTTTAACTGAAATTTTGTATATTTTATCCAATCAGTGATCATAAATTGATATCTAACTCGTTGATGCTCTAAAAATTCCACAAAAAGTAGGAATGATGCCATGATATGTGATTAAAATACTATCCAAATTTCATCCAAAGTGGAGTTGTCGTGTGCCTGAAATAAATTGTAGAGTGATTTTAGTATTTGATTTTTAATTACATCCTCGTATATTATTTTTGCGAAATTTCAAGTCTCATGGATTTTATATGAAAATATCTATTTGGGATAATTCACACTTTAATTAATTTGACATTATGGATTTATTAAGAATTATTTACTCACTGTCACTCTGATTTCACTAAAAAAACCATAAAAAATTCATAATTTGTTCAAAACTTCCAAAAATATTACTGTAGTATCCTTGCATCATGTTTTCATTCCAGTAAATTTTTCATGATTTTTTCTTACTGTTTGTATGATAAATTATGAAAAAACCCATAAAAAGTGTGTATTTTTAATTGTTGCATTTTAACCCCTAAAATTTTAACAAAATATGTTTTGCATTCATCACTGGATTAAGATTCTAGGAAAAATACGAATTGGCTAAATTGGACTTCTTTTCCATTAAAATTAATTTGGCCTTGTTTGTGTTTTCCAAGTGTCATAATTCACTTGCATTTGCACTCTATTTGCAAAAAAAATATAAAAAAAACTCCGCATTTAAATCTAGACCTAAGTTTTCAAATTAAACCCAAGTTGTTCCTTTGCCCTCCTATGTTCGACCTCGGACTTGCCGGGGATATAAATTAAGCCGAGACACTCTTCACGGAGATCTTTCTCTCGGTTCTGATTGAATCGCTAAGTACATGTGCTACAACGTACCCGAATTAACCATCGTATTTAGCAACCCGTCAGCAACCCACAACATCCCGTTGTTAGACGTCAACGCCATTAGACTAGGTTGAGATGCACTACCCTCCCTAGAGGAGGACAAATGTTTCCACCCGTGTGCTACTCCAAGCCAAAGGATTCTACCTCATCACCACCTCATCAATGAAGAGCTACGTGCATGGTGCTTGTCCAAGTTATGTCACGGTCTAAAAGCATTGTGCGTGTGTACGAAATAATCAACTTAGATCACTCAAGATGACATGTGAACATAGACTTCAGACTCAAAGAATTAAGTCACTCGACCTGAAAAATCTTGACTCCATTTCCTATAAGGTTCCTCTGAAATTAGGTAGATTAAGATCAAATCAAATCCATCCTCGACATATATTCATAACTTGGTTCGGAACCCACTAACTTTTTACTTAGCATATGCAAGATATGCAGACGATATGTAGATGACATGCTATGTAGATGAATGAAATGCAAGACAATTTTTTTTAAAATGCAGAGTAAATAAGAAACTTATTTTTTTACAAGAATTTTATAAGTATTATACAAAAATATTATACAATATACAAGTATACATGTATTTTACAAAAAGTTTTTTTTCAATTTTTTACCCATCCCATAATTATTGCATAATATATACAAAAATACGTGAAAGTACAAGCTATGGGTAAAGTATATATGTAATATATTCTCGCCCCCTATACTTGGTGTGTGCTATGTCCTCAGAGCATAAGCGAGGAAAAAGATATAGCTCGTGCTAAGCGTAGGAGAGCTAAAATAAGAAAAATAATAGAAGTTGCTCTGCCCCCTATACTTAGGCTCTAGGAGCCTAAGTGTAGAAGGAGATCAAAAATTGGGCAGGCGAGGTTAAGTAGGGAAATGGATGAGTATATATACATGATGGGCAACGGTCCCCCCTATACTTAGGCTATGGTCAGCCTAAGTCTAGGGAAAGAGTGAATGTGAGGATCGATGAGATCTGAAGAATGTAAAGAGAATGATTTAGGAGACTCGGGTAACTCTCCCCCCTATACTTAGGATCTAGTTATCCTAAGTATAGCCATAAAATGAAACAATATGGAGCCGGAGCGAGTGATTCGAATCACTGGGAGGGAGGGAAAGAATATATATATATATATATACAAGGAGCAGTGAGAATATAAAGATAGATCGTGATCTGAATCTTTTTGATACTATTGATGGCGAGAGATCAATGTTGCAAGGCTTCATGCGTGGCTCTATGTGTGTCTTCTGAGTTTGCCTCACGCATGAAAGCAATCTCCTCAATACGAACTAACTATTCATTTGGTTTGACAAAGTGTTTCAGCAGTTGTCCATTCACTAGGGATGTTTGTGCTCCATCTGTAAGATCTGAGATCTCTACACATCCATTGTCATGCACAACACAGACTATAATTGGACCCGTCCACTTGGAATTGAGCTTCCCTTGAAAAACCTTCAGCCTTGCATTGAACAATCATACCTTCCATGCAAGAACAAAGGTCTTTTGTCTGATAAATCTATCGTGCCAATGCT
This sequence comes from Ottelia alismoides, assembly GCA_037367405.1. NCBI lineage: Eukaryota > Viridiplantae > Streptophyta > Magnoliopsida > Alismatales > Hydrocharitaceae > Ottelia > Ottelia alismoides. The sequence goes on along the minus strand of JAZKJV010000871.1, from coordinate 338,036 downwards.
TTACCTTGTCCTTGTACACTAAACAATTGCTGTATGCTCGGTTTCTGATCTCCACAAGTTCATTCAGATCCATCTCTCTCTGTTTTTGCCCTAGGTGTGTGTTTCAATTGACCTTCTTGATTGCCCATTCTTATTTATGCACTAACGTTGCAGGCAAGTGGCACAGCTTACCAAATACCATTCTAAATGGGGAGGTTGGTATCTTGTAAGCTGTCCTGTAAGCCCGAAGGACTTGGTCCAAGATTTGAGATCAGTCCTTCCTGTCTGGGCAGACAAGCTTCTGCAATATGGTCTTAACCTCCCTATTCGACACCTATGCCATGCCATTGATCTGTGGGTGGTAAGGATTAGAAACATGGTGCTCAGTGACGTAATCCTTCATAAGTTTCTTTACGTATAAATTCACAAAATGGCTACCCCCATTGGATATCAATAATTTTGGGATCTCGAGCCTAGAAATGATATGATCTCTGATAAATTTACAAACAGTCCTATTGTCTACGGTTTGGGTCGGGATAGCCTCCACCCACCTTGATAAATAATCTACCGCAAGAAGGATATACTCAAAACCGTGGCTAACTAGGAATGGGCCCATGAAGTCAATGCCCCAGACATTAAAGACATCACAAATGATGACAGACTGCATTGGCATCTCAACCTTGGAACCAACGGCTCCTCCCATTTGCTGGCATACTGGGTACGACTTCACAAAGGTGAGAGCATCGCGAAACAAAGTCGACCATTATAAGCCACACTGTAATACCTTTCATGTGGTCCTCTTCCCAGAGTGGTGTCCTCCTGCCTCCAAACTATGGAAAAAAGTAAGGCCATTCAAGTATTCCTCCTGAGGAATACACCTCCTCCAGATCTGCTCCTTCAAAGAAAAGGATTGCATCCTCCCAATGGTAATATCTTGAATCCGACTTGAGTCGGTCTATGTTGCTCTTGGGCCAATCTTCGGGAATTTTCTTGGAGACAAGATAGTTTACTATATTGGTGTATCATGGGAGTGAGTCGATAACAAAAACTGACTCGTTAGGAAAGGAGTCTGGAATAGGTGTATCATCAAAAGTATCAAGAGTTTCGAGATAGGAGTGGCGATCAACCACTACATTTTCTTTCCAAGTTTATCTCTGATGTCCAAGTCAAACTCCTAGATAAGTAAAATCTGCCTAAGAAGATGCACCTTCGCGTCCTTCTTTTCCATGAGGTACCATAGTGTTGTATGATATGTGTGTTGGACATGCGAGCCCACGGCGAGCCATTATGCAATAAATGTTATTGTGAATATCATTCCCTGATCTGAAATGAAGAATAAATAATTCGCATAATAGGTCCCTTACTACAATTAGGGTTATGTACCATTGTCATCTTAATGATCATACAGCTGTTGATTCAATTATTGAATCATAGAAGCTGGTGCTATGATGAATATCAAGAGTTAGATTGAGGACTCATCAGGTACCGTCAAATGATTATTAAGAGATGATCTCCAGCCTGAGTAGTAAATGGCAATCCTTTCTTATTTAGGTTGATAAATGGCCGACCTCTTGATGTAGATCCTCTACATGGGAATAGAGATTCGGAGGTGTCAGATTAGTTAGGTCAAAGAGTTGACTTAATGAGATCGAGATAACAAAAGTCCTATAACATATGCTGTCACGATATAGGCACGCATCCTCTAACTGAAGACATATGTGTTACTATATGTCTGAGTATGTACATTTGGCAGACCAATAGGTTGATGACCTAATCAAGGTCTGGATACCGGCGCGCTAGTGTGCATATAAAGGCATATGAGTAATGCGATCTCTCAAAGGGATCATACAGATTCATTACTGAACCGGAAGACATGATCTCACTCATGAGATATTGGGGAGAATCAAATTTCGTGCACGGTTGTCTTGTTTTGGAAGCTTGATTGAATTAGTAGGTTTGATATATGTTTTTGGAAAGTATATGATCAACATCTGGGTATGATATATGCTTTTGGAAAGCATATGATCAATACCGACTCCCAATGATCGAATGAGAAACTTAAAGATGAAAACTCTAAAGTAGACAGTGTAAAATTGATCTTATACTTCAAGTTTATTCTAGGTCTTCTAGTATGGAGGATGTACAGGTGTTAGGAATACCTAAGGGTGATGTGATCGTAAACGGTTGTATAACCATGATGCTTCCATTCCTAAGGAGTGATGAAACGGGTCTGGATTTTAGTGACTCCTCTCAGTAGAGAAGTAATTTGATCTTAGTCCAAATGTTGGACATTGATCTGAATGTGATTCAGATGCAATGAGAAGATTATATTTGCGGTCTTGATTTAATGAAGCATCAATGGGAGGCTCGAGATCTAGATTTGAGATGTGATCTCAATATCCAAGTCACTATACGTGGGACAATACAATCACACTGTTCTTATCTCCAAGTATCTGTTGAGAAATGGCATTATTCTTGAAAGTGTTCAAGAATAATTCCATAGTTGAATTATATCTAAGCATTGAGAAATTGATAATTAAATGTGATTTAATTATCTTGATGCATGTGGAAATTATCCAATATAATTAAATGTGATTTAATTATTGTGGATAAGAATAATGTGGATAGTAATATCCAATTATTCATAATATATTATAAATGTAATTTATAATGTATTGGAGAGAGAGATAAATATAATTTATATTTGTTAATTAATTTTTTATATGTATTGGATACACATTGTGTAATTAATTGAAAATGTAAATTATATTTTATTTTGATTGTGAATGTGATTCACAAATTTCCAATGGCAAGATTGCAATATTCTCAGAATTAATTGTGAATTATTTTTGAAGAATAAATCACAACAAAAGTTGTTGAAAATTATGGGAGAATCTCATGGAGATATGCAATCTCATGAGATTGCATGAGATTGCCTCCACCATAAGGACATGGTGGACGGCCACCAATTCCCACAAGGAAATTGGTCGCCGTCCTACCTATTCCTTATGGGGAGCAATCTCCGTGCTAATCTCTCCATAATTGTATGATTTAATTTAGGATTGAATTGTATTTAATTTGTCAAATATATTTGATCTAAATTAAGTTATTAGTTGTTTTCTTTTACCAACAATAATCTTGACCATTGGATTAAACATAAATCCATCTCATCCATTGATTTTATGTGTCCCATGGATTGAGATCCATGGATCCCAAAATCCTATAAATAGAGAGGCATACCATGCTCTCTATGGTTATGCTTTTGAAGCACATCTCTCTTCTCTCTCTCATTCTACACGTTAACTCTCTTCCCTCTCTCCTTGGTGGCCGTCCACCAAACCCTAGAGGAGGACTACGTCGTCGCTTCGCCACCGCACCACCGCTTCGACATTCTTCGGTTCTCCGTCTTCTTTGGAGTGCTATGCTCATGAAGAAGGCGTTCGATCTCGAATGACAAGATCAGGAGTTCACCATGCTTGGATGAACACGTTGGATTGCAAGGATCACGCGACTCATCCCCATGCTCGCAAGCGTCTTCTCCGACGATCGGACTTGACACATGAAGTATCTTTTCGCAGAGACTCGATCAACCATGCTTCAAGAGGTATTCCTTTATACTTGTTGTTGTTCTAGATGAAACGATCTGAGAGTCGTTCTTGGATCATGTGGTTTCATCGCATGAAAAAGTTTTAAATTCCGCTGCATAGAACAACTAGTTCGACTAGTCGTTCTTCGTCGTATTCGATACGATGCTCATGCTACCGTAATGCGCTTGAGGATTATTCTATATCCATCAAGGGGTATCAGAGCCAGGTTGAAGGTTTTGGATACGATCCGTATACCTAGAACGACTTGGGTTCGTTAAGGTCGCGAAAGTTTTTTCGCATTTGTTTTTCGTACATCTGTTTAATGAATAAATTAGGCCCTGTTTAAAATGCTTAAACATGAATTAATCACTTGGATTTTGTTCCCTATTAAATAAGGAAACCATAGGATATGAGTTTACATAATTTGGATTCCGTTTGCTTGAGATATGGTTGTTTTAATGAACATGTATTCACTGTTGCGAGAACTACGAATCTTAACATGATTAATGAGTTAATTACTATTTTGATCCGCCTAGAAATGCATGAAATATCACTTAGATTCTATCATAAATCAAATTAGCAATCTTTGAAAATTGATATTGTCTAATTTGGATTTAAATTGATTGAGATATGTCAATTTTAGTAAGTAGGGATCACTACTGATATTACATTCCTAATCAAGAACTATGTGATTGTCAATTAGTGAAATTAATTGTTAATTTCATGAAATAATTATGGAAAATATTTGAGAAATATTTAATGATGAATATTTTCCTTAACTGACTTGACCTCAACCAATAAATTGATTAGATTTGATCTAGATCATAATTGGAAACACAATCAACAAACAACTTGCTTGAATATGATTGGTAATTTATCTAGCAAATTTCCTTATAATCAAAAATATTTTGATTATTACTATATATAAGGTATAATTTAGGTTGAAGAACCGATGATCATCTCGAGTACATATTGATCTATTTGGCATTATCCTTTCCTGAGGTGGATGTGGTATCTAGTCGGGAAGCATTGGGGTAGCGGGTCACACCGGTTGCGGTCCATCCCACTTTCGTCGGCACTGGCCATGACAGCAGGTAGAGACTCGAAATGCTGGAGAAATCAAGATGTATTTTTCTAATTATAAAATTCAAATTAATACGTACTTTGAAATAATACCATATATGTATTCAAGTAAAAACAATCAAGTTTGTTGATTGAATTGGATTAAAAATTAATTTAATGTGATTAAGTTAATTATATCCAATTAAAAAACACTCTATTATGAATAGATGTGTATTTCTCTTGGAAGAATTAATTATATGAATATGATTCATAATAATTAATTAAAATTTGAATAAGAGATGGAGGATTACATAAGTGACATCCATGGTCTCCCGTCAAGGTGAAGGGTTTCCGTCGCCAGAGATTGCATATAGGAGACGCATGTACGAAGTGGCATCTCCTATATGCAAGCGCATCTAGATCGGGCTCTTTGCTTCTCGAAAGAGTAAGGCCGTATGCATAGTGACCACAATATCGTATCCTCATATTATTGGGGCGATATTGGATTGCGCATATCGAGTACTAATCTTGTTGACAGTTGGTTCAATTAATGACGGGTCAACATCACCTTAGGGGTGGTGGGCTCGGGTGTTAAAGACCGAATTGGGAATGCAAGTTGGACTTACAAGGTGGAATATGTTCCCGCTTCTTTTTATCAGATTTGCATATTCCCATATTATTTGGATGTAACAAAGATAAGGAAGGAGATCCCAGATCTTGCTTGAGATATAATGGTAAATATATCTCTTACATTGAAAGTGATTAAGGGAATGAACTTTCAGTGTTTACAAGGCAAGACAACTTTTATATAAAAATTCCTAAATCAAAGTAAAATGTGTGTATATATGTTTATATATATTTATGCAAATTTCTTATTTCAAATAATTTTTCATTAAACCCACTCAATACTATACTCAATAATAACCAGTAAAATATCATGGAAGTACTTGCAGTTGGACACATATTGTATGTGGTTGCAATGTGCAATTTCCCTCATAATAATAAGAAGTGACAATTAAATAGACAATAGGACTACAACCCTAAGGATTGTATGTCTTTATAATCTTGATCCCTCATTGAATGTACTTCGGAAGTCAGATGTCAATGATGATAGTAATTGTCGAATAATCCTTATAAAATTTAAGAAGATGTTCTGGCATACATATGTGATCTTGACATTTAATCATGAATGACATGGTTCTCTGCATCATGCAGAATGGTGGCTCTGATGTATTCAAATCGTTTGAGTACCCGCCTGAATCCAAGTCTTTAAGAGTTAAGATGTATGTATATAGGATGAGTGTCATCATTCTACTGTCTATACTCTAGTCGTTCATGAAGCTTCGGAATATTCATATTGTATGAATTGAATGAATCATGTATAAAAGTTGAAATACTCTTATATTAAAATCTTTTGAATTCAGCATAAGAGATCCTTCATCTCAAGCAATGATTGTTTATAGATAAAGGGAGCGCAGTGGAAGCATGGGTTGGAGCCAAGTAAGAAGGAAAGTAAAAGAGTTGATTGTACTTCTGTGACTTCCATATGACATCCAAAGAGTTGGATGAATGCCAATACTGCAATAAGTTGATGTGTTTATAATATGACTATCAAATCTATCTAGAATCCTTAGAGAAGGAATCGGATAGTACATCAGAATAATCTGCATATAATCATTGAAGTTGGCTTACTTATTTGATAAGATAAAGTCTAATAATTTTATCTCAATCTTCTAATGAAACTTGCTAGTTACATATGTATTAGAAGATTAGAAACTTGATCTTATAGGTTTAATAGTCATCCACATGGATATTGATGCAATTGTTGCAACAATCTCTATTGGAATAATAGACTTCATAATTTCAGTGGAAGAACCCTTAGTCTTAGAGAATGTGTCTATGACCTAGATATTAGAATACACTCATTGTTTATTTCTAAATGTTGGAAATAAACGTAAATTCTGTAATACACCTATCATAAGGAGTTATGATGGAGATATTTCAGATAGTAATATAAAATCTTGTGGACTCTACTAAATTAGAAAAATTAATAAATTGTTCATTAACATTTCTAATACTGAAATTAAACCTTAAAAGTCAATAAGAGAATGAAGATCATTTGATGATGATCTGGCATCAAGCCTTGGACATTTGTCTGTTGATGTGATCAATAGATTTGTGAGAGATGAAACTTTAGATTGTCTAAAAGGTTCAAATCTTACGTACTTATGAATATTGTATTCAAAAGTAAAAATGTCCAATACACCCTTCCTTAGAATGGTGTAAGATGTCAAGGTATTCAAGATCTCATGCATATTGATGTATGTGAATCATCTATATCATAATAAACATTATGGATATGTGATATCTATTAATGATTATTTGTGATATGAGATTTCTTCTCTTCACTTAGAAAACTTTGAAATGTTCAAAGATTTCACAATTTTGGTTTAGAACAAAAGTTTGAAGGAAGATTAAATGAATTTTTTGATCTAATCTATGTAGTCAGTACCTATTAAATAAATTCATAGAATACCTTATAGAGATATGAATGTCATTTCTATCTCAATCCTTCTAATGTACCTAAACTCAAGAGAGATGTGAGGAGATACAATTGGATCATGTATGACTTAATCTGATCAATGATGAATTTTAGCATAATTACCTATTAGTTTTCAGGTATATATGTAGTAGAAACAACAATATATCCATAATAAGATTCCATGCAAGTACGCTAGAACTTAGCACTTGAGAGTGCTACTTCATTAGGAAAATAAAGGATGGTATTGGACACCTACTTTATGACCTTGAGATTCTTAAAAGATTTCATATTTGAGAATGTGATTCTCAGATGATGAGACTCTTGAGAATCAAGATGAAAATGAAGTAAAGGAACTCATTTATTCTTGAGAAGATAATGAGGCTCCTAAAATTGGAAACTAAAAGGACAATTATAGATGAAACACTAATACATATTCAAATAAGTTTGAAGATGGATTCCATGTGTCAGTAGAATCTGACAATGATCTGACTTCATGTGATGAAGCTTACGAAGATCATAGCATGGAAAGATGGATGTTAGCAATAAAGTCTAAAGTAGACTTCATATACAAGTGTTGTATATGGACCCTCGAGGATCCACCTATATGGGTAAGACCCATTAAGGTGTAAATGGATCTTCAAGAGAAAGGGAAACCTGATGAAAAGGTAGAGACCTTCAAAGCTCGGTTCGTGGCCATGAGGTGCACACCGAAGAGAAGACATCGCTTGCGATGAGACTTACTCTCCAGTGACCTTGCTTTAACCCATCAGAATATTGCTAACCATAGCTACACAACTTGACTATGACATCTTCATAATGTGAGTCAAGATTGCATTCCTCTATGAATACCTCTCTGAGGATATTCACATGAAGTATCCCCAGGGCTTCATGGTTGAGGAAAGAAAGGTGTGCAAGCTAGAGAACTCCATCTATGGACTCAAATATGCTTCTTGTAGTTGGAATATTGGATTTGATGAAATCATAGATGTTATGGTTTCAGATAGAATCTTGATAAACCATGTGAAGCTTAGTGGGAGTGCCATTGTGTTCATCGTGCTAAAAGTAGATATCCTTATCATTCGGAATGATCTAAGGATGATAATAATAAGTGTTTTATAATCTAGTTGTTCCATACCTCGAAATTTGATCTCAAGGATACCTCATAAATCTTAGTTCTAAAATTGTTCAGAAGCAAAGAAAAGAGGGTCTTGGGACAGTCACATTAATGGTATACCTTGGACATTTCCATGGAAAATTCCAAGAAAGGATTCTTTCCCTCAAGATATGGTGCTGACCTATCTGAAGGAATAGCACCTCAAAGAGTTGAGGATGTGAATGCAAAAACTGCTTGCCCTTGTGCTTCAGTTTCAAGAATCCGGGTGTATGCTAGATGTGTACAAAAGCCAGATGTCTGCCATGCAGTGGGAGTAGTAAACGGTTACTAATCCTACTATGATGATCAAACACTTGATTGCAATAATAATAATATCTTCAAAGATGATGAAACTTATAGATAGTGATCTCAAAGTCTTATCTTCAAAAGTTTAAGATCTTGTAAATAGTGATCTATAAGGGTCTTAACTGTCTAGGAATAAAGGTATTCTGATAAGAATTTTGGGCATATCGGTTATAATAATTATCGAGCTATAGTGTCAAGGACACTATAACAAAATTGAGTATTGGTTGCATAAGATGCAACATTTGCATTGGATGCGAGCACTGTTACTATGGGATATGCAAGTGTCGTAAAAGGACTTGGCGTAGTCTCTTGCGAACAGAGTGACTGATTAACTTACCTAGCTATTTTCTAAATAGCATATGATTGTCACATGAGTGTGGGTTTAAATGATTAGCCCATTAGTGGCTCTTTGGGCTAGTGGGAAATTATTGGACATGCTAGCCCACGGCGAGCCATTATGCAATAAATGCTATTGCGAATATCATTCCCTGATCTGAAATGAAGAATAAATAATTTGCATAATAGGTCCCTTAGTACAATTAGGGTTATGTACCATGGCCATGATCATACAGCTGTTGATTCAATTATTGAATCATAGAGGTTGGTGCTATGATGAATATCTAAAGAGTTAGATTGAAGACTCATCAGGCACCGTCAAATGATTATTAAGAGATGATCTTCAGTTTGAGTAGGAGATGGCAATCCTTTCTCATTTAGGCTGATACCTGACCGACCTCTTGATGCAGGTCCTCTACATGGGAATAGATATTCGGAGGTGTCACATTAGTTAGGTCAAAGACTTGACTTAAGGAGATCGAGATAACCAAAGTCCTATAACGTAAGCTGTCACAGTATAGGCACACATCCTCTGACCGGAGACAGATGTGTTACTATATGTCTGAGTATATATATTTGGCAGACCAATAGGTTGATGACCAAATCAAGGTCTATGCACCGACGCGCTGGTGTGCATATAAGGGCATATGCGTAATACGATCTCTCAAAGGGATCATACAGGTTCATTACGGAACTGGAAGACATGAGCTCACTCATGAGATATTGGGGAGAACCAAATTCCGTGCACGGTCGTCTCGCTTTGGAAGCTTGACTGAATTTGTAGGTTTGATATATGTTTTTGGAAAGTATATGATCAACACCTGGGTATGATATATGCTTTGGAAAGCATATGATCGATACCGACTACCAATGACCGAATGAGAAACTTAATGATAACTCTGAAGTAGACAGTGTAAAATTGATCTTATACTTCAAGTTTATTCTGGGTCTTCCAGTATGCAGGATGTACATGTGTTAGGAATACCTGAGGGTGATGTGATCATAAACGGTTGTATAACCATGACACTTCCATTCCTGGGGAGTGATGAAATGGATCTGGATTTTAGTGACTCCTCTCAGTAGAGAAGTAATCTGATCTTGGTCCAAATGTTGGACATTGATCTGAATGTGATTCAGATGCAATGAGAAGATTAGATTTGCGGTCTTGATTTAATCAAGCATCTATGGGAGGCCCGAGATCTGAATCTGGATTTGAGATGTGATCTCAATATCCAAGTCACTTACGTGGAACAATACAATCGCACTGTCCTTATCTCCAAGTATCTGCTGAGAAATCGCATTATTCATGAAAGTGTTCAAGCTTATTCAATAGTTTAATTTTATCTAAGCATTGAGAAATTGGTAATTAAATCTGATTTAATTATCTTGATGTATGTACAAATTATTCAATATAATTAAATGTGATTTAATTATTGTGGATAAGAATAATGTGGATAGCAATATCCAATTATTCATAAGATATTATAAATAGGGAAAAATGTGGACGCCCCCACCCTATTTTTCGCAATTTTTTTTATTTTTTGGAAAAATATCACCATGCATATTCATCCATATATCCCTCCTATATACCATTCGAGTTTCGTCAGAAACAGAGACTCCTACAGCCTCCATCTAGACGTCATTTTTTTAACGGTCGCATGATTTTTTAAATCGACCCTATCTGGATGGAGGTCGTAGGAGTCTCTGTTTCTGACGAAATTCGAATGACATATAGGAAGGTTATAGGGATAAATATACATGGTGATATTTTTCAAAAAAATAAAAAAATAACCAAAAATGGGGTAGGGCAGCCATGTTAGCAGCCCCCAAGGGGCAGCCCCATCAACCCCTTATAAATATGATTTATAATGTATTAGAGAGAGAGATAATTATAATTTATATTTGTTAATTAATTATTGATGTGTATTGGATACACATTGGGTAATTAATTGAAAATGTAAATTATATTTTGTTTTTGGTTATGAATGTGATTCACAAATTTCCAATGGCAGTATTGCAATATTCTCAAAATTAATTGTGAATTATTTCTGAAGAATAAATCAGAACAAAAGTTGTTGGAAATTATGGGAGAATCACATGGAGATATGCAATCTCATGAGATTGCATGACATTGCCTCCACCATGAGGACATGGTGGACGGCCACCAATTCCCACAAGGAAATTAGCAGCCGTCCTACCTATTCCTTACGGGGAGAAATCCCCATGCTAATCTCTCCATAATTGTATGATTTAATTTAGGATTGAATTGTATTTGATTTATCAAATATATTTGATATAAATTAAGTTATTAGTTTTTGGCTTTTACCAACAACAATCTTGACCATTGGATTAAACATAAATCAATCTCATCCATTGATTTTATGTGTCCCATGGATTGAGATCCATGGATCCCAAAATCCTATAAATAGAGAGGCATACCATGCTCTCTATGGTTATGCTTTTGAAGCACATCTCTCTTTTCTCTCTCATTCTACACGTCAACTCTCTTCCCTCTCTCCTTGGTGGCTGTCCACCAAACCCTAGAGGAGGACTACGTCATCGCTTCGCCACTGCACCGTTGCTTCAACATTCTTCAGTTCTCCATCTTCTTTGGAGTGCTACGCTCACGAAGAAGGCGTTCGATCTCGACTGACAAGATCAGGAGTTCACCGTGCTTGGATCAACTCGTTGGATTGCGAGATCACGCGACTCATCCTCGTGCTCGCAAGCGTCTTCTCCGATGATTGGACTTGAGACAGGAAGTCTCTTTTCGTATAGACTCGATCAACCATGCTTCAAGAGGTATTCCTTTATACTTGTTGTGGTTCTAGATGAAACGATCCGAGAATCGTTCTTGGATCATGTTGTTTCATCGCATGAAAAAATTTTAAATTCCGCTGCATAGAACAACTAGTTCGACTAGTCGTTCTTCATCGTATTCGATACGATGCTCACACTTCCGTGATGCGCTTGAGGATTATTCTATATCCTTCAAGGGGTATCATAGCCAGATTGAAGGTTTTGGATACGATCCGCAAACCTAGGACGACTTGGGTTCGTTAAGGTCGCGAAAGTTTTTGTCGTATTTGTTTTTCGCATATCTGTTTGATGAATAACTTCGGCCCTGTTTAAAATGTTTAAACACGAATTAATCACTTATATTTTTTCCCCATCAAATAAGGAAACCATAGGATCTGAGTTTACACAATTTGGATTCCGTTTGCTCGAGATATGGTTATTTTAATGAACATGTATTCATTGTTGCGGGAACTACGAATCTTAACAAGATTAATGAGTTAATTACAGTTTTGATCCGCCTAAAAATGCATGAAATATCACTTAAGTTCTGTCATAAATCAAATTAGCAATATTTGAAAATTGATTTTGTCTAATTTTGATTTAAATTGATTGAGAAATGTCAATTTTAGTAAGTAGGGGTCACTGCTGAAATTACATTCCTAATCAAGAACCATGTGATTGTCAATAGTGAAATTAATTGTTAATTTCATGAAATAATTATGAAATGATTTGAGAAATATTTTTTGATGATTATTTTCCTTAATTGACTTGGCCTCAACCAATAAATTAATTAGATTTCATCTAGATCATAATTGAAATCACAATCAACAAACAACTTGCTTGAATAGGATTGGGAATTTGTCTAGCAAATTTTCTTATAATAAAAAATGATTTGATTATTACTATATCGTATAATTTAGGTTGAAGAACCGATGATCATCTCAAGTGCATATGATCTATTTGGCACTATCCTTTCCTGAGGTGGATATGGTGTCTAGTCGGGAAGCATTGGGGTAGCGGGTCACACCGGTTGCGGTCCGTCCCACTTTCGTCGGTACTGGCCATGACAACGGGTAGAGACTCGATAATGCTGGAAAAATCAAGATGTATTTTTTTAATTATAAAATTCATTAATACATACTTTGAAATAATACTATATATGTATTCAAGTAAAAACAATCAAGTTTGTTGATTGAATTGGGTTGAAAATTAATTTAATGTGATTAAGTTAATTATATCCAATTAAAAAACACTCTATTATGAATAGATATGTATTTCCCTTGGAAAAATTAATTATATGAATATGATTCATAATAATTAATTAAAATTTGAATAAGAGATGGAGGATTACATAAGTGACATCCATGGTCTCCCGTCAAGGCGAAGGGTTTCCGTTGCCAGGGATTGCATATAGGAGACGCCTGTACGAAGTGACATCTCCTATATGCAAGCACATCAAGATCGGGATCTTTGCTTCTCGAAAGAGTAAGGTCGTATGCGTAGTGACCCCAATATCAGATCCTCATATTATCGGGGCGATATTCGATTGTGCATAGCGAGTACTAATCTTGTTGACGGTTGGTTCAATTAACGACGAGTCAACATCACCTTAGGGGTGGTGGGCCCGGGTGTTAAAGACCGAAATGTTCCCACTTCTTTTTATCGGAGTTGCAGATTCCCATATTATTGGGATGTAACAAAGATAAGGAAGGAGATCCCAGATCTTGCTTGAGATATAATGGTAAATATATCTCTTACATTGAAAGTGATTAAGGGAATGAACTTTCAATGTTGACAAGGCAAGACAACTTTGATATAAAAATTCCTAAATCAAAGTAAAATGTGTGTGTATATATATTTATATATATATTTATTCAAATTTCTTATTTCAGATATCTTTTCATTAAACCCACTCAATACTATACTCAATAATAACCAGTAAAATATCATGGAAGCACTTGCAGTTGGACACATATTGTATGTGGTTGCAATGTGAAAGTTTCCTCATAATAATGAGTGACAATTAAATAGACAATAGGACTACAACCCTAGAGATTGTATGTCTCTATAATCTTGATCCCTCATTGAATGTACTTCGGAAGTGACATGTCAATGATGATCGTAATTGTCAAATAATCCTTATAAAATCTAAGAGGATGTCCTGGCATACATATGTGCTCTTGACATTTAATCATGAATGATATGGTTCTCTGCATCATGCAGAATGGTGGCTCTGATGTATTCAAATCGTTTGAGTACCCGCCTAAACCTAAGTCTTTAAGAGTTAAGATGTATGTGTATATGATGAGTGTCATCATTCTACTGTCTATACTCTGGTCATTCATGAAGCTTCAGAATATTCATATTGTATTAATTGAATGAAGCATGTATAAATGTTGAAATGCTCTTATATTCAAATCTTTTGAATTCAGCATAAGAGATCCTTCATCTCAAGCAATGGTTGTTTATAGATAAAGGGAGCGCAGTGGAAGCAAGTGTTGGACCCAAGTAAGAAGGAAAGTAAAAGAGTTGACTGTACTTCTGTGACTTCCATATGATATCCAAAGAGTTGAATGAATGTCAATACTGCAATAAGTTGATGTGTTGATAGTATTACTATCAAATCTATCTGGAATCCTTAGAGATGGAATCGGATAGTACATCAGAATAATCTGCATATAATCATTGAAATTGGCTTACTTATATGATAAGATAAAGTCTAATAATTGTATCTCAATCTTCTAATGGCACTTGCTAGCTACATATGTATTAGAAGATTAGAAACTTGATCTTATAGGTTTAATAGTCATCAACATGGATATTGATGCAATTGTTGCAACAATCTCTATTGAATTGAAAGACTTCATAATTTCAGTGGGAGAACCCTTAGTCTTAGAGAATGTGTCTATGACCTAGATATTAGAATACACTCATTGTTTATTTCTAAATATTGGAAATAAATGTAAATTTCTTAATACACCTATCATAAGGAGTTATGATGGAGATATTTCAGATAGTAATCTAAAATATTGTGGACTCTACTAAATTAGAAAAATAAATGAATTGTTCATTAACATTTCTAATATTGAAATTAAACCTTAAAAGATCAATAGGAGAATGAAGATCATTTGATGATGATCTGGCATCAAGCCTTAGACATTTGTCTGTTGATGTGATCAATAGATTAGTGAGATATGAAACTTTAGATTGTCTAAAAGGTTCAAATCTTATGTACTTGTGAATATTGTATTCAAAAGTAAAAATGTCCAATACACCCTTCCTTAGAATGGTGTAAGATGTCAAGGTACTCAAGATCTCATGCATATTGATGTATGTAAATCATCAATATCAGAATAAACATTATGGATATGTGATATCTATTAATGATTATTTGTGATATGAGATTTCTTCTCTTCACTTAGAAAACTTTGAAATGTTCAAAGATTTCACAATTTTTGTTTAGAGCAAAAGTTTGAAAGAAGTTTAAATGAATTTTTTGATCTAATCTAGGTAGTCAGTACCTATTAGATAAATTCATGGAATACCTTATAGAGATATGAATGTCATTTCTATCTCAATCCTTCTAATGTACCTAAACTCAAGAGAGTTGTGGGGAGATACAATTGGATCATGTATGACTTGATTTGATCAATGATAACTTTTAGCATGATTACCTATTAGTTTCCAGGTATATATGTAGTAGAGACTACAATATATCTCTAATAAGATTCCATGAGTAAGCTGGAACATAGCACTTGAGAGTGCTACTTCATTAGGAAAATAAAGGATGGTATTGGACACCTACTTTATGACCTTGAGATTCTTAAAAAGATTTCATATCTGAGAAAGTGATTCTTAGATGACGAGACTCTTGAGAATCAAGATGAAAATGAAGTAAAGGAACTCATTTATTCTTGAGAAGATAATGAGGCTCCTAAAATTGGAAATTAAAAGGACAATTAAAGATGAAACACTAATACATATACAAATAAGTTTGAAGATGGATTTCATGTGTCTGTTGAATCTGATAACGATCTGACTTCATGTGATGAAGCTTATGAAGATCATAGCATGGAAAGATGGATGTTAGCAATAAAGTCTAAAGTAGACTTCATATACAAGTGTTGTATATGGACCCTCGAGAATCCACCTATATCGTAAGATCCATTAAGGTGTAAATGGATCTTCAAGAGAAAGAGGAAACCTAATGAAAAGGTAGAGACCTTCAAAGCTCAGTTCGTGGCCATGAGCTGTACACCAAAGAGAAGACATCGCTTGCAATGAGACTTACTCTCCAGTGACCTTGCTTTAACCCATCAGAATATTGCTAACCATAGATACAAAACTTTACTATGACATCTTCATAATGTGAGTCAAGATGCATTCCTCTATGAATACCTCTCTGAGGATATTCACATGAGGTAGCCCCAGGGCTTCATGGTTGAGGAAAGAAAGGTGTGCAAGCTAGAGAACTCCATCTATGGACTCAAATATGCTTCTTGTAGTTGGAATATTGGATTTGATGAAATCATAAATGTTATGGTTTCAGATAGAATCTTGATAAACCATGTGAAGCTTAGTGGGGAGTGCCATTGTGTTCATCGTGCTAAATGAAGATATCCTAATCATTTGGAGTGATCTAAGGATGATAATAATAAGTATTTTATAATCTAGTTGTTCCATACCTCGAAATATGATCTCAAGGATACCTCTTAGATCTTAGTTCTGAAGTTGTTCAGAAGCAAAGAAAAGAGGGTATTGGGACAGTCACATTAATGGTATACCTTGGACATTTCCATGGAAAATTCCAAGAAAGGATTCTTTCCCTCAAGATATGGTGCTGACCTATCTGAAGGAATAGCACCTCAAAGAGTTGAGGATGTGAATGCTAAAATTGCTTGCCCTTGTGCTTCAGTTTCAAGAATCCGGGTGTATGCTAGATGAGTACAAAAGCCAGATGTCTGCCATGCAGTGGGAGTAGTAAACGGTTACTAATCCTACTATGATGATTAAACACTTGATTGCAGTAATAACAATATCTTCAAAGATTATGAAAACTTATAGATAGTGATCTCAAAGTCTTATCTTCAAAAGTTTAAGATCTTGTAGATAGTGATCTATAAGAGTCTTAACTGTAGATACCTTAGGAAGATAGAGATCTCTAGGAATAAAGGTATGCTGATAAGAATTATGGGCATACTAGTTATAGTAATTATCAAGCTATAGTGTCAAGGACACTATAACAAAATTAAGTATTGGTTGCATAAGATGCAACATTCGCATTGGATGCGAGCACTGTTACTAGGGGATATGCAAGTGTTGTAAAAGGACTTGGCGTAGTCTCTTGGGAACGGAGTGATTGATTAGCTTACCTAGCTATTTTCTAAATAGCCTATGATTGTCACATGAGTGTGGGTTTAAATAATTAGCCCATTAATGGCTCTTTGGGCTAGTGGGAGATTGTTGGACATGCGAGCCCACGGCGAGCCATTATGCAATAAATGCTATTGCAAATATCATTCCCTGATCTGAAATGAAGAATAACTAATTTGCATAATAGGTCCCTTAGTACAATTTGGGTTATGTACCATGGCCATGATCATACAGCTGTTGATTCAATTATTGAATCATAGAGGCTGGTGCTTTGATGAATATCTAAAGAGTTAGATTGATGACTCATCAGGCATCATCAATTGATTATTAAGACATAATCTCCAGACTAAGTAGGAGATGGCAATCCTTGCTCATTTAGGTTGATATCTGACCGACCTCTTGATGCAAGTCCTCTGCATGGGAATAGAGATTCGGAGGTGTCAGATTAGTTAGGTTAAAGAGTTCACTTAACGAGAACAAGATAACCAAAGTCCAATAATGTTAGTTGTCATGGTATAGGCACACATCCTCTGACTGGAGACAGATGTGTTACTCTATGTCTGAGTATTTACATTTTACAGACATATAGGTTGATGACCTAATCAAGGTCTATACACCGACACACTGGTACGCATATAAGGGCATATGAGTAATATGATCTCTCAAAGGGATTATACAGGTTCATTACTGAACTAGAAGACATGAGCTCACTCATGAGATATTAGGGAGAACCAAATTCCGTGCACGGTCATCTCGCTTTGGAAGCTTGACTGAATTTGTAGGTTTGATATATGTTTTTGGAAAGTATATGATCAACACCTGGGTATGATATATGCTTTTGGAAAGCATATGATCGATACTGGCTACCAATGATCAAATGAGAAACTTAATGATGAAAACTCTGAAGTAGACAATGTAAAATTGATCTTATACTTCAAGTTTATTCTAGGTCTTCCAGTATGCAGGATGTACAGGTGTTCGGAATGCCTGAGGGTGATGTGATCATAAACGGTTGTATAACCATGATGCTTCCATTCCTGGGGAGTGATGAAACGGGTTTGGATTTTAGTGACTCCTCTCAGTAGAGAAGTAATATGGTCTTAGTCCAAATGTTGGACATTGATCTGAATGTGATTCAGATGCAATGAGAAGATTAGATTTGCGGTCTTGATTTTATCAAGCATCTATGGGAGGCCCGAGATCTAGATTTGAGATCTGATCTCAATATCCAAGTCACTTATGTGGAACAATACAATCGCATTGTCCTTATCTCCTAGTATCTGCTGAGAAATCGCATTATTCTTGAAAATGTTCAAGCTTACTCAATAGTTGAATTATATATGAGCATTGAGAAATTTGATAATTAAATGTGATTTAATTATCTTGATGTATGTGAAAATTATTCAATATAATTTAAATGTGATTTAATTATTGTGGATAAGAATAATGTTGATAGCAATATCAAATTATTCTTAATATATTATAAATGTGATTTTATAATGTATTAGAGAGAGAGAGAGCTAATTATAATTTATATTATTTAATTAATTATTGATGCGTATTGGGTACACATTGTGTAATTAATTGAAAATATAAATTATATTTTGTTTTGAGTTGTGAATGTGATTCACAAATTTCCAATGGCAAGATTGTAATATTCTCAAAATTAATTGTGAATTATTTCTGAAGAATAAATCAGAACAAAAGTTGTTGGAAATTATGGGAGAAATCTCATGGAGATATGCAATCTCATGAGATTGCATGAGATTGCCTCCTCCATGAGGACATGGTGGGATGGCCACCAATTCGCACAAGGAAATTGGTCGCCGTCCTACCTATTCCTTATGGGGAGCAATCTCCATGCTAATCTCTCCATAATTGTATGATTTAATTCAGGATTGAATTAATTGTATTTGATTTATCAATTATATTTGATCTAAATTAAGTTATTAGTTGTTTGCTTTTACCAACAACAATCTTGACCATTGGATTAAACATAAATCAATCTCAACCATTGATTTTATATTTCCCATGGATTGAGATCCATGGATCCCAAAACCCTATAAACAGAGAGGCATACCATGCTCTCTATGGTTATGCTTTTGAAGCACATCTCTCTTCTCTCTCTCATTCTACACGTCAGCACTCTTCCCTCTCTCCTTGGTGGCTGTCCACCAAACCCTAGAGGAGGACTACGTCGTCGCTTCACCACCGAGTCGCCGCTTCGAAGTTTTTTGTTCTCCATCTTCTTTGGACTTCTATGCTCGTGAAGAAGGCATTCGATCTCGAATGACGAGATCAGGAGTTCACCGTGCTTGGATCAACTCGTTGGATTGCGAGGATCATGCGACTCATATCCCCGCTCGCAAGTGTCTTTTCTGACGATCGGACTTGAGACAGGAGGTCTCTTTTTGTAGAGACTCGATCAACCACGCTTCAAAAGGTATTCCTTTATACTTGTTGTAGTTCTAGATGAAACGATCTGAGAATCATTCTTGGATCATGTGGTTTTATTGCATGAAAAAATTTAAAATTCTGTTGCGTAGAACAACTAGTTCGACTAGTCGTTCTTCGTTGTATTCGATACGATGCTCACGCTTTCGTGATGCGCTTGAGGATTATTCTATATCCTTCACTGTGAGCACAGTCACCTTAGATCCGATGAGATTAGATATTAACTTATCCAAGGCAAACATTACCACGACATCTCTTTTTCGGTAACCGTATAGTTACGCTGAGCGGATCAAGCACTTTGCCAAACGTGACACCATCCTGCCTCTGTCCTAACATAGGTGCCAACAACAAAATCTGAGGTATCCGAAAAAAAGAAGAGAATAATATGGGGCTTGTAGGATCAAGGCGTCTATAATCATCCCTTGAAGTAGCTAAAAGACATCAAGACATTTATGATCGACAATAAACTCCACGTCTTTTCCTAAAAGCTCAATTACGGGCCGGGCGATCTTTGAAAAATCTTTGATGAATCTCCTGTAGAATCCAACATGCCCGAGGAATGACCGTGATTGTTTTACGTTGGTTGGTGGTTGGAGTCGTCTGATCATGTCCACCTTGGCAGGATCAACCGCCATTCCTCTCTTGGAGATGACATGCCCCAACACAATGCCCTCTGTCACCATGATGTGAATTTTCTCCCAGGAGAGCATGAGATTAACCTCATAACATCTTTTGAGGACTCGGTCCAAATTTTGAAGACATGAATCGAAGGAATCGTCGTAGATCGAGAAGTCATCCATGAAGACTTCCAGGAATTCACTGACCATTTCAGCAAATACAGCAATCATGCACCTTTGAAATGTACCAGAAGCATTGCATAACCAAAAGGGCATGCACCTGAAAGCGTAGATACCAAAGGGGCATGTGAATGTGGTTTCTCCTGATCCTCAGGAGCTATAGATACTTGGTTGTAACCTGAGAATCCATCTAAGAAACAGAAGAATTCTTTTCCCGTTAATCTTTCTAAGATCTGATCGATAAATGGTAAGGGAAAATTATCCTTCCTCGTCGTGGCATTTAAGCGTCTGTAATCCACACAGACACGCCACGATGTTGGTACTCGTGTCATAATCACCTCTCCATCCTCGTTGGTGGTCGTATAAATTCCCGACATCTTCGGGACAACATGAATAGGTGCCACCCCTTGGAATCAGAGATGGGATAATAAAACACGCATCGCATCATTTCTTAATCTCTTTCTTCACGGCTTCTCGTAAATTTATATTCAACCTACGCTGGAATTCACGAGAGGGTTTTGCTTCATTCTCAAGGTAGATATGATGCAACACAGAGCGGGATTTATCTCATGGAGATCGGAGATGCTCCAACCTATTGCCTTGCGGTTTTTTTCCAGGATCTCTAGCAAAGCGAGATTCCAGCTCCTTGATCAATTATGAACTGACGATGATCGGAAACTTTCTTTCTTGTCCCATAAGGAAGGCATATTTCAAGGTTGTGAGTAATGGTTTGAGCTCAGGTAAAATGTGGTCATCAAGAAAATCTGCTCAATCAATTCTGGCTTTGTGCCAGTAGCGGTTGGATCTGTCTCTGAAGTGACTGCCACCAACTGAGTCAGCTCTGGAATCGGATTGTCAAAAGTATCCAAGCAATCGGCGAAAGCCACGTCCGACTCATCATTCTCATTTTTTGATTATCCTAAATAGGGAAGGACTGACAAGCCCAGCTGGGCCTCTGTGTGATCGAAGATGTAGGGGAATGTACTCTTTGCGCATTGTTCTTTCCTAAGAATCTCACAATTGTCTCATGTACCAGATTCTCTCCAGTGGAGAGGGACTCATGGTGCTGGCTGGGTTCTGTCTCCATGGCCCAACGGTGTCTACATGAACAGAATCTGCTTCTGACAAAGTGTACTCAGTGCTAGATTCGGAACCTTGCCTCTGCCACCTTGTCTGTTTCATCTCAAGTTCTTCACTCCAGCTGGAGTTTGGAAATGAATTTTCCTGACCTTAAATAATCAAATAAGGCCCCTGTTGTTCTCCGGGAAGGGCATCCAGATGATATGGGAATCTCTCCAATTTCGAGGGGTCTCCATATCAAGGACTGTAAAGCCCACCATATAATCCTAACCCTCGATATTGATGATAATGTTTCTCAAATTCTCCCTTGGACCTCCTAGTGGATTTGGTCTGCAAATTGGAGTAAAGCTCTAGATTTCCTAAGAGGTCCTAGATTTAGCTGCACATAGAGGGTTGTTGGCATCAGATTAATTGAGGATCCATTATCTAGGAGAGTGCGTGCAAATGCAATGTCATCAACGTGACTCACCACATCATGTCCCATCGTTTCCTTGCAAACACATTCTTGATGGCGCAAGTAGTGGCTACTAACAAAACGTGCTTCTCAACACGGCTTCTTGTTTTCCTGCTGACCTTAGTAGATGTGCATCTGATAAATCTTCATTTCATCGTCTTTATTCTATCATTTTAACCTTAAAAATCCTAGTAAATGCGTGTAAATAGGCTTAATTCTGGAATTTTATAATTTGTGCATCTTTGTGTAAATATTGTATAAAATACGGTTTTTAAAGCCAAAATTATAGAATAAAGAAAAGAATAAAATATTAAAAATATTTAATGACTCGAAACCCCGAGACCTAGGCAACTCTATGACTAGGTCAACAAGGAATAAAGTAGGGGGAGATAAGGGCCAAAATACAATAAAAATTCATTTTATTTCATTCTTTATTTCTTTATTTTTGGGACCTATTTTTAGTTCCACCTTTTTATACTTCAAATAAAGAAACTTTCTACATAAAATTTGTATATAATAAATTATAGAAAAATACAAAATCAATTTCATACAAAAATATTTACAGATAAAAAGTTATGATCTGAATAAAATTCCAAAATCCCAACTTCCGAGACCCATATCTCTCAAATAAAAACTCAAAATATATAAAATCACCTTTAATTGTATATAACTTCTAATAAAGTATTTAATAAAGGTGTTTTCATATTTTTTTGAGTAATTATTTTAAAGTTAAGTTTTTGACCCCTATTGTATACTTATACTAATTAAAATAATCATTTTATTTATTGTTCATTATTTTTATTATTTTATATTTTTATAATTTTGTAAACATTATTTATAAAAAAATGTGTGTATTAAAACTAGAATAAAATACTAAATAAAAAACTCAAATAAAATACTAGTATAAAATAAATATGTAAAATACTTATACTTATACCTATACAAATAATAGTTCTATTTATTTAATTGCATATAGCACATCAGAAAAATAAAATAAAAATATATTTAAGTGTATAAAATTAAGTTATAAATATTTAAAATAATAAACAAAATTAATAAAAGTAAAAATACAAAATAAAAATAAAACATTAAAATATAAAGATAAATATACCTATATAGCCCTTAAAAGGTAACTTGTAATTACAAACCTCTATTAATACATAAAAATCATAATAAAATAACTTAAAAAATAATAAATATTTTTCATTTAATAATCTAAAATCAATAAAATCGTTTGTTATTTTAAATGGAATTTTTAAATCTTTTTGCCAAGGATTATTCTGGTTGGTCCACATGGACCAACCAGATTGATCTGTTGGTTGACCTCGGCCAACACTCTGACCGAGGTCTGGCTTGTTCAGAACTGCATTTTTTTTCCTATTTTCTCAATTTTTTTAGGCGAAATCTTGCACCTTTTCATGTTGATTCCTTAGCGACTTCTCTGCCTCGTTCATTAATCTTACACGCCCCTGCGATTTTTAGATCTTTGCAACGTTGCATCGAGAGATGCGCTCGATCTTTGGAGCCCGTCACCCCTTGTTCAAAACCACCTCTGAGTTTTCCATTTCTCTTTGAACCCTTTTCGATCTAGCAAAACCCTTTCTCTGGTGTGCTCTAGACGGGGGATCGTGACAATATCTCCTCCAGCCCTCTAGGAGGATCACGCGTGTCCAAGGGGTGGCTACGCCACCTTCGTCGACCTCCGGCGTTGAGGTTCTATCTCTGGCCTTTCCAGCCATCGAAGTCCCCTTCTTTACTTGTTTTTCTTGCATTTTTTTAGTTTTACATATCCTTAGGATTAGTCCCCGCATTTCCTTTCAATTTTCCCCCGTCAAATCACCCCGCTTCGGCGAGCTCCATTCTTTCATACACACCTTCGTCCACCCCCTTTTTGCCTAGTGGAGCATCGCGGCAATTTTCCCGCGACCCTCTTAACTCTTCTTGCAGGTACAAGAGCTTTACACGTGCTTGGAGATGATTTTGAAGTCCCGTCGGAGGTAGCTGGGAGTCGTGTGCTCCGCCGCCATTCTGGGAGCTCTCCGGTCTTCGCCGGAGTCTTTTGGGACCTTCAAAATCTAGAGGAACCCTGCAGGAACTGATCGAGGCTGTCGGAGGAGTCCTGAGTGCACAGAGACTCGAGCGATGGCTGATCCAAACCCACCAAGCTCGAGTTCCTCGCGCATTCATCCAGATAGTCCCAGCACCGTTGGATCTTCCCCGATCTTCCAGAGGAGCAACTACCGTCGGATTAGCCAGGAGTTCAACCATTCGATCATTTTGGGCCATCTGATCTCAGCCGTAGAAGCCAAAGCGGTATTGGCGTGCCCCACACCGATACGTGGCAAGTAGGAGATATCAGTCGTCGGATCCGCTAGGCGCTTGGGTATTTTGCACTTCTTCCCTCATGAAATTTTGTATTTAAATATTAGAACCTAAACTTTCACTTGTCATTCTATAGTTTGTAATTTTTATAAAAGGCACCTAAACATCATAGATTTGCGTCCGGGTCCCCATCCACGTCACCTCACGTGCCTGACGCACATGAAGCGTGGGCATTTTGTGAGGAGACCCCTGGAGTTCTTGTTATTTCTGTTCAATCCAGAAAATATTTATTACAGTTACTTTTTGGACATTTTTTAAATAAGCCCCTAGGTTTTTGCTAATTGCAAACAGGCCCCTACCAGGCTCAAGTATCGGGCATGTGAGCTTTTGCGAATTTGTAGGGAAGGCCCTGGGAGTTTATTTATTTCTGATTGGTCCATAAATATTTTTATTGCGTTATAATGTTTTTAGAAAAATTGCACTTTGGCCCCCGAACTTATTGATATTTATAAAAATCCCCCTATTAGGAGTGAATTTTCTTATTGTTTCTAGCATTTATTTCATGCATCTATAAAAATAGAAAAAATCCCGAAAAATAGGCATAGTTTCTTGTCGCGTTGTCTTCAACGTCATATTTTTATTTTGCATTTTTTAAGCTTTTTATTATTTAGAAAAAATCAAAAAACCTATATTTTTATCCTTATTTGCATTATAAAATTCATAAACAATTATAAAATCATTTTGAAAAATTCTCAAAAAAAAATATTTGTGTGGTTTTGCATCTTCAACATTTAGACCAAAAATCACTAAAAAATATAAAAGAAAACTCCTAAAAATTGAAAACCCCTAAAACCTTTATAAAAATAAAAAAATCATTTAAAATCATAAAAATGTAATTTCTATTTTTGAATTATCTTTGTTTTATTATCTTTATTTTAAAATTAATTTCGAGAGTTTTGGTTACTGTTTGATATTTTTCATCTCCAACTTGATTTTGGATTTGTACTTTATTCCCTATTTTTAGTATTTTCAAACTTTAAAAATACCAAGATATTAGCAAAAATACAGAAAAATCACAAAAATAGTAAAAAAATATATAAAACCCAAAAAAATTTATTTCTTGTATTTTTTATTATTTTTGCCTATTTTTATATTTATTATATCTCTCTTATCTATATTGTATATATATCTTCTATATAGCTTTACATGTCTTCTAAAAGAAAAAGAAAATATAAAAAAATAAAATATAAAAAGAAAATACAAAATCAGAAAAATTAAAAATCAAAATATAAATTTATAAAATTAAAAAAAAAATAAAATTAAAAAAATATAAGATTAAAACCCATGAAAAATAACACATTTATAGACAAGTACATCACAATCGCTTTTGTGCATTCATTGCCCCGATCTACCTACTTTTTCCCTATGTTCGATAATCTACATACTTGCACCTATACACATTCTTATTGTAGAGTTATAATAAATTTTAACTCCACATCGCTTTTCATTGATTGATCATTGTTGTGAGTTAATTGTTGTTTTAATCCAGATTTCGTGTGGTCAATTCGACGACTGTGTTCTCGCATTGTGTGGAACACAAGACTGCTCGATTTTCAAGTTAAACAAATGGCACCGTTGCCCGGGAGAAACATCGCTTAGATCGGATTTTTGATTAATTGCGATCTTTGTATATATTTTTGCTTTATTTATTTTCTTCTTTTATTTTTGATATTGATTGTTGAGCTATCTAACATCTCTCAATTTGACTTTGTGCGAGGAACTGCGAATCGATGGAGGCATTCTACTCAAAGCGCATGTGCATCCACGCGAAGTCAGCTTTTGCTTGCCTTGCACCAAAGGAGTCGTAGAGGGAATTTTGAAGACCAAGCTCCATTTTTATTTATTGCAGTTATTTTTGTAATTTAAGTGAGAGAGAGAGACCAACTAATTTGTAATAATTCAGGATACTCTCAGGATTCTACCACACTTCACGAGGTCCAGTGCCCGAGGGATTGTTCCCTTGGGGGCCTCGTTGGTTTTTTCGCAGTTTTCCATCGCCTTTTTTATTTTGTTATCCAGTTTTGTTTTATTTCTTTTGTGTGATTTAGCCCTTAGATTTAGGATCTGCTTGTCGATAGTATTAGGTCCAAACACTTAATCATCATTGCATGCTCCTATAGAAAATATTTGGATCTAACCAAATTTTGAAAACAGTGCTTCACACTAATAGTAGTTTCTCACACTAGGGCGATTTCAGCGGCTTGCATTTGCATATAGTTTGGGTTTCAATTCCGCTGAGCATCTTTGCATGTAGAGTGCTAGAGGCAAGGTGATCATTTATGCTTTAGCATCCATCATTGTTTGCCACTTGCATTGCTTTTCTGCTTCTCTACCTCTGATTTTGATCACCTAGGTGCTAAGGAATTGACTCCTCGATAGGAACATGCATTCTCATTAAAATCCAAAAAAGTGATAATCAATAAAATTGGGACTATTAACATTACTCGACCCTAAAATCAACCAAAAAGAAAAATAATGTATTGAGGCGAGTAATCCCCTCATTGTCTTCATTTTACATTGCTCGCGCAGACACTAAGGATTAGTGCCCAAATCCTATTCAACCCCTTAGTATTTGCGCAATTTTTGGACTTCTCATCTAACTTTAAAATAGACAAGATAAAAAGACTACATTTACGATCTTCACCGAGTTGAGTAGGTGAATTGAGGGTCTGTATTGTGTAAGTTGTTTGTGATTATTTGTGTGAATTCTAGACCGCCTCTGCGCATTTGCGCCTTCTTCTTCACTCTCTTGACTTGACCATCGTGCTCTCTTGGTTATTTTCTCTTGTTTCGAGATGGCCAACCGGAGCGTATTTGTCCGGATTTTGCGGATCTCTCATTCACTCCAGCTTGTCCGTCTCTCTTTTTTCAGGAGTACTTTGCTCTTGTTTGTACATATTCGACCAACCCACTATTTCAGTATTCGAACTTTGACCTTCACCAATCATTTCCACCACCATTACATTCACATTTCGACAACCCACTCTTCCTTAAGTATCCTGATCATGAATGTGATTTTTGTCCACACCCGCTGCTTACACTCGACACACCCGATCCTGAGATTTTAAAGTTACCTTTCATGATATCCACACTTCAGGCCTTGAATTAGATGATGGAGCATATGAACTCGAGGATGAACGATATAGTTAGCATAAATAAGATCCAGAATGTAGCTCCATTCTTTGAGGATTGGAATTCATTTGAGGATTATCATGAGAGCGTGCAATCGCCAAAAATACAAAAAAAATGAGAAAATTTTAAAAAAAGCCAAAAAGTATTTGAGAGACACTTGATCGGTTCAGATTGTGAGGAGGGGAACCACATGCCAGACCCTTTGACCACACTTGTACTCACATCTTGTCCCATCTTTAACCCCGAGGATGCCGCTTTACATACTGCTATTGGCATTCCTCGTGTATATGATGATTCTGACCTTCTCCTTTGTATGGAGGAGGTCCAAAAATTAAAAAAATTATTAACTGAACCTGAAGTGGTGGCCACCATTCATGAGATCATCTATGCCCCCACTTCAGCAGGCCATGACCGATTTATCTTCTCCTCTTCCCAAGAAGAGAAAGTGAAGGAGCATATCTGAGCATCATATCTTGACCATGGCCACTGCACACGCCATTGCCCATCGTCCATCTTCTAGGAAAAGGAACATTGTCACACCTCTTGTGAGCTGCACTATCTCTGACCATTTATGTGACAACACTCTCCTCGATGGCGGTGCATCGATTAATATAATACCCTTCTCATTGGTACAGTTTATTCATCTTGGGCCTCTCAAGAAAACCAGGATGATAGTTGATGAATCTGCGATTCATCATCGCAATATCTTGATCT
Organism: Ottelia alismoides; assembly: GCA_037367405.1. Lineage (NCBI taxonomy): Eukaryota > Viridiplantae > Streptophyta > Magnoliopsida > Alismatales > Hydrocharitaceae > Ottelia > Ottelia alismoides. Next base: position 309,886 of record JAZKJV010000871.1, on the reverse strand, counting down.
TAGCAAAATCCCCGAGTAAAATCCCAAATAAATGTCCATAAAATACATAAATTAACAAAATAACTCTTGTAAATAAAACATACTAATTATTGTATATAAGATTGTACAAAATGAATTAACAATAAAAAGCCGAAAAAAATAAAGGAGTTTTATACTTGTAAATAGGCCAAAACTTCATGGATTTTTAATAATTTCATTTCAACTCCTTTTTGCCTAATTCTTTCTCTAACTTGTTTATAAAAATGTATATAAAAATACAAAAATACAAAACAAATTTTACCTCAAATAAATACTCCTAGATCCCAAAGAGAAAAGGCCGTAAAGTCCAACTTCCAAGCTAAATTCCCGCTCCGTATGAACTCCAAATTCACCAAACTCAATTTTATAGTTCAAGTTAGAAAATTATCTATCCAACGGAAGTGGTTTCATTAAAATCGGAGCTCATTTGCAAAAGTTGGGTTTTGGGACCTAGATGTACATTGTACAGTATGTATATATTCATACTTTCTTCATTTTTTTTGTATCTTTCTTAATTATTAAAAATACAAAAAAATCATACGTGTGTTGTACTTTAATTTTACTATTTTATGGTATTTTTCTGTTGTAAATATCTCTTATTAAAAAGACAAAAAAATTACATATTAGAAAAGTAAAAAAAATGTGTACATGTTGTTCGTCTTCCCTTGTAAATTGTCCACTATCTATTTTATTCTTTTTTATTCTATTGTAATTAAAGTAGACAACTTTATTTTATTTATTTATTTATTTTATTTTACATTCTCTACAATAACCACCAATTCAACTCCATTACTCCATCATATTTTCTAACTTCTAATTCAACTCCACCATTTTATTAACCTCCATCCCACTACATCTTAATTCTAACTTCCATTTTTCTTCTTCTTTATATACATGCCATTCTCCTCATTTTTGCCTTTGATCCATTTTTATGTGAGGAGAGCCAAGTTCCCAGAGTTGAATCGGTGACAGCGACGCAACCGCGGTCGAGCGGCGACGGCCCTCTCTCCGGTGTGATCCGTTGGCTTTTTGGCCAACACCGCAGCCGCCTCCGCGCGCTGCTCGAGCTCATCGCACGCCGGCGATTTGAGCAAAGACTATGCTCACGAGAGCACTCCATAGGCGACCGTATCATCGTAGGTAAATTTTTCATCTCATTTTATCATCTTGTCTTTTTGCAATTTTTTTTAGCACACCACATATCACCACCACCATCACCATTTTTCCCCATCTATCTAGTTCATTATCACCACCAATTCATCTTGTTTTTTCTATCATGTTCCCTGTTTAAAGAAAATATAAAATAAATAAACAAAAACAAAAAAAATATTGAAAAAAACCTTTATTACAGCAGTTAAAAATCAAAAAAAATAAAAAAAATAAAAACGGAGGGGAAGCAGCCGCACCGCCGCCGCCCCCCTCCCTTCCTCACCGCCGGCCCACACCCATCCCGCCGGCCGCCGCTCCCCCCTTCATCCTCCAGCGGCCACCACCGATAGTGCCGCCCCCTCTCCTCGCCGCCCTCCGCCACTCTAAGCGGCCGCGCAAGGCGGCGCCCCTCCGCCTATCTCCGCAGCCACCCGCAGGTGGCTGCCATCCCACCGCCGCCGACCCCGCAGCTCACCGCCACCCCCTCGCGACTGCGGGCGGCCGTGCCCTCAGCCGCTCCGCCGCGGCGCGCACGGCCGCCTCCAGCCCCAGCGGCGAGCCGCGCCGCCGCCGACTTCTCCCCCTTTGTGGGTTCCTCTCCATGCCCTTCCTGCATCAACGAAGGAGAAGGTCATTTTCTTTTTTTATTGTAAATATTGCAAGTTTACCCGTTATGTTTATGTATTTACATTTCAGTCCATGTTCATGTTTTCTATTGTCAGTTTTCAATTTCTGTTTTGCACATAGACCCCTGTGTTCGCACCGTAATTTGGACTTCGTTTTTGCATCAATTTGTTCAATGAAAAATATCTTGATGTTGAGCAGCTAATTCTCTACATTGTGGACATTTATTTATATTTTTGTGGTCCACGGGTAATTAATTAAAATTGTTCAACTGAAATTTTACATATTTTACCCAATCAGTGATCTGAAAATTATATCTCACACACGTTGTTCTAAAAATTCCAAAAAAATTATATATGATGCCTTGATATGTGATGAACTTACTATCCAAATTTCATCCAAAATGGGGTCGTCTTGTGCCTGAAAAAAATCATAGAGTGAAATTAGTATTTGATTTTTAATTAAATCCACATACATGCTTTTCACGAAATTTCAAATCTCATGGATTCTTCATGAAAATATCTACTTGAGATAATTTGCACGTTTATTAATTTGATAACGTGGATTAATTAGGAATTATTTACTCACTGTCACTCTATTTTTACTAAAAAATCCATAAAAAATTCATAACTTGTCAAAAAATTCCAAAAAGATTACTGTAGCTTTCTTGCATCATGTTTTAATTCTAGTAATATTTTCATAATTTTTGCTTACTGTTTGTGTGAAAAATTGCGAAAATACCCATAAAAAGTGTGCTTTTTTCATTATTGCATTTTAGCCCTAAAAAATACAAAAAATGTGTTTTATGTTCCCCACTAGATTAGGACTTTAGGAAAAATAAGAATTGGCTAAATTGGACTTGTTTTCTATTAAAATTAATTTGGCCTTGTTTGTGTTTTCTGAGTGTCTTAATTCACCCGCATTTTGCATTTGCTTTGATTTTTGCATAAAAAAATATTAAAAAAAACCCGCATCAGAAATCTAAACCTAAGTTTTCAAATTAAAACCCAAGTTGTTCCTTTGCCTCCCTGAGTTCGACCCCAGACTTGCCCGGGATATAAATTAAAGCTGAGACACTCTTCACGGAGATCTTCTCTTGGTTCTGACCGAATCGCTAAGTACACGTATTACAAGGTGACCAAATTAAATATCGTATTTAGCGACTCGTCAGATGGCGCCGTTGCCGGGGAGGCAAACGGCTTAGGGATTGGTTTAAAAATTTAGATTTAGATTTCCATTTACTCGGGTAGTCTGACCCCCGAGCCACTTGTATTTATTCCATTTTTTTGCAATTATTTCTCTTTATATTTTTGTATATATCTTGTTGTTTATCTCTCTAATATAAATCTCATTTTTCTTGCGAGGGCCCGGTGGACTTGGAGTGCATCGGAGGTCGACGGACGTGACGCGTGCCGACTGCTGAAGAGCGAGGAGAAGCAATCTTTTTGAGAGAAATTTTGTAAATTCTTGTAATTATTTATCTTGCTCATTTATAGCGGCTCTTGTTTGAGAGCTCGCGCCTGTAAAAAGACTTGGACATTATTTGTGGTGTGTCGATCATGTTTCACTCTCCGGCGAGGGTGGGGCTTGACTTGAGTGGCTAAATTAAGGATTAGGCACACGCTAGTTTATATTCAAACTTGTTTGTGCCCATCGTAAATTAGGCCACACTTATCTTAGAAGATTCACTAATCTTATAAGATTCATAATGAGACGCACATAGACACGTACTACTTAGCTCAAATTCAATCAATTCTTCCCCGCTAATAGTATACTGTTTAGGTGTGGTTTTCTCGATCTGCATGCATTTAGTGTAATATTTACAAATTCTGTTCTGCATAACGCATGAAGAGTGCTGGGATTCACTGTAAGTATACCTTCTTCTGAGCATGCATCATAGTTTCTCGTTTGCATTCTAATTTCCGATTCCCCTCTTGTTTTACAACTTAAGGTCAAAAGGAAATTGGGACTGAACGGTAGACGTGCTTGTGTGTTCACATAAATTTCAAGTGATAACCTAACTCTAAAATTGGGATTGAATTGAGCTGGTCGATCTAATAATTGGAATAAAAAGAACCTTTGTTCTCGAGTGCATAAAGCCCTCATTGTTTGTTTTAATTGCAAGTGAGAGAGAGACGACCCTAGGATAGAGCCAAGTCTGGATTTCTTACTTACTACTGGTTCTTTCTTTTTAGGTGATTAGCTACTTTTCAGTGAGGAATACGGGTAGCCGGTAAACGGTCCGGACTTCCTTAACAGAGTGGGAGGTTTAGAGGACACCTTAGTCCTCAAGGAATGGGTAGCCGTATTTATACGGTCCGTACTTACTCCTATACTGGCTGAAAGTAGGTCAAACTAGTCGTAAGAACCGGGCCAGTCTATAGGAAAATACGGGCACCTAACAGCTCGTTAATCTTTCCAAGATTATATTCTCACCAACTAAAATTGACCAGATAAATCGGCCAGACTCTTACGGCCATCACGTGTTGAGTTGGTGAAATTGAGGGTTTGAATTGTGTGAGTTCACTCCGCACATTTAAGTGCACCGTAGAACTAGCGCCTCATTGACTATCGTGATCTAATCAGTTCTTTTGACATCAAAGATGACTGATTGGGGGGATATTTATTCGGACTTTGCGAATCTCTCGTTGAACCCTTCAAAAAGTACGTCTTCAAAGGTCCAAGCGCAACTTGGACCAACCTGGACTCATGACCCTCTTGAGCTCAGGATCACTCACTCTCGGGATGGTTACCCTCAAACCATTCCATTTCTCTCTTCCCACCTCACCGAGGAAGACCATCGCATTGGTGAGAATATCATGATTCATAAATCCTCTTCTAATCAAGAAAACATTGTTGATTCAGGACATAAAGAAGATTCATGTAAAATGCCAAAGAAGAAAGAAGAGGAAGAAGAGAACCATGAAGACCCAATGAGAATGATACTTGCCCGATTAGCTGCATCTGAGCAGCAACAAGCATTACTGAGAGCTCAGTTGGGACAGTTAAATGTTGGGGTCCAACTACCAATGGATGCGGCGTATAACCCCGGACAATATCAAATTCGGAACTACTTGAGTCCAGCCGAACCCGAGGTTGATTTTGAATTGAAGTCGCATTTTCTGAACTTGTTGCCACACTTCGATGGGAATGCTTCTGAGGAGCCATATGCATTCCTAAGGGACTTTGAGCTCATCTGTGCTAACCTCAAACATCAAAATGTTAGCCAGGATTATATTAGGCTCAAAGCCCTTCCATTTGCCTTGGGTGGCAAAGCTGATTACTGGGTAAAGAATCTTGGGATCGTCGTCACCACATATGCCCAGTTCAAGGACCTTTTTTTGAAGAAGTTCTACCCTTTGAGTAGAACTAACATGATGAGGATGCGCATTACGAGTTTTTCCCAATTACCCATGAAGCTTTTTGTGATGCTTGGGAAAGATTCAAGGACATCCTGCAGAAGTGTCCCTGTCATGGACTAAATGATAACATCTTGGTCCAATCATTTTTCACTGGTCTCAACCCTGAGATGCAGGGTTTAGTGAGCGCTGCCTGTGGAGGCAGCTATACATCACGAGGAGCGGATACCGTCTGGAGGGTATTCGAGCAGATGGCTGAAACTAGCCGCTCACAGATGGCCAGTAGGGCCTATACACCATCCCCCAGTTCACTCTCACTTGGAGGGGGGAAACCAGCTGTAGTCGATCTCTCTCAGGATGTGATCCCTAGCATGGGACTCCTTGCTGACAAGCTTACTGTAGTCGAGAAGATCGACAGGAGGATTGATGAGTTAGACCGGAGCGTCTCTAAACTTCCAAAACGGATGGAGGAGTTGACTGAGAAGGTATCTAAGATAAGGATACCCGCCGTGACTGCACCCTCTGCTCTCGTATACCGAGTTCACCATGTTCAGGAGCAGTTGGTGTCAGGGCAACCCCAGCCATGGGAGCAGGACCAATCCTACACCCACTCTTTCCAGCAGCCACCTCCCATAGCAGAGACAGTCCAGGAGGAGCCTCCACCAGTTTTGGAGGTGAATGGGATATGGTATACTCAGGACCCTGCCATGCAGGGAAGTACAGGAGACCGACAGACCTATCAGCATCCCCCGACCTTTCACAACACCGCATTCACCTCCGCACCACCTCCTTCACAGCAGAGCCCTGGATTCCAGCCACCCCAGCAGCAGAGGTAGCAGTACCAGCAGTATGGTCGATAGGGCCATTACCAGACGGGCCAACAGGGCCCGCAACCCCAGCAGCAGCAGCAGCAGGGCCAGTCTTCCCGTTCTTCTTCCCAGTCTTATCCACTTCCTTCATCGTCTAGTCCCATGGATATTCAGCAGCAGATACTCGATGAGCTACGTTCCTACAGGAACGAGGTTCAGGACTTACGGGTGGATGTCAACCGCCTATCCAGATGGCGAGACGAGCAGACTGCACCCTCTACCTCGATCCCAGCCCAAGTTCAGGCTAACCCCAATAGCCTGAACCGTTCTAGTTCTCAGCAGCACTTTGGTCAGGTATACTATTCAGCATCTCCTAAATCTGAACATGAGATTCTTTCGTGTGACGAGGCTAACCACATGTCACTCAGGAGCGGAAGGACCGTGGTCGTACCTGACCGGGCGAGGGACACGAGGAGGGGCATCTCTGGAGCTCTACCTGAGGAGTCTTCAGAGGACGAGGAGGAGAGGCATCATATTTCAGAGCCCCAGTAGCACCATTTGAGGATTTCCACTCAAGGAGGTAAGAGGAGGAGGAGAGCACGTATGCAGCATCGTCAGCATGGATATTCTTCTGAATCTACGGAGGACCTTGCATCTCCGGTTGTGGCGGATACCACTCCACCTTCTATTCCACAACCTGTAGTAGATAGTTTTGATTTCGATTCCATGTTGCATCAAAAAGATTCTTGTATGAAGAACTCTGTTTCCGTTAATGCAAAGAATGATCTTTCAGTTCATGATTCAGACTCTTCATCCTCTGTTTCCCTAGCTTCAATCCCTTTCCCCCGTGCTCTTACGGCAGGAAAGCACATCAAAAAGATTCAGAAAGACGACCCCGATATGGCACGATTTTGCAAAGAAAACATCACAGTTAAGGTGCCATTTGATGAATATGTGGCTAACCATCCTGCCTTCCAAAAATACCTTAAGGTGAGATGCACACCTAGAAGGGTTAGCAGGAAGAAAGATAACTGAAGTATAAAGACACATGTCTTATCAGTAGCCACAACCTATTGCCTCAAGAATCAGACTTTGCCAAAGAAAAAGAGAGACATGGGTGCTCACTATGTGGAGAGTCGTATTGACGACATTGCGTTTGCACGCACACTCTTAGATAACGGTTCTTCGATCAACTTACTTCCCTTAGCATTATATCAGAAATTGGAGCTGGGACCACTTCGCAAATCTAGAGCTTTACTCCAATTCGCAGATCGTTCAATGAAGAGACCTAAGGGAGAAGTGAAGAACGTCGTTATCTCAATTGAGGGGCAGAACTATCAGGTGGACTTCATAGTCTTGGACATGGAGACCCCCAATCATTGGAGAGAATCTCAGATCATTCTCGGACGACCCTTCCTTAGGACCGCAGGCGCAGCTTTCGACTATGGTACGGGAATGATGAAGTTCCGTTCTCCAGGTGGAGAAGTGAACCTTGAGATGAAGCAAACCAAGTGTCAGCGACCCGATTCAGAGAGTAGCACAGAGTACTCATCTTCAGAGGCAAATTGCAGTATGATTAGCACAGTTGGGATTTGGGGACAGATTCTTTCAGGACAGAGTGAGACCCTTTCATCTGGAGAGGATATAGTGCATGATGCAGTTTGCCAGGTGTTGTCTGATCTTGCTAGAGATGCATCAACCTACTCTCATGATGACTTAGAGATCCATCCGGATCTGTCAGTTCCATCCTCTTCGGAACAATCATGGGACATAGATGACGAGTTGGACGTGGCTTTTGCCGATTGTTTGGATACTTTTGACGATCCGACTCCCGATACTTCTGATTTGGTGGCGAGTACTACTCAGCTTAGCCCACCTTCATGCAGCACAGAACCAGATTCAGATTCAGTTCAGCCAGATTTGCTTGATGATACCACATTGCCTGAACTGAAATCACTGCCTCCTACACTTAAGTATGCCTTTCTTGCGGAACCCAAAGAGAGATATCCTGTCATCATTAGCTCAGACTTGACTTTAGAACAGGAGTCTAGGTTGTTAGAGGTCTCAGAGAGGAACCGCAAAGCAATAGGTTGGACAGTGTCGGATCTCGTGGGCATCAACCCCGCTTTCTGCTCGCACCACATTTTTACTGAGGATAATGTGAGACCTTCCCGTGAGTTCCAAAGGAGACTTAACCCCAATCTACGGGAAGTAGTAAAAAAAGAAATTGAGAAATGGTGCAAGGTAGGGTTTATATACCCTATTTCTGACTCCAAGTGGGTGGCCCCACTTCATGTTGTCCCGAAGAAGTCGGGAATTCAGATAGTCACCAACGAGGAGGGGGTAGAGATCGCGACACGAGTACCCACGTCGTGGCGTGTCTGTATTGACTACAGGCGCTTGAATGTTGCGACCAAGAAAGATCACTTTCTCTTGCCTTTTATTGATCAGATCTTGGAGAGACTTGCAGGGAAAGAGTTCTTCTGTTTTCTTGACGGGTACTCAGGCTACAACCAGGTGGCCATAGCCCCTGAGGACCAGGAAAAGACCACATTCACATTCCATTCGGCACTTATGCTTTCAGGCGCATGCCATTCGGGCTCTGCAATGCCCCGGGCACATTTCAGCGGTGCATGATAGCCATATTTGCCGAGATGGTGGGAGATTTCCTGGAAGTGTTCATGGATGACTTCTCGGTCCATGGTGATTCTTTGATACATGTTTAGCGCACTTGGACCGAGTCCTCACGAGGTGTAGAGAGGTGAATCAGGTACTCTCCTGGGAGAAGAGTCACTTTATGGTGACGGAGGGTATCGTGTTGAGGCATGTCATCTCCAAAAGGGGAATGGAGGTTGACCCTTCCAAGGTGGAGGTGATCAAGAAACTCGATCCACCTATCAACGTGAAGTCAGTGCGATCATTCTTAGGGCATGTTGGATTCTATAGGAGATTCATTCAAGATTTTTCAAAGATTGCCCGCCCACTGACTGAGCTCTTAGGGAAAGACATAGAGTTCGTTGTAGATCACAGGTGTCTAGAGGCCTTTGAGCTCTTGAAAAGGAAGATTTGTACCTCGCCTATCCTACAAGCTCCTGACTGGTCTCTCCCCTTTGAGACCATGACTGATGCTTCAGATTTCGCTATAGGAGCTGTGTTAGGACAACGGCGAGAGAGGATTCCATTTACGATTCACTATGCAAGCAAAGTTTTAGATCCTACACAGAAAAATTATACAGTGACTGAAAAGGAAATGCTCGCGGTAGTATGGACCCTCGAGAAGTTCAGATCATATATTTTGGGCTCTAAGGTGACAATTTACACAGATCACACAGCTATTCGATATTTAATGGAAAAGAAGGACGCGAAGGCGCGTCTTCTTAGGTGGATTTTACTCCTCCGGGAATTTGATTTGGAGATAAAAGATAAACCTGGAGTGAAGAATGTTGTGGCTGATCACCTTTCTCGGATTGAACTTAAGGATTCTCCTGATCATGAGCGGATTAGAGAAACCTTCCCAGATGAGTCAATTTGTGTTATTGACTCACTCCCGTGGTATGCCAACATGGTGAACTGTCTTGTCTCCAAGCAGGTTCCCCATGGTTGGACTAGGAGCAGCATTGATCGATTGAAGTCGGATTCGAGGAGATACCACTGGGACGATCCTTTCCTTTTCTTCGAAGGACCGGATTGTGTTTGGAGAAGGTGTATTCCTCAGGAGGAATACCAAAGTGTCCTCACATATTGTCATTCACTTGAGGCTGGAGGACACCATTCGGGAAAGAGAACCGCTCACAAAGCACTTCAATGTGGATTGTATTGGCCGACCTTGTTTAGAGATGCCATTGATTTTGTACGGTCGTGCCCAATTTGTCAAAGGATGGGAGGGACAGTTGGACAGAGAGATGAGATGCCCATGCAACCGATGATTATTTGTGATGTTTTTGATGCATGGGGCATAGATTTTATGGGTCCCTTTCCCAACAGCCATGGACATGAGTACATATTGTTGGCGGTTGACTATCTATCTAGGTGGGTGGAGGCTATCGCAACTCGAACCGCAGACAGCAAGACTGTCTGTAAGTTTGTGAGAGACCATATTATTGCTAGGTTCGGGGTGCCAAAAGTTTTGATATCTGATGGGGGTAGCCATTTTGTGAACCGAGATATGAGATCTTTAGCTAAGGACTATGGATTTGAGCATAGAGTTACTAGTCCTTACCACCCACAGTCCAACGGCATGGCAGAGGTTTCGAACAGAGAGGTGAAGCGTATTTTGCAGAAATTGGTTCGTCCTGATAGGAAGAACTGGTCTCAACTTTTGGACCAAGTTCTGTGGGCCTATAGGACAGCCTACAAAACACCATTGGGTACTTCACCATTTAGAATGATCTATGGCAAGCAATGCCATTTGCCTGCAGAATTGATTCATAAATCCGAATGGGCAATTAAGAAGATTAATTGGAGTTATCACCTAGGGAAGCTTTGCCGAGACTTGAACTTGAACGAGCTCGTGGAAATCCGAAACAGGGCATATGACAACAGTTTGATTTATAAGGACAAAGTAAAGAGATGGCATGATCAGCACATTAGGTGCAAAGACTTTGTCCCTGGACAAAAGGTATGGTTGTTCAATGCCAGGTTGAAGATGTTTCATGGGAAGCTCAAATCTAAATGGACGGGTCCCTTTGTGGTTAAGAAAGTGCACGAGAATGGAAGTGTGGAGATAACTGATCTCACAGATGGTGCACAATCTCATGTGGTGAATGGACAACTGTTGAAGCATTTTGTTGATTCCACATAGCAGTTAGTCCAAGTCGAGGTCATCAACTTCATACAGAGTGAGCACAGAGCACATACATCTTATTACTCTTCATGAAGATGCAACATCAAGATTTAACATCTTAGAAGATTCAATCACTCTTGTACATATTCTCCCTTCTTTGTATATTCTCGAGATCACATCAGTTCTCACACTTACTCTTGTCCTATACTTAGGCTGACCAAAGCCTAAGTATAGGGGGGACCGATGCCTGCCATGTGTATTTACTCATCATTTCTCGTCTGGACCTCGTCCGCCCCATTTTTGCTCTTCTTCTACACTTAGGCTATCCACAGCCTAAGTATAGGGGGCAGATCGACTTCTATACTTTTTATTATTTTATCTTTCCTACGCTTAGTACGAGCTATGTCTTTTTGTCACCTAGTGCCATGAGGACATAGCACAAGCTAAGTATAGGGGGGCATGTATATATTATATATATACTTTACCCATAGCTCGTACTTTCATGTATTTTTGTATATATTATACAATAATTATGGGATGGGTAAAAAAAACCAACAAAAAAAACAAAACAACAAAAAAAACTCTTTCCTTATTTGCTAAGAAAAAAACTTTTCAAAAAAATCCTTTTTTATATATAAAAAAAAACTTCTTCAAAAAAAAAAGAATTTTTTCTTATTTACCTATCTTTTCAAAAAAAACTCTTGAAAAAAAAACCTTTGTGAAAAAAAAAACTTTTTCTAAAACTTAAAAAAATCAAAAAATCAATCAATCATCAACCTAAACTAACTTACTAATTAGTTGGTTTAATCCCTGACACAATTCACTTTCACACAAGACTAGTGATGTTCAAGAACACTTGGTTTATGAGGTCTTGAGATTTTGAGTTAACCAGCCTTAGTCATTAGGGTCCTTGACTTAATTATTCACATTTACCTAGTTTGAAAGATTTGTGTGCTATATTGCATGCTTAGTCTCTACCTTAAGAATATGATCAGCACCTCACGAACACGACTGCAGTTATGATGAGATGAGTTGAAATTTCACTTGAGGACTGGGATGAGGGATTTGAGTTTGGACTTGATTTGATGATGCTCGAGGATGGGATAAAATCAATGAAGGCTTCATGAAACCTGAGTGTTAGCACATTTATCCAGTATGAGAACATGGTTCTTGTACTATCTCTTGATATTTACCTATGTGCCAGGGTGTGATAAAATAAAAAAATGTTGATCAGTGTGCGCCAACTCTTGGTAAAAGCAGTGGAGCTAGCCAAAAATACTACCAAGCAATGAAATGTCAAAGAAAAGCTCTCATTACACAAAGTCAATTATCAAAAGAGCTTCCACCAAAGGCGAGCGCTCCCAACCATTTCAAAGTGTCCACTTGGACCACCGCTATTAGGACCATGAGTCGGGCTTGCATCAAAAAAGGGCTCTGCATCGTAAATGCTACAAGTCTGGGTGTAGAAGGTACGATAGGTACTCAAAAAAGGCACACCCCGGTGTACTCCCAGGAAAACAAGTGCAGACGGCTCCAACTTCTCTTGACGGACGCACTGATCAACACCAAAAAAATGCGTTGCGTAATAAGGCACTCAAGAGAATCCTTGTTCCAATGAGAGGGAGAGAAGAAATGGCACAATCCTATGCCCTCCATCAACTGGCCTTCCATCTACACTTTCAAGTCTGACAACTAAAGAGATGGTGGATTGGATGCAAGAAATGGTTTATTCCCTAGTGTTGAGGATCGGGTTCTTAGGAGAGTCTCTTGGACTGGAATCTTGGGTGACGTTGTGACTTTACTCTTGTAACTGCGGTCAACACTTAAAGTCATATCCCTTATATATATGTATACATAGAGAGTCTGATGATTAGGGGAATTGGGTACCTTTTGACTAGAGCTTGGTTCAGCTTAGAATTTTAGGATCTCTAAAACCGAGAGTTCTTGAACGGATCAAGTCTTGTATTCACATGCACAGTCATGGGTTAATCCAACTTATTCATTCCTTATTTGCTCGAGGACTAGCAAAGTTTAAGTATAGGGGGGTGATGAATCCGCGATTCATCATCGCAATATCTTGATCTTAGCAAAATCCCCGAGTAAAATCCCAAATAAATGTCCATAAAATACATAAATTAACAAAATAATTCTTGTAAATAAAACATACTAATTATTGTATATAAGATTGTACAAAATGAATTAACAATAAAAAGCCGAAAAAAATAAAGGAGTCTTATACTTATAAATAGGCCAAAACTTCATGGATTTTTAATAATTTCATTTCAACTCCTTTTTGCCTAATTCTTTCTCTAACTTGTTTATAAAAATGTATATAAAAATACAAAAATACAAAACAAATTTTACCTCAAATAAATGCTCCTAGATCCCAAAGAGAAAAAGTCGTAAAGTCCAACTTCCAAGCTAAATTCCCACTCCGTATGAACTCCAAATTCACCAAACTCACTTTTAAAGTTCAAGTTAGAAAATTATCTATCCAACGGAAGTGGTTTCATTAAAATCGGAGCTCATTTGCAAAAGTTGGGTTTTGGGACCTAGATGTACATTGTACAATATGTATATATTCATACTTTCTTCATTTTTTATTGTATCTTTCTTAATTATTAAAAATACAAAAAAATCATACTTGTGTTGTACTTTAATTGTACTATTTTATGGTATTTTTCTATTGTAAATATCTCTTATTAAAAAGACAAAAAAATTACATATTAGAAAAGTAAAAAAAAAGTGTACATGTTGTTTGTCTTCCCTTGTAAATTGTCCACTATCTATTTTATTCTTTTTTATTCTATTGTAATTAAAGTAGACAACTTTATTTTATTTATTTATTTATTTTATTTTACATTCTCTACAATAACCACTACATTCTCTACAATAACCACCAATTCAACTCCATTACTCCACCATATTTTCTAACTTCTAATTCAACTCCACCATTTTATTAACCTCCATCCCACTCCATCTTAATTCTAACTTCCATTTTTCTTCTTCTTTATATACATGTCATTCTCCTCATTTTTGCCTTTGATCCATCTTTATGTGAGAGAGCCAAGTTCCCAGAGTTGAATCGGTGACAGCGACGCAACCGCGGTCGAGCGACGACGGCCCTCTCTCCGGTGTGATCCGTTGGCTTTTTGGCCAACACCGCAGCCGCCTCCACGCGCTGCTCGAGCTCATCGCACGCCGGCGATTTGAGCGAAGACCGTGCTCGCGAGAGCACTCCATAGGCGACCGTATCATCGTAGGTAAATTTTTCATCTCATTTTATCATCTTGTCTTTTTGCAATTTTTTTAGCACACCACATATCACCACCACCATCACCATTTTTTCCCCGTCTATCTAGTTCATTATCACCACCAATTCATCTTGTTTTTTTATCATGTTCCCTGTTTAAAGAAATTAAAAAATTAAAAAAACAAAAACAAAAAAATTATTGAAAAAAAACTTTTATTATAGCAGTTAAAAATCAAAAAAATAAAAAAAATAAAAAAAACGGAGGGGAAGCAGCAGCACCACCGCCGCCCCCCTCCCTTCCTCACCGCCGGCCCACACCCATCCCGCCGGCCGCCGCTCCCCCCTTCATCCTCCGGCGACCACCACCGACGGTGCCGCCCCCTCTCCTCGCCGCCCTCCGCCACTCTAAGCGGCCGCGCAAGGCGGCGCCCCTCCGCCTATCTCCGCAGCCACCCGCAGGTGGCCGCCATCCCACCGTCGTCGACCCCGCAGCTCACCGCCACCCCCTCGCGACTGCGGGCGGCCGCGCCCTCAGCCGCTCCACCGCGGCGCGCACGGTCGCCTCCAGCCCCAGCGGCGAGCCGCGCCGCCGCCGACTTCTCCCCCTTTGTGGGTTCCTCTCCATGCCCTTCCTGCATCAACGAAGGAGAAGGTCATTTTCCTTTTTTTATTGTAAATATTGCAAGTTTACCCGTTATGTTTATGTAATTACATTTCAGTCCCTGTTCATGTTTTCTATTGTCAGTTTTCAATTTCTGTTTTGCACATAGACCCCTGTGTTCGCACCGTAATTTGGACTTCGTTTTTGCATCAATTTGTTCAATGAAAAATATCTTGATGTTGAGCAGCTAATTCTCTACATTGTGGACATTTATTTATAATTTTGTGGTCCATGGGTAATTAATTAAAAGTGTTCAACTGAAATTTTACATATTTTACCCAATCAGTGATCTGAAAATTATATCTCACACACGGTTGCTCTAAAAATTCCAAAAAAATTATATATGATGCCTTGATATGTGATGAACTTACTGTCCAAATTTCATCCAAAATGGGGTTGTCTTGTGCCTGAAAAAAATCATAGAGTGAAATTAGTATTTGATTTTTAATTAAATCCACATATATGCTTTTCACGAAATTTCAAATCTCCTGGATTCTTCATGAAAATATCTACTTGAGATAATTTGCACGTTGATTAATTTGATAACGTGGATTAATTAGGAATTATTTACTCACTATCACTCTATTTTTACTAAAAAATCCTTAAAAAATTAATAACTTGTCAAAAAATTCCAAAAAAATTACTGTAGCTTTCTTGCATCATGTTTTGATTCTAGTAATTTTTTCATAATTTTTGCTTACTGTTTGTGTGAAAAATTGCGAAAATACCCATAAAAAGTGTGCTTTTTTCATTATTGCATTTTAGCCCTAAAAAATACAAAAAAATGTGTTTTGTGTTCCCACTAGATTAGGACTTTAGGAAAAATAAGAATTGGCTAAATTGGACTTGTTTTCTATTAAAATTAATTTGGCCTTGTTTGTGTTTTCTGAGTGTCTTAATTCACCCGCATTTTGCATTTGCTTTGGTTTTTGCATAAAAAATATTAAAAAAAACCCGCATCGGAAATCTAAACCTAAGTTTTCAAATTAAAACCCAAGTTGTTCCTTTGCCTCCCTGAGTTCGACCCCGGACTTGCCCGGGATATAAATTAAAGCCGAGACACTCTTCACGGAGATCTTCTCTCGGTTCTGACTGAATCGCTAAGTACACGTATTACAACGTGACCAAATTAAATATCGTATTTAGCGACTCGTCAATAGTACAACTTGCCGATGGATTCATAAAGAGGCCGAAGGGTATTCTTGACAACGTCGTCATTCTGATTCAAGGCATGTGCTTCACGACAGACTTTGTTGTCTTGCCCATGGAGACCTCCACTGTGGAGTGTCCTCCAATCATCCTGGGATGACCCTTTCTCGCCTCTGCGAGAGCCATTATAGATTACAGATTAGGGGAGATTTGCTTCCTTTCTAATACCGGGAATGATGCGTTGATCACCACACCTACCACAGACCAGAGACCTGCATCCCATGAGTGTGTGCCTGTGTTAGCTGACACCGAAGCCTATGATCTATATGCGAATATCAGAGAGACTTTCTTTATGACCGATGATGAGACCCGAGAATTCCTCTCCAAGGAGGAAGACTCGGAAAGCATAGACCTTGGAGTTTCTGCTTCTTGTGATTGGTGATGCATTGATGACATCCGCAGGATTTACACGATTGACACCATTGAGCGGAGGGCAAATATTGATGAGACCAAGGCCGAATTTGATCTTGTTGCTTTTATTCAGGAATTCGGTCCTTTTGATGAGAACGACGACCCTGTTGAGTTTCTTGATGACAAACATAGTTCGACTACTTCCACTGATGAGTTCGTTCCTTTTGGTTTTGACTGGATGAGACCTCGCAGGACGACTCTGACTACACTTCTTCCGATAATGATGAGTTCGTTCCATTTAACTTTGACATCAGCAAGACGACCAAGGTTGGACCTAGCAGCACTACTTCCACTGACACGTCTGTGCTTTCACACCCTAGGGCCACTGAGGACCTTCACCATGCCGACCCTGATCTGTTTGTGTCATCTGAGGACCCCGATGTCGACCTGCACCATGCCAGATCTATTCCTCAGCGGTCTCTCAAGAAGGTTCGCTTTCTACTTTCTTGATCCTATGTACATCCATCTCTGTTGTATATTCGCTCTTGTTCATCTCCCGTATTGCTCATCTACCCGATCCTCGTGTGTGCCTCGCTTAGGACATACTTTGTCCTAAGTATAGGGGGAGTGGATGAGCCGAGTATTCATTCGTCGTTCCGTTTCATTACTTCGGTCGTTGCCTATACTTAGGGCTTCTTTTACCCTAAGTATAGTGGGAGTGGTGTGTGCATTCTCTCGGATCTCTTTTTCCATCTTCTAATCTCTTTTCTTCTTTTCCTTTTCTATTTCCTTTTTCTACTGAAAAGGTATCGCCCCTTGTTGGCAGTCTTTTATACTTCAGACGTACTTTGTCCTAAGTATAGGGGGTGTGCACCCCGAGTTCTTTCACTTTTTTGATCCTCTCTATTTTCTTCTCTTCTTATCTATACTTAGGGATATCTTACCCTAAGTATAGGGGGAGACAGTCTGAGTACAATCTGTTTATTCCTACCCTTGTCCCTCCCAGCTTTGTGTACAGTCTTCTATACTTAGGATTATTTGATCCTAAGTATATGGGGGTGGTAAACTTCTCATTCGTTCATTTCTCTATCCCTTTATTCCTTAGACTTTTCTATACTCAGTACGAGTTATGTCTTCTCTTTTCTCTCTGATCTATGAGGACATAGCTCAAGCTAAGTATAGGGAGTCGTATATACTGTGTATATACTTTAGCCATAACTCGTACTTTCGTATTTTATTAAAAATTATTGCTAAAAATTCTATAAAATTCATTAAAAACCTTAATAAAAAGATGATTATTATTCCTCAAATTCTTTTTATATATATATTGATTAATAAATCAGGTGAAAAATTTTTTTTGCAAAATGTTTGAAAAATAGTTTGAAAATTTGTTTCAAAAATCTTTTGAAAACTATTTGGAAAATGTTTTGTTACATATTTTCAACCTTTGTAAAAACATTTTTGTTTGAAAAAAATTATTCTCTTTATATGAAATAAAAATGTTTGAAAAATGAATTGCAAATGGTTTGAAAATGGTTGCAAAAATATTTGAGAAATCTATATATATTGTTTGAAAAACCTTTGAAAAATGATTTTCAAATGTGTGTAAATGTTTGTAAAAATGATTTTTAAAAATTATTTTGGACTATGGTTTTCAAAAATTGTTTAAAAAACCGTTTTCAAATAAGTTTGAGTAATATATACATCACCTTAAAATTCTTTACTAATGTTTATATACCTATAAAATTGAGCACTTACCCCTTGTAAATTCTTAAAATCTACTTCTTATAAATAAGAGGTATCCTGTGTAAAAATTTGCACCTAGTTTTGAAGCCAAAATCTTTGATTTCAAAAAATCACAAAAATTTTTGCATTATTAAAAATCACAAAAACATTTGCAAAATTAAAATACAAGAAAATGCATATGCATCATCCTTTTCAAAAATCCATAAAAAGTTCAAAATCTTTGAAAATTACATCACAAAAATATTTTCTGCATTCTGCATGGCATTTACATAGCATTAGCATTTTCGGATTGAGTTTGATAGTTGAACAAGTCTAAGTAAAATCCAAAGATTGGAGCTTGGTTGGACCTTAAAATCTACCTAATAACAGGAACCTTATAAGAGCTGGAATTGAGGTGCTTCATGTCTAGTTGACTTAATTCTTTGAGGATCACGAGACTTGGTTCAATGGATTCTTGACTGCCTAAGTAGAGTATTTCGGAGCACACGCATGACTCTTGTTGATAATGACTAACTTGGACACCTGTACCTTTCACTTGGCTAAACTCAGTTGGAGTGGTGAGGGGATATGATTTGCCGGTATGAGACGCACACAAATGGAAACATTTGTCCTCCTCTAGGGAGGGAAGTGCACCCCAACCCGTCTAGTGATGATGAATTTTGAAGACAGGAGAATGTGGGATGCAAAAAAGCTTTAAAAGATGGATAGTCTTCTGGCTCAAGAGGAAAAATTCCTTATGTAAATGCTGATGTAAATAATATTTCAAAAAAAAGAAAAAAAAGACTCCAAAAAAGTGGGTAGGCCTATATAAAAATAAAATGCCTGTTGGAGTGTGTATATGTTGTATAGAAAATAATCAAGCTTGAGCTTAAAAGTCAAATTATGTGAGCTTGCAGCTGGATGACTTGACTACACTGATCTTGCATCCTAGGATAGGTAGCTACATTGGCTACCGTCCATTCTTCTCTTCACCCCCTCCTATTGAGCTGGTTGTCACTTGAACTTAGAAGGGAATACCTCGCTCCTCGATGAAGGAGTTATTGGATTGGGGAATCATTGGGTTGTCATGCTGGAGAAGTTAGTCTCTTTGTCATTTCATTGGGGAGAGCCACCATCACTTACATTGTACGAGTCTGATTCATAGTCATAAGGGTTTGCGTATCAGCTGAAGCATTCTGACCTGGCTATTGAGGAGACTTGAGTAGAGTTTTGGGATTCTCGAAGGTTGTTGGATTTAAAATCCGGTTCCGATTAAGGTTCCACCCGAACTAAAAGTCCAAAGGTCCGACTTGATCTCCAAACTTTGATTTTGTAAAGACAAGTTTGATAATTAAACATAATCCATTTTCTTCTTTTCCTTTTCTTTCTTTTTCTTTTTGCACTTATTGCATAAGTGTTTGCTAGGGACTAACAAAGGCAAGTATAGGGGGATGAAGAATCTCCGTTTCATCATCTTTATTCTATCAATTTGGCCTTAAAAACCCTAGTAAATGCGCGTAAATAGGCTTAATTCATGCATTTTATCATTCATGCATCTTTATGTAAATATTGTATAAAATACGGGTTTTAAAGCCAAAATTATAGAAAAGAAAAGAAAAGAAAAAAGAATAAAATATTGCAAATATTTTATGACCCGAAACCCCGAGACCTAGGCATCTCGATGACTAGGTCGACAAGGAATAAAGTAGGGGGAGATAAGGGCCAAAAACAATAAAAATTCCTTTTATTTCATTCTTTCTTTCTTCATTTTTGAGACCTACTTATAGTTCCACTTTTTATACTTCAAATAAAGAAACTTTGTACATGAAAGTTGTAGATAATAAAATATAGAAAAATACAAAATTGATTTCACACAAAAATATTTATAGATAAAAAGTTATGATCTGAATAAAATTCCAAAATCCCAACTTCCCAGACCCATATCTCTCAAATAAAACTCAAAATATACCAAAATCACCTTTAATTGTATATAACTTTTAATAAGCTATTTAATAAAGGAGTTTTCATATTTTTTGAAGTTACGCTTTGAAAGTTGAGTTTTTGACCCCTATTGTATACTTATACTGATTAAAATATTCATTTTATTTATTATTCATTATTTTTATTATTATATATTTTTATAATTGTGTAAACATTATTTATAATACATGTGTATATTAAAAATAGAATAAAATTCTAAATAAAATACTAAAATAAACTACTTGTATAAAATACATAGGTAAAATACATATACTTATACCTATTAGTTCTATTTATTTAATTGTATATAATACATCATAAAAATAAAATAAAAATATATTTAATTATATAAAATTAAGTTATAATATATAAAATAATAAAAAATTAATAAATTACAAAATACAAAATAAAAATAAAACAGTAAAATATATAGATAAATACACCTATATAGCCCTTAAAAGGTAACTTGTAATTACAAACCTCAAAAAAACATAAAAATCATAATAAAATAACCCAAAAATTAATAAATATTTTTCATTTAATAACCTAAAATTAATAAAATTGTTTGTTATTTTAAATGAAATTTTTTATTCTTTTTACCAAGGATTTTTTTGGTTGGTCCACACGGACCAACCATATTGATCTGTTGGTTGACCTCGGTCAACTCTCTGACCGAGGTCTAGCATGTGTCAGAACTGCATTTTTTCCTATTTTCTCGGTTATTTCAAGGCCAAATCTTGCACCTTTTCATGTCGATTCCTTAGCGACTTTTGTGCCTCGTTCATTAATCTTACACGCCCATGCGTTTTTTAGATCTTTACAACGTTGCATCGAGAGATACGCCTCGATCTCTGGAGCCCATCATCCCTTGTTCAAAACCACCTCTGAGTTTTCCATTTCTCTATGAACTCTTTTCGACCTAGCAAAATCCTTGCTCTGGTGTGCTCTGGACGGGGGATTGTGGCAGGATCTCCTCCAACCCTCTAGGAGGGTCGCGTGTGGCCGAGGAGCGGCTCTGCCACCTTCGCCGGCCTCCGGTGTTGAGGTTTTATCTCTGGCCTTTCCAGCCATCGAGGTCCCCTTCTTTGCTTATTTTTCTTGATTTTTTTTAGTTTCACATATCCTTACAATTAGTCCTCGCATTTCCTTTCAATTTTCCCCCGTCAAATCACCTCGTTACCCACTCGCCGGAGCGTGCTCCGACGAGCTCCATTCTTTCATCCCCACCTTCGTCTATCCCTTATTTTGCCCACTGGAGGGTCGTGGCAGTTTTCCCGCGACCCTCTTAACTCTTCTTGCAGGTACAGGAGCTTCACACGTGCTTGGAGGCGATTTTGAAGACCCACCAAAGGTAGCTGGGAGCTGTGTGCTCCGCCGCCCTCTTGGGAGCTCTCTAGTCTTCGCCAGGGTTATATAAGACCTCCAGCATCTAGAGGAACCCTGCAAGAACTGATCGAGGCCATCGAAGGAGTCCCATGTGCAAGGAGTCTCGAGCGTTGGTCGATCCAAACATGCCAAGCTCGAGTTCCTCGCACGTTCATCCATATAGTCCGAGTACCATTGGATCTTCCCCGATCTTCCTGAGGAGCAGCTGTCGTCAGATTAGCCAAGAGTTCAACCGTTCGATCATTTTGGGCCATCTGATCTCAGCCGCAGAAGCCGAAGTAGTATTGACGTGCCCTATACCGACACGTGGCAAGTAGGAGATATCAGCCGTCAGATCTGCTAGGCACTTGGATATTTTGCACTCCTACCCTCGCAAAATTTTGTATTTAAATATTAGAACCTAAACTTTCATTTTCCATTCTATAGTTTTGTAATTTTTATAAAAGGCCCCCGAACAATATAGATTTACATCTGGGTCCCCAGCCATGTCACCTCACGTGCCTGGCGTACGTGAGGCATGGGCATTTTGCGAGGGGACCCTTGGAGTTCTTGCTATTTTTGTTCAATCTAGAAAATAGTTGCTGTAAAACTTTTTGGACATTTTGTAAATAAGCCCCTAGGTTTTTGATAATTGCAAACAGGCCCCGGCTAGGCTCACGTACCAGGTACGTGAGCTTTGGCAAATTTGCAGGGAAGGCCCTGGTAGTTAGTTTATTTTTTATTGGTCCATAAATATTTCTATTACATTATAATTTTTTGGGAAAATTGCACTTTGGCCCCTGTACTTTTTGATATTTACAAAAATACCCATGCTAGGAGTGAATTTTCTCTTTGTTTCTAGTATTTATTTCATGCATCTATAAAAATCAAAAAAATCCCCAAAAATAGTTTCCTGTCGAGTTGTACTTCAATGTCATATTTTTATTTTACATTTTTGAAGCATTTATCATTTATAAAAAAATCAAAAACATGCATTTTCGTCCCTATTTGCATTATAAAATTCATAAAAATTATAAAATCGTTTTGAACAATTCTCAAAAGAAATATATTTTGTGTGTTTTTGCATCTTCAACATTCAGACCAAAAATCACTAAAAAATATAAAAGAAAAGTCCTAAAATTGAAAACCTCTAAAACCATTATAAAACTATAAAAAATCTTTAAAAAATCACAAAAATATAATTTTTATTTTTGAATTTTCTTTGTTTTATTATCTTTATTTAGAAATAATTTGGAGATTTCTGGTTATTGTTTGATATTCTTCATCTCCAACTTGATTTTAGATTTATACTTTATTCCATGTTTTGAGTATTTTTGAACTTTAAAAATACCATTAAAATTAGCAAATATACAAAAAAATCATGAAAACCGTAAAAATATATATAAACCCAAAAATATTTCTTTCTTGTATTTTTTATTATTTTTACCTATTTTTATATATATTATATCTCTCTTATCTATATTGTATATATATATTCTATATAGCTTTATATATCTTTTAAAAGAAAAAGAAAATATAAAAAATATAAAATATAAAAAGAAAATACAAAATTAGAAAAATTAAAAATAAAAATATAAAATTATAAAATTAAAAAAATAAAATTAAAATATATAAGATTAAAACCCACAAAAAATAGCACATTTATAGACAAGTACATCATAGTCGCTTTTGTGCATTCATTGCCCCGATCTGACTGCTTGTTCCATATGTTCGATACTCTACATACTTGCACCTATACACATTCTTGTTGTAGATTTATAATAAATTTTAACTCCGCATCGCTTTTCATTGCTTGATCATTGTTGTGGGTTAATTGTTGTTTTATCCGGATTTTATGTGGTCGATTCGACGACTGTGTTCTCGCCTTGTGTGGAACACAAGATCTCTTGATTTTCGGGTTAAACAGCATCTCACCTTAAGGTACTTCTGAAATGCAGGTGTCGTATCCACATATTTACCAAAGAGGATTGTGACCTTAATATATTTGTTGCAAAACGCAACCATCTCAGGGTCATCTGTTTGGACTTTTTTAGATTTCTTCTTCCCATCCTTAAAGGCACAGGGGAAAGGGATTATCGAAGACAACTCAGATTCTGAAACTGAGACGTTTTCATTCAAATGGGAAACTGAGTTCTGTATAGGACTGAGACTTTGGCTCTGACTCTAACTGGAAAAAAACCTTCAAAAGAAATAGGTGGTGCATCTTCTGCTACTCCAGGTACGTCCTCCTCGGATGGAGGTGCAGGGTCTTCTTCAGGCTCGCTTGATTCATTGTTGGTGATTGATGAATACCCATTCATCACTCTTTATTCTTTTATTTTAGCTACAAAACCTATGCAAAACACATGTATATTCATGTAAATAGCATAAATTATCAATAAGCATGCATTGTGTAAATTACAATAATTAGCATGTTTTTATGTATAAATAAAAGAATAAAGAAATAAAAGAAAAAGAGGGAGATATTTAGAATAAATATTGAGTGACAATCCCAAGGGAGGGCTCAGCATGGGCCTGACCGCAAAAGAATTCAAGTAGAGAGAGATAGGGAAGCTCAATTGTGTGTACATATACCTATGTAGATAAATGAAAATTATTTTCCTCTTATTCAAAATAAAAATGTGTGCTTATTCATTTGTACATTTTTGTAAATATAAAAGTAAAATAAACATGAGAAAACAAAAGAAAAATAAAAAGAAATAAAACTCTCTCTTCCATGTACATAGACCATGTATATAGAGTTACCTATTTATTTATTTTCTCTTAATAAATAAATAACTAATTCAATAAAATTATTTCCATATTCCTCATTTCATGGTGTAAATAAATAAAATAAAAATTATAAAAATAAAATAAAAATAAATAAAATACAAATCAAAATCCACATTGTACATATTCCATGTAAATATATGTATATACCTATTTATTTACTCCATGTAAATAATTAATAAAAATAAAATAAAAATACCCCATTATTCCAAATTTTATTCTATAAATAAATAAAATATAAAATTGGAATAAATGTATAAAAATAAACAATTAAAAATAAAAATAAAAAATGCATATATGTATATACCTATATATAATAATAATAATTTGTAAATACCTAATTTATATTTCAAAAAAAATAAATAAAAATCACTAAAACATTATTTGAAAATAAATAAACATTTTTCATGTTTTAAGTTTTCGAAAATAAGTTGTTTATTATTTTTAAATGAATTTCCAAATATTTATTGAATGACGACCTGTGATTGGTCCACGGGGGATTGTTGACCCCCGGTCAACTCTCCCCCCTGGACCAATCATCTCGGATCTGTGGGCGCAACCCGACTTCACTTAATTTTCTAAATCAGATCCGAGCCCCATTTACCCAAACCCCAGGTCCTAATTGATCCCCACTGATCCGAGATCCACGCCAGAGCATCCGCCTAGGGATCCGTGCTTCACGGAACCCTGCCCGACCTCTTCTTCTCAGACCTGAGCTGTTATATAGCTGAATCTCCGCCACACACTACCCGCCATCTTTGGCGCTGCTCCTTTGTCCCAGGACCTCCACCTTCTTCTTGAGAGTGACAACTTTGCGAGGGAGGTGTCGAAGAGAGGAGAGGATGTCGTTCACCACTAATCCGGCGACTCCTGCCGCAGTGTGTTGCTGCGAGGTGCGCCAGAGCCTCGTGCATCGAGGACCCTTCAAGGCTACGACCCAGAGCTTCCTGAGCTCATCCCCAGTCGACTCCATCCATCAGTAGACCCGAATCCCTTTAGCTTCGTATAATTTCATCTTTCGCCTGAATCGACCCATCATTATCGCCGATCAATTCCCGCGGCTACATCCACCCATTCGACCATCGGAATCGACCATTATCTCCGTGAGACCCCTCTCCACCTTCTGCACCCATGCATCCATCTTGGTTCGCCCAGGAACTAAGGCTCGACCTCCACCGTCGTCGCCTCGCCGGAGGTCGCTCACCCGATGCGCCCGACCACCCATTTCACCTCTAACCGGGTTGAGGCAATTTGCCCCCGACCCAGGAAGCTTCTGGTGCTCTTTTGCAGGTCTATGCGACCCATCTGGGGGTCCTTTCGTTCGAGCCCAGGTGCTTTCCTACTCCGACGTCGCCGGACCGCTCCGGTGGTCCTCGGCCTCATCTGAGGCATCTAGCAGCTGCGGACCATCGAGGCGGAGCTGTTCCATATTCCAGCAGCCGGAGAGGAGGCCTCCACCACACGCACGGAGCCGGTGAAGCTCGCCAGCGAGCAGTTCTTGGAGGACCTTCCTCCGTCGTCCGATCAGTCCCGAGGCCCCAGATTCGATCACAGCCATCCATTTGAGGGGACCCATCCACCGTCAGATCTTTCTGGGACTCGATCGTGACCGTCGATCCAGCGAGGGTTCAGTCGCAGCCAGTCATCGTCCGATCTTCCACGTGGCACGCCCTCGCCCCTCCGATAATAAGGGGTAAATTATACTTAGGCCCCTGCTCTTTTATTTTTGCAATCTAGTCCTGTAAATATTTTAGTCAGTTGTTTTTAGTTTGTAAAAATTACACATAGGACCTGGATGTTTCTTGTATTTGCATTATAGTCCCTGTGAGTGTGGACCACGTGCTTCGACATGTGAGGACCTGGAACTTTTGCATTATTTATCCTACATTTCTTGCGTGTTATGGTTTGATCTGTTAGAAATAAGAATTACATTTAGGTCCCTCCGTGCCTGATTCACGTGCGTAAGCGCATGATTACTTGGATATTTTGCACGAGGGCCTTATACTATCTTGCCTTGTTACTGTTTGGCCCTTGGAACATGTTTTTATTACATTTAGGTCCATATGCACTATAAGCCTCTATTTTAATTAAATAAAATAGCAAATCATATCCAAATTGCGTGAAATTTGGAAACATGGCTCCTGCCACTGTGTAAAAATTTCACCAAAAATTTAGTAAATTTTTGAGGTGTTTTGATATTTTTAAAAATTCAAAAACAGTTGTTTTTGCTTCTGTCCAGTTTAGAAAATCATAAAAAAATATAAAAACTATTTTAAAAATTCTAAAAAAATAGGTTTTGTTAATTTTGGTGTGTTTGATTTTCTGTGCAATTTTGGCTATTTTTGGACATATAAATCCATAAAAATTAAAAAACCATTAAAAATTATAAAAATTCTAAAAAATTACAGAAAACTCAAAAAATAATAAACTCTTTTTTTGAATTTTCCTTGTTATCTCTATTTCTCATAACAATTACCTCCAGACTGTGAAAGACCCATTTGATATTTTTCATGGGACTTTGAAGTCTGGCTGGACAGTTGCTCATGTTCTTGCCTTCTTTGATTTTTAGAAAATTATATAAAAATTAGAAAAATATGAAAAATTCACCGAAAACATTAAAAAACCTAAAAAACTTAAAAATATTTTTGTTTGAATTTTCTGTACATTTTTGAGTGTTTAAATAATTGGTTGAAGTTGCTTGTATTTGCCTTTTTCTTATTTTCTTTTATTATTAAAAATCCAAAAAAATATAAAACAATTAAAAATCCATCAAAAATATTTGTTTTTGTTTTATTTTATTTCCCGACTACTTCGTAGGCCGCGAGGCCAACTCGTGCTCCCTGAGTCCAACCCTGGGTGCTACACCAGGCTAATCTCATAGCCAGGACCGTTATTTCTTGATTTTATTGTTTTATCTCTTTGCTTTGGTGGTTCTATCTGATTTTTCTTGTTGACCGCATCTTGCTATTTGGGTCACAGCGACTCTAACTATTTATATTTTATCCCGATAGTGAGTTTTTCGGCCATCAGAATGGCGCCGTTGCCGGGGAGCACGGCTTAATAGTTGATTTTTGTTTCCTTTTTGTTTTTATTTATTTTTCGCGGTTTTCCGCGGCTTTTTCTTCATCCGCAGCTTTTTGCGACTTTCTGTTTTCTTTTGTTTTCTTTTTGTTTTTATTTAATTTTATTTTATTTTGTTTGTGTTTGTTTTTATTTTGTGTGTTTATTTTGTTTCTACATATATTTGCTTTTCTTTCATTTTTATATATATAATAATCTGGTCTGATCACATCTGCTTGTTTTCTTGCGAGGGACCGAGGACTGAGGCAGCTCCTCTCGAGGAGCCGACACAACTGCGGGAATCGGAGGCGGCTCCCTTCTGCACGAAGCTGCAGGAGAGCACGAGGAGACAGCAGGAGTGCAGGAGTAACTAGCTTAGATTAGTTTTATTTTTAGCATTTGAATTGTTGTAATAACACTGGGACTAGAGACAGGACTTGGATACTTAGACTCTCGGGGTCTGTTTCACCGAGCACCGGTGTGCTCGGGGGACCCCACTGGATTTTCGCGGCTTTTTCGCGGTTTTGTTTTTATCGTTTATTTACTGCCTATTTGATTTTCGCGGATTTCCACCCTAGCTTAGGATTTTTGCTTGATTGTGCCGTAATTAGTAGGGTCCACACACCTAATAATTTTCCTGTACCTATAGACCATAATTGGACCAAGATAAAAATTAATAAAAAAAGACTATCTGGTCACTTGAGGGGTCCCGCGCCGCTAGAGGTCGTATACAGCGCTGGCAGGACCCGTTGTGGCGGGCACCGATCAGCATCCGAGATCAGACACCGACCCCTCCTGTTGACCATTTAGCCATTGTTCTTTCGAGTAGAACTACAGGTTTAGGGCCCGATTTTCCGCTTGCATCATATAGGTAGTTTTCTTTCTGTCGTTAAATTATGCGCGGATCGCATTGCATGTAGACAGCTGGAGTTAGGTACGCCTTCTTCTCGTGCATGCATCATTGATTTCCCGCGCATTGGCTTTTTCGACTTCTCCCCCTTGTTTTGGACTTAAAATAATCAGGAGAATCGAAAAATTTGTTAGGCGTTGTGTGTTATTGAAAAACACCTAAAAATCAAAACCATAAAATTGGGACTGTTAAACCAACTTGACCCTAAAAGACACTCACCATAAAAAATTTTCTTGTGGAGAGCAACCCCCCTCATTGTCTGGCTTGCATGTGCGAGAGAGTGACCCGCACCCTAGGATAGAGCCATATCTGAACCTCCTTCAAACTACTGCTTCTAGGCTAGTCGTTCTCCAGTGAGGATCGCTCTGGTCTCCGGTAAAGCGGGCCGCAATATCCTTAACAGAGCGAGTCGATCGGGTAGACGGTAAATGGTCTGCGGCTTGTACTGGCTGTGAAAGATCCAGTTCGGGATCAGGACAGTCTCCTGGGGGAATCGGATTACCAACAGGTCACGTAACCGCTCTGCTATCTTGACTTGATCACCTAATAAAAACTGACAAGATAATTGACCGAACTCTTACGGTCTTTAGCTCGCGTTGAGTAGGTGAATCCGGGGTTTGTTTGCTCATCATAGTTGTTTCTAGATCTCATCCGCTCGTCTCGCCAGATCAAGATGATGGGCAGGAGGTCCCTTAGGCAGCCTCTGGCTGCACCGCTTTTCAGCACTCCCGCCCGTTCATCTAAGTTGGTTCGCGAGAGCCGAGACCCGCTCTCCGAACCCGAGTTCGATTCCGCCATGTTCCCCCTCGACCACCATTCTACCAGTCCAGAGCTACCAGTGCCAGAAGTTAGACATCAGATAGATGATTTATCAGCACCTGAGTTTGGGTCTTTTACTTTTGCAGAGACCATGGCCGGCAGCAACGACGATCGCATTGGAGGTCCCTGAGCCGAGCAGACATTTATCATGGACCAGGGTGCGATCAACACCACCCTGATCGCCTCCCTTGAGACAGTGCAGCAGCAGCTGAGGGATCAGGGTGCATTCATGATTGAGATGAGGAGAGAGATGGAGCAGATGAGAGCCGACCGCGATCAGCGCGAGCCCGGAGACGGACCGAGGAGACCTGACGATGCAGTAGCAGCAGCCGCAACAGCGGCAGCCCCAAACCAGCTGAGACCGATGCAGGAGTTACACAACCCTGGGTCGACTTTGACGCACCGTTGGGTGGTACTACCAGCCATCGTGGGGGACTTCAAGTTCCTCCCAAACACCCTTCAGCTCCTCCCCCGGTTCCATGGGCTCGCCGCTGAGGAGCCCCATCTTCATCTCCAAGATTTTCTGATGATCTGCAGCACCGTCCACGACTGTTAGGTGGACGAGGATACTATCAGGATGATTGCCTTCCCCTTTTCACTGGCAGATAGAGCAGCCACCTGGCTGAAGCATCTGGGGAAGTTCGTATACACCTAGGAGCAGCTCCGCACCGAGTACTTGAACAAGTACTATCCACTCGAGCGGACGAACGCAGCAAGGGCCCTGATCAGCAACTTCTCCATGCTCCCCAACGAGTAGTTTCACGAGGCATGGGAGAGGTTCCGTGAGCTTACCGACAGATGCCCGCACCACGAGATTTCAAAGCTGAACCTAGTTCAGAGCTTCTTCTGTGGGTTGACACCAGAGCTGGAGGGCCTGGTGAACGCTTCTTGTGGCGGTTCCTACTTCGTCAAGGATGAGGACCAGGTCTGGGCGATCAACGAGGAGATGGCCGAGAACTATACAGTGATGTCCCAGACCCATCTTTACACTCATGGACGCCCCCAGCCACAGACCGTGCAGTACCAGAGGATCGCATGGGTCGACGCTAGTCCTTCCACTTCATCAGCGGCAGCTGCACAGGCCGAGTCCACAGCCGCCGACATGGGCATTATCAACGAGAAGCTGGACCGGATGGAGCTGATCGAGAAGAAGCAGTGCCAGAGCATATCGCAGATGGAGAAGATGGCACAGTTGTTGAGTGATCTGAAGACACATGTCATGTGTCTCCAGGAGGCACAGACGGCTTCTCAGCCTCGTCTTCTGTCACGAGGAGATCCGAGCAGCAGCGACAGTTCGTCCCAGCGCTCTACGCATCCTAGACAGGTTCACTTTGTACAGGCAGAGCCATACCAATAGCCGCAGCCGTCCTACCAGACACCACCATCCCCAGACACTCAGATGGTAGTATACTAGCTGGATCAGCCTCTGGCAGTACTCCCGCCACCCCTGTACGAGCCGGAGCCGTTGATGGATGTCAACGGGATTTGGTACGACTGACCCCAGCCCGGTATCCGACGAGACCATCCCGGATTCTATTGGTCGGCCGAAGGTGCCAGTTCCCAGCAGCAACCTCCAGTTCAGGGTGGCCAATACGGCCATCAGCGAGATCACCACCAACAGCAGCCCCTAGTGTACCAGTAGCAGCAGCAGCAATAGTCATCCCAGTTTGGTCCTCGTTCCTATCAGCAGGGACATTCTTGGAGGTGTGATCAGCCTCAGCAGCAGCATCAGCAGTACCCCTCTCACCCGCACCAGCCACAGTAGCAACCTCACTACAAGAGAGGCCACCCGTCAGGTTCTCATGGGCCGACCTATGAGAACCCCGCCTTAGACGATCTAGCCCACCTCTTGATAGACCAGCAGGCTACATTCAGATGGGAGATGGATGAGTTCCGCCAGGAGATGCGGGAGATAGTGAGAGGGAAGGCCGCCATACCTGCCCAGAGTGAGCCCAACCCGAACAATCTCAAGAGGAAGTCTGGGCAGGTAGATTTCACAGAGTATGCCACTCCGAGTGATTCTTTTGGTGATATGTCTGCATATCTATTTGATACTGACTTTGTCACACGTAGGAGCGGTAGGATGCCAACAGGCGACGCCTCGTCTGAGCGACGACCCCAGGCCACTTCTAGAGCGTCAGGCGAGGAGGAGCGCGGTACTGATGCCGCGAGAGATGATGACAGTGGTACTGATGCCACCATGGATGCTGATCCCACCGACGGTACTGATGTTGACGCTTCACCAGATGGAGGAGGTGGTACTGACGCCACCATTGTTGTCGAGCCAGAACGCGATGCTGATGTCGCGAGTCGACCTGTCGAGGGTGGTACTGATGCCACCGTTTCTATTTCTGCTAGTCATGTAGTCTTTCCATCTGTTCATGTATCTCAAGACTTATCTGGCAATAAAGGAAAGGGTTTACTTTATTCTGATCCACCTGTGGTGCATGATGTATGTGTGGATTCTGCCGTACTTGAGCAGCCTAGACCCTCTCCTAGTCCTTCATCTGATAAGGACCCTGTGATCCCCTTTCCACGAGCACTTCACATGGGAAAGGGGAAGAAAATAGAAAATTCCAAAAAGAAGCAGCAGGAAGAGTTCAGCCAGCAGATGATCGACGGATTCCACATTCAGCTGACTCTCCAGGAGGCCTTGGAGCACATCCCTCTACTCCAGAGATCACTTAGAGACAGGACCATAGTTAGGAGGAAGAGGAGGAACCATCAGCATGAGATCCATGTGCTTACCTGGGCCACGTGTTTCGCGATTCAGAATCGTCTGCCGACTAAGAGGCCAGATTCCGGAGCCCTTTATGTCAGATGCCATATCCGTGAGCAGAGGTTCGACCACACTCTATTAGAGAATGGTTCTTCGATCAACCTACTTCCGGCAGCCCTTCTCAATCATTTCGAGTTGAGTCCTTCAGTTTGCTGATAGATCTGTCAAGAGGTCGAAGGGGTTGCTGAGGGACGTTGTCATCACGATTCAGGCCATGCAATTCCCTATGGACTTCGTTGTGTTGGACATGGAGATCCCTGAGTATGTGACCGATACCACCATCATTCTAGGTCGCCCGTTCTTTGCCACAGCCAAGGCAGTGACCGACCATGATAGCGGAAAGGTATACTTTCGCATCGAGGGCGAGAGTGTACAAATAGAGACGGTCGAGGACATCAGAGCCAGAGATTCAGCCTGCTCAGAGCCGACTTCAGATTCAGAGCAGATGACAGATGCAGGGCCAGACATCCACCAGGACTGTGATTTCGTGATTACAGATGATGAGGCAGTTTGGGCAGATCCAGTCGCACAGGCCATCCTCTCACCTTCAGAGTTCGTTGATGCTGAGACGCTAGCAGAGGAGATCTTGGAGAGAGCATTCCTGGTCCAGGATACCGTTCAGGCAGCAGAGCTGGTTCTTGACCGCGAGACCGATTTTTGTGAGTATGATATAGATCCCTCGGAGTCAGATGTTGATTAGGCAGAGTTTGATGATTTTATACCATGTCTGACTTCCACTAAGCCTGCAGCTAGGGAGGAGGTTGATGCCATGCAGAGTAGAGACAGTCCAGTAGAGCAGCCTTCTCCAGATACTGATTGTGAGCGAGAGTTTCCGTTCTCCCATGCAGATTTGGCAGCATTCACTCAGAGTTTTTAGAGGCTAGATCCGCCAGCACCTACTTGTCCAGAGCTGAAGCCACTTCCTGCGTCGCTGAAGTATAGGTTCCTTGCGGGTGAGCATGAGATGTACCCAGTCATTATCTTAGACGATTTGACTGGAGAGCAGGAATCCCGTCTGATGGGGGTTCTTGAAAAGAACTGCAAGGTGATAGAATGGATGTAGCCGATCTCCAGGGGATAAGTCTGGCCCTGTGCTCCAACCATATCTATCTCGAGGATGAGGCGAAGCCATCGCATGAGTTCCAGCGGCGGCTAAACCCGAATCTTCGGGAGGTTGTCATAAAGGAGATCTCGAAATGGTGGAGCGCCGATTTTATCTACCCCATCTCCGACTCCAAGTGGGTCAGTCCATTGCATGTGGTGCCCAAGAAGACGGGCATCACTACAGTTGTCAGCGAGTCTGGAGAGGAGACCGCTACCCGGGTACCCACTTCTTGGCGGATCTACGTGGATTACAGACGACTCAACCAGGCCACCAAGAAGGATAATTTCCCCCTGCCCTTTATAGATCAGGTCATTGAGAGACTGGCAGGGAAGAGCCACTACTACTTTTTGGATGGGTACTACGACTACAATCAGGTGGCCATCGCGTCCGAGGACCAGGACAAGACAACCTTCACCTGTCCCTTCGGCACATATGCCTTCAGACGCATGCCATTTGGGCTATGCAACGCCCCTGCGACTTTTCAGAGATGCATGTTGTCGATATTTTCGGACATGGTGGGGGAGTGCTTGGAGGTCTTCATGGATGATTTCTCGGTCTACGGCGACGGATTCAACTCCTGTCTTGACTGCCTAGACCGAGTCCTTCAGCAATGCATTGAGGTTCACCTAGTGTTGTCTTGGGAGAAGAGTCACTTCATGGTGACTCAGGGGACGGTGCTTGGCCATATCATCTCCAACAGGGGCATGGAGGTTGATCCGGCCAAGGTAGATGTCATTAGAAAAATCGCACCACCGTCCAACTTGCGGCAGTTACGGTCTTTTCTGGGGCACGTCGGTTTCTACCGACGCTTCATTCATGATTTCAGTAGGATTGCCCGGCCGTTGACTGATCTGCTGACGAAAGACACCGAGTTCCTTGTCGATGACAAGTGTCTTTCGTCATTTGAAACTCTCAAGAGATGTGTTGTAGAGGCTCCTGTTCTCCAGCCGCCTGATTGGTCTCTCCCCTTTGAGATCATGATGGATGCCTCCGATTTTGCTGTAGGGGCCATGCTGGGACAGAGGAGGGATGTAGTCCCATTTGCTATTCACTACGGTAGTCGTACATTGGATGTCACGCAACGGAACTACACAGTCACTGAGAAAGAGATGCTAGCCGTAGTTTTTGCCCTAGATAAGTTCAAGATCTTACATCATTGGATCTAGAGTGACCACTTACACTGACCATGCCGCCATCAGGTACCTCATGGCAAAGAAGGATGCCAAAGCTATATTTACCAGATGGATCCTTCTACTCCAGGAGTTTGACATAGAGATTAAGGATAAGCCTGGAGTCAAGAATGTGGTGGCAGATCATCTCTCCCGATTAGAGCATCTTGAGGATTCTGAGCAGACTGAGCCTATTGTGAGACCTTCCCAGATGAGGTGATCCTTGCTATCGTCTCTCTCCCGTGGTACGCTAATATTGTGAACTTTCTTATTGCTAAGAAAGTTCCATAAGATTGGCCCAAGCAGAGACTTGAGACCTTCCTCGCGAAGGCCAAGTTCTACCACTGGGAGGATCCCATCCTTTACCATGAAGGAGGGGATAGCGTCTGATGTAGGTGCATTCCTCAGGAGGAGCACCATAGCGTCCTTACTTACTGCCACAAGCTAGAGGCAGGAGGACATCACTCTGGGAGGAGAAAGGCACAGAAAGTGCTCTAATACAGCCTATGGTGGCCTACTCTCTTCAAGGACTCTGATGAGTTCGTGAAGAGGTGTACTGACTGTTAGAGGATGGGCACTTGTGGACAGCATGATATGATGCCGATGCAGCCTATTCACTTCTGTGAGCTTTTTGACGCATGGGGCATCGATTTCATGGGTCCATTCCCTAAGAGTCAGGGATTCGAGTACATTCTGTTGGCCGTGGATTATGTTAGTCGTTGGGTTGAGGCCATCCCCGCCAGAACCGCAGATGCTAGGACTGTTTGCATATTTTTGAGGAAGCATATCATTTCACGGTTCGAGGTACCTCGAGTGTTGATATCTGACGGGGGGTCTCATTTCGTCAACGACAAGGTAAAGGCCCTTGCTAGCGAGTTCAGCATAGACCATCGAGTTGCCACTCCATACCACCCTCAGACGAATGGTCTTGCCGAAGTGTCGAATAGGGAGATCAAGACTATATTGCAGAAAGTCATCCGCCCTGACCGAAAGGATTGGTCACAGCTTTTGGACTCGGTCTTGTGGGCATATAGGACGTCTTTCAAGACACCTTTGGGCACATCTCCCTTTCACCTCGTTTATGGCAAGCCGTGCCATTTACTTGTTGAGTTGAGACACAGGTCACTTTGGGATGTCACTGATATACTTTTGGATCCAGATAGTGTAGGAGATCAGAGGAGGGCAGAGTTAGCAGCCTTGGAGGAGCTTCGTGATACCGCCTTCTCAAACAACCTACAGTATAAGGAGAGAGAGAAGGAGTGTCATGATTCTCATATCAGCCACAAGCATTTTGAGCCAGGACAGAGAGTATGGTTGTTTGATGCTAGGCTTCGTCTATTTCCAGGGAAGCTACAGAGCAAATGGAAGGGACCGTATTTGGTGAGAAAGGTACACGACAATGGGAGTATCAACATATCTGAGTTGTCTTCTGAGAGTACCTTTCGAGTGAACGGCCAGGTCTCAAGCCAAATCATGAGCCGCGGGTCGTTGATGTTGCCCCGATTCACTTAGCATAAGATGTGGTCTCTTGACTCACATCTATTGCATCTCACGCCTGATTATCACTGTTCTCCCGACTTGTATAGATCCATATGTCCATATCACTCTATTCCTTAGTCCTACATCCCTTTCCTCATCTTATGATTATGCTATACTTAGGGTGTACTTTACCCTAAGTATAGGGGGGATGTAGGACTCTCGAGTATTCTTTTGATTCTTTTTACCCATGTTTTTGCTACCTATACTTAGGGATATTTTACCCTAAGTATAGAGGGGAGACCCTGTACATTCTTCACTCGGCTTTTCCTTCGTGTACAACCTGCTATACTTAGGATTATTTAATCCTAAGTATAGGGTGAAAGGTCGAGATTCTCTTGATTCTATTCTTTCATTCATCTTTGTATATAGTCTTCATTTTCACTTCCCTATACTAAGCACGAGTTATGTCTTCTTCATCGCTCTTGACTCTGAGGACATCGTTCGAGCTAAGTATAGGGGGTTGTGTATATATTTCATATTTACTTTAGCCATAACTCGTACTTTGTGTGAGTGTGTTAATAAATATAAATGGCTAAAACCTAAAAATCCATAAAATTTAAAAAAATTTCCTTGTAAATACACATTCTTTTATTGCACATACATAGCTATTGTACAAATTATTTTTGTAAAAATGTTTGTAAAAACTTTTTGTGTAATTTGTGTGTAAATATGTGCATATCAAAATTATGTATATAGTACAAAATTTTTCCAAAGTGTTTTGAAAATCAAAAGTTTGCAAAAACCTCGTGTAAATTTGTGATATTTTGCAAAACTTGCATTCATGCATACATCCATGGTTTCAAAATATTTTTCAAAAATTTTGCATATGTGTAAATATTGTGTAAATAGCATCTTTGTAAGTACTTGTATAGTTTTTTCTTGGATTATAGTTGACATTTAAACTAGCCTGGAATTAAATTGGAAAATGGAGCTTGGTTAAGATCTTAATCCACCTAATTATAAGAAGAACCTTATAGGGCTTAGGGTTAAGGCTTTTCAGGTCCATGGTGACTTAATTCTTTGAGTCCACTAGGCTATGATCACATGTCATCTCAATTAGCCTAAGTAGAGCACTTAACAACACACACATGACTCATATAGACAATGGCTTGACTTGGACCCGCACTTTACACCGAGCTCTCTACGGATGAGGTGGTGAGGAGGCAGTCTTCCTTGACTTGGGGTAGCATATGGGGGTAGTACTTCTAGGCGGAACCTCTCTTCTTCTTTTAGTGAAGGAAGTGCATCTCAACTTGGTCTGGTTGCCATGAGGTCTAACGACAGGAGTTGTGGGTTGCAATAATGCTTCAAAAGAGGGATAGTCTACTGGCTCAAGAGGAAAAACTCCTTATGTACATATGATGCACCTTGTAAATATGTTGTACAGATGCACTTGAAAAAAAATGCAAAAAGAAAATAACTCCAAAAAAGTGGTGGGTCTGGTAGAAAATGATAATCCCACCGGAGTATGTATATAGTGCAATAAGCAAAGCTTGAGACTCATGTTCCATCTTATGTAGCTTGCAGCAGGGAGACTCAGCTACACTGGTTGAGCTCCCAAGGATACATGGCTACACTAGCCATGGTCCATTCTCTTCTTCCCCTCTTCTTGAGCCGGTTGTACTTTAACTTAGAAGGGAATACCCCGCTCCTCGAGGAAAGAGTGGCCAGGGGTCATAGAGTTACCTTGTTGGGGAGGGTTGTCATCTTGCTACTTCTGAGGTAGAGAGCTATACCTCACTTACACTGTACAAGGAAAGATTCATGGTCTTCAGGGTTTGTGTATGTAGACTTGTTCTGATATGGATTGTTGAGGAGTCTTGACTATAGAGTAGTGGATCTTAGAGGTTGTTGAGTTTTAAACTTAAGTCGAAATAAGGTTCTGACACATTAATAATCCAAAGATCTGATCGAGCTCCATATTTCAATTTAATGAAGGCAAGTTTAATAATCAGCATTAATCCATGCATTTTCTCCTCTTTTTCTTTTTCCTTTTCTTTTACACTTCTTTTTCAAATAAGTGTTTGCTAAGGGACTAGCAAAGTTTAGTATAGGGGGTGATGAATACCCATTCATCACTCTTTATTCTTTTATTTTAGCTACAAAACTTATGCAAAACACATGTATATTCATGTAAATAGCATAAATTATCAATAAGCATGCATTGTGTAAATTACAATAATTAGCATGTTTCTGTGCATAAATAAAAGAATAAAGAAATAAAAGAAAAAGAAGGAGATATTTAGAATAAATATTGAGCGACTTAATCCCAAGGGAGGGCTCAGCATGGGCCTGACCGCAAAAGAATTCAAGTAGAGAGAGATAGGGAAGCTCAATTATGTGTACATATACCTATGTAGATAAATAAAAATTATTTTCCTCTTATTCAAAATAAAAATGTGTGATTATTCATTTGTACATTTTTGTAAATATAAAACTAAAATAAACATGAGAAAAACAAAAGAAAAATAAAAAGAAATAAAACTCTCTCTTCCATGTACATAGACCATGTATATAGAGTTACCTATTTATTTATTTTCTCTTAATAAATAAATAATTAAAATTCAATAAAAAATATTTCCATATTCATCGTTTCATGGTGTAAATAAATAAAATAAAAATTAGAAAAATAAAATAAAAAGAAATAAAATAAAAAATAAAATCCACATTGTATATATACCATGTAAATATATGTATATACCTATTTATTTACTCCATGTAAATAACTAATAAAAATAAAAAAATACCCTATTATTCCAAATTTTATTCTATAAATAAATAAAATATAAAATTAGAATAAATGTATAAAAATAAACAATTAAAAATAAAAATCAAAAATGCATATATGTATATACCTATATATAATAATAATATTTTGTAAATACCTATTTTATATTTCAAAAAAATAAATAAATATCACTAAAAAATATTTGAAAATAACTAAACATTTTTCATGTTTTAAGTTTTTCGAAAATAAGTCATTTGTTATTTTTAAATGAATTTCCAAATATTTATTGAATGGCGGCCTGTGATTGGTCCACGGGGGATTGTTGACCCCCGGTCAACTCTCCCCCCTGGACCAGTCAACTCGGATCTGTGCACGCAAACCGACTTCACTTAATTTTCTAAACCAGATCCGAGCCCCATTTACCCAAACCCCAGGTCCTAATTGATCCCCACTGATCCGAGATCCATGCCAGAGCATCCACCTAGGGATCCGTGCTTCACGGAACCCTGCCCGACCTCTTCTTCTCGGACCTGAGCTGCTATATAGCTGAATCTCTGCCGCACATTACCCGCCATCTTTGGCGCTGCTCCTTTGTCCCAAGACCTCCACCTTCTTCCTGAGAGTGACAGCTTTGCGAGGGAGGTGTCGAAGAGAGGAGAGGACGCCGTTCGCCACTGATCCGACGACTCCTGCCGTCGTGCACCGCCGCGAGGTGCGCCAGAGCCTCGGGCATCGACGACCCTTCGAGGATACGACCCAGAGCTTCCTGAGCTCATCCCCAGTCGACTCCATCCATCAGGTAGACCTGAATCCCTTTAGCTTCGTCTAATTTCATCTTTCGCCCAAATCCACCCATTATTGTCGCCGATCGATTCCCGTGGCTACATCCACCCATTCGACCATCGGAATCGACCATCATCTCTGTGAGACCCCTCTCCACCTTCTGCACCCACGCATCCACCTTGGTTCGCCCAGGAACCAAGGCTCGACCTCCACCGCCGTCGCC
The DNA here is from genome assembly GCA_037367405.1 of Ottelia alismoides. Taxonomy (NCBI): domain Eukaryota; kingdom Viridiplantae; phylum Streptophyta; class Magnoliopsida; order Alismatales; family Hydrocharitaceae; genus Ottelia; species Ottelia alismoides. The sequence continues at coordinate 270,695 of JAZKJV010000871.1, read as the reverse complement.
TCGTCGGAGGTCGCTCACCCGACGCGCCCGACCACCCATTTCACCTCTAACCGGGTTGAGGCAATTTGCCCTCGACCCAGGAAGCTTCTGGTGCTCTTTTGTAGGTCTATGCGACCCATCTGGGGGTCCTTTCGTTCGAGCCCAGGTGCTTTCCTCCTCTGACGTCGCCGGACCGCTCCGGTGGTCCTCGGCCTCATCGGAGGCATCTAGCAGCTGCGGACCATCGAGGCGGAGTTGTTCCATATTCCAGTAGCCGGAGAGGAGGCCTCCACCGTGCGCACGGAGCCGGCGAAGCTCGCCGGTGAGCAGTTCTTGGAGGACCTTCCTCCGTCGTCCGATCAGTCCCGAGGCCCCGGATTCGATCACAGCCATCCATTTGAGGGGACCCATCCACCGTCAGATCTTTCTGGGACTCGATCGTGACCGTCGATCTAGCAAGGGTTCAGCCGCAGCTAGTCATCGTCTGATCTTCCACATGGCACGCCCTCGCCCCTCCGATAATAAGGGGTAAATTATACTTTGGCCCCTGCTCTTTTATTTTTGCAATCTAGTCCTGTAAATATTTTAGTCAGTTGTTTTTATTTTGTAAAAATTACACATATGACCTGGATGTTTCTTGTATTTGCATTATAGTCCGTGTGAGTGTGGACCACGTGCTTCGACACGTGAGGACCTGGAACTTTTGCATTATTTATCCTACAGTTCTTGCATGTTATGGTTCGATCTGTTAGAAATAAAAATTACATTTAGGTCCCTCCGTGCCTGATTCATGTGTGTAGCGCGTGATTACTTGGACATTTTGCACGAGGGCCCTTATACTTTCTTGCCTTGTTACTGTTTAGATCTTGGACCATGTTTTTATTACATTTAGGTCCATGTGCACTGTGAGCCTCTATTTTAATTAAATAAAATAGCAAATCAAGTCCAAATTGCGTGAAATTTGGATACGTGGCTCCTGCCACTGTGTAAAAATTTTACCAAAAATTTGATACATTTTTGATGTTTTTAGATATTTTAAAAATTCAAAAATAGTAGTTTTTGCTTCTGTCCACTTTAGAAAATCATAAAAAATATAAAAACTATTTTAAAAATTCTAAAAAAAATAAGTTTTGTTAATTTTGGTGTGTTTGATTTTCTGTGCAATTTTGGTTATTTTTTTGGACATATAAAAACCTTAAAAATTAAAAAAAACCATTAAAAACTATAAAAATTCTAAAAAATTATATAAAACTCAAAAAATAATAAACTCTTTTTCTAAATTTTACCTGTTGTTCTATTTCTCATAAAAATTACCTCTAGACTGTGAAATGCCCATTTGATATTTTTCATGGGACTTTGAAGTCATGCGGGACAGATTGCTCCTGTTGTTGCCTTCTTTGATTTTTAGAAAATTGTACACAAATTAGAAAAATCTGAAAAATTCACCAAAAACATTAAAAAACCTAAAAAACTAAAAAAATATTTTTGTTTGAATTTTCTGTACATTTTTGTGTGTTTAAATAATTGGTTGAAGTTGCTTGTATTTGCCTTTTTCTTATTTTCCTTTATCATTAAAAATCCAAAAAAATATAAAAACAATTAAAAATCCACCAAAAATTGTTGTTTTTGTTTTATTTTATTTCCTGACTACTTCGTAGGCCGCGAGGCCAACTCTTGCTCCCTGAGTCCGACCCTGGGTGCTACACCAGGCTAATCTCATAGCAGGACCGTTATTTCTTGATTTTATTGTTTTATCTCTTTGCTTTGGTGGTTCTATCTGATTTTTCTTGTTGACCGCATCTTGTATTCGGGTCACAGCGACTCTGACTATTTATATTTTATCCCGATAGTGAGTTTTTCAGCCATTAGTGCTCCTCTCCGTTTTTTTTGTTCTTTTTACTTTGGTGTTTTGAGGACTTTGAAATCCTCTTATTCCGCTACTGAAGGTGATGGTGGTGGTGATGTTGCTCCTCTACCTCCAAGTTCTCCTCAGGTAGAGACTTGGTGGCATCTTCCTCATGTTCCCGTGCCCGATCAGGTATGGTCACGGTCCTTCCTCTCCTGATGGACATTAACATTATAGTATGAAAGGATCTCATGTTCAGGTAGATAAAACTCTGAATAATATACTTGATCTTGTGGTCGATGCTGACCTTGATTCGGGCTATTGGTGTTGGCCGGAACCTGGGCAGGAATTGGGGTCCTTGGTGCCATCTGCTGATCCTGGTGGCATGAGACACGATTCAGATCTGTTCTTATGTCATGGTAATCATTATGCATCTAATGAACCTTATCGGTCAAAATCTGAATAGCCAAGGTGAGGGACCCCAAATCACTAGTGGTCGGGATCTACTACTGTTAACTAGAGGATGAGTGATTATGTTGTCTATATTTGCCTTGCTGGCCATGCCGGTACTGCTGTGGGTGGGACTGTGAGGTGTAAGGTGGTGGGGGGCCTTGCTGGCCCGAGTGGAATGTGCGCTGCTGCTGGTGTTACTGAGGATGGTATACTTGTCCTGGTTGAGACTGCACAAAACGCGATGTGGGGACGGAGCTGGTTTCCTGGTAAGCTAGGGAGGGTCGGTGTGGCTGACCATTCCCTATTCCTGATTGTCTACCGACAGGGTCATGGCTGTACCACAACCCGTTGATCTCAAACACCTGTGGAGACTCCTCGTAGACTGACTCTACCAGTGGGTGGGGTGCTACTCCTAGTGAGTGTACTGCTGCTCCTCAACCCAACTACTCTGAAGCCCCTGTACCTGCTCTTGTACTAGGTGAACTCGATGTACAGGTACAGGTGTTGCAAAAGGGGCAGGTAGTCGTATCTTGGATACCTTCTTAGTAAATTCCTCCACTTGTTTCAGCAATCGTGAAAGCACCTCATGGTCAGTGACCCTCTTGTAGATCTGTTCTAACATGGTGAGGTTATCAGTTATTATCCCATACTAGGGATTAGGTCATCTGTCAGATCCGATATAGTCCTCCTAGGTGTCTTATGAGATAAGCTTGAGGGAAACACATGATAGGACCTGGTGGCATGAGATCTACCTGTTTCTGTCATCTGATCTAGGATCTTCCATACAGCATCTTCGTTCTTATTCAGATAGCTACCTCCATAGGCTGCACTCACTAACCCCTGCATTTCAGGGGTCATGCCACAGTTAAGGTCTGGACTAAGATCGCCTTGTTACTGCCATGGTAAGGGTATTTCTATGTCAAATCATTGAGTCTATCCCAGGCTTCATGAAATGGCTCATGGGGACCCTTGGAAAAACTAACGATTTTTGTCCTCATCTGGTTAGTCCTACTGAGTGGGTAGAACTTCTTCAAAAATAAGTCTTTGAATTACATCCAGGTTGTACATCTAACCCCGAGATTCTTCAACCAGTGGGCAACCTTATCTCCTAAGGCAAACAAGGTAGCCTTCAGCCTAATGTAATCTTGCCCAACCCTAGGATGACTAAGGTTGCTACACACCAACTCAAAGTCTCTCAAGAAAGCATATGATTCTTCTACTACATTTCCATTAAACTTCGGTAGCAACCCAAGGAAATGGGGCTTCAGCTCAAATGCCTCTGGTGGTACCTCAGGTACGAGCCAACTATTTATCTCATTCTCAACTTGGTTGTAGGCATCTACCATCGGTTGGTCTATTCCACCCACCTCAATCACATGTCCCATCCTAGCCATAATATCTGCATTCAGTTGCTCTGCTCTAGCTAAACGAGTAAGGACTTGATGCATAGGGTCATCTATGTGTTCCTCTTTATTAAGGTGTTTCTTAGGCATCTTTGTCTCGGGTTCATCCTCTTCACCTGGATAAATAATGTTGTCTAGGTTAGAGGATGTAGTAATGAAGACATTCTCAACGAGGTGAAGGTCTTCCTTAGTGAGATGAGAGGAGAGAAATGGATGGTTTGAAGGTGACCATTTGTTGTTACGTTTTTTGAGGGGTTTAATTATATTAATTATGAACAATGTCGTTGCGATCCAATCAAGCATCAACAAACAATTTTTTGCTACTTATTTAACTATATAGCGGAGACGGTCGAACTCAAGGAGGCTACAATTCCTGAAGGTTATTCAAATAATCGACAAAAAATTCAATTAAAAGAAAAGGGCTCAAATGCAAACTATCCTTGGTTTTTGTTGAATTTTTCTCTTTTATTTTTTTTAATTTTTTTATAACTATTTTTTCTGATTTTCAATTTTTTAGTGAATTTTATTTTTTATTTTTTATTTTCAAAAAAGGAAAGATATGTACAAGGGAAGAAATATGCACACCACACTATTTTTCTATTTTTCAAAATAGTCAGAAAAATCTAGAGAAAATTTTTTGGGCTTTAAAGGATTTGAAATATTTTTTGGAATTTGTAGAATTTTTAGATGTTTTTATATTTTTCTAAAAATCAAACAGTGGCAAAAATGATAAATAGTGCACAGCCTGGAGTAATTTGCAACTTAAAAATATTTTAAGTGCGAAAAACTCCTGGAAATTAATTTTATGCTAAACTATAACAAATATCTACAAACAAGAAGTGAAATGACAATTTTTGGATTTTGTAGAACTTTTGTGATGTTTCAAAGATTTTTGGTATTTTTTAATTTTTTGGGGTTTTAAAAAAGAGTGAATACACAAAAGTTTTACAGAAATTAAAAGATAAAGGAAATTAATCTAACTTTTTTGGAAGTTTTAGAGCAATATTCAAATTTTTATGAATTTTTGAATATCTAGAAGAGAAAATGACACTGTTTTTTATTTTTTAATGATATCAATGGAAAATAATATGCAATGAAAAATTTACAGAATGAACAGCACATAACAGGAGTCTAAGTTAATTTTTTTGAGAGTTTTTTAGCCAGAAAACACATTATTTTAATATAAAAGACAAGCAATAAATAGTTTAGAAACAGGGATTGAAATACAATTAGTCCAGATTTTTCACAATAAAATATAGCACGAATAAGTAGCGGACTGGAAGTGAAAATTACCCAATAGAAATACTTGAATGCAGGAAGGGGCTTCTGTGCAATATGCAAAACATCTGAAGGCTCTTATGTAATTTGCCTAAAAATATTTGCTTCAACCTAAGCTGCTGGTAAGGGACTTCGTGCAATATCAAAGATATCTAAGGGCTTTAATGTAATTTCACCATTTTTTCATTCTCTCCCTAGGGTTCCATGTCTATGTCCATCGTTTCTTCAAAATGCCGAAGGAGTAGAAGGGCACGCCGTCGTCTTCTTCCTCCACGCAAGTCGAAGGCGGCAGCTGCCGCGGCGGTGGCTGCTATCGTCGGTGGTTCGCTCGCGGAGGGGCACGGTGTGCGCGGCTAGGAAGGGGCTCTAGCGGTGGAGATGTGAAAGGCAGAGGAGACGGAGGTGTGAAACGGTCGGCGGTTCGCAGCGGGGCTGGTCGTGGATGCTCCAGGTGCGGGGGCAGTGTGGCTTGATGGCGTACGGTGAAGACTACATCGGGCACCACAGTTGTGGTGGACTGGGATGCGCAGCAGCAGAGCGCAGGAGGTCCATATTGTGATGGAGGACGGTGGCGGCGGTCGTTGGGACGTTCCTGGTGGATGCAGTTTTGTAGGATATGCTGGTGCGGCGGCGTTGGGATGGGCAGCGGTGGATGTCTCTAGCCTCTTTTATTTTTTTATTTTTTTGATTGTAAAAATAGAAACGGAATAAAATACAACAAACTTTTTTATTTTTTTAAAAAAGAAACTGTAAATTATTAAATATTTAAATTTTTATTTTTAAAATTTTTTTCCTGCAAAACAAATTTTAGAAAGAAAAGTTATGTAATATTTTTCTCTTTTTTATTTTTATTTATAAAAAATTAGGATGTGAGCACGATGGCTTGATCCTGAAATCAAAACGGAAGATGTGAACGAGTGTGGATCCTTGCGATGTGGATTGAATCCGTGTCTCCGACCACTATACGTGGTCGGAGTTGAGAGATCATGCGAGGTAGAAAAGAACGCATAGAGATCGAGAAAGTGAGATGAAAATCGGATCAGGAGAATCAAATCATGATGATAGATTATAAGATCTAAACAAAAAATTGACGATGAAATTAAAATGAGAAAAATTAAACTAAGGTTAATCTACATGAAAATTAAGAAAAATGATATATCTCACCTTAGGAGCGGGAAAGACCGTAATCGCCTCGACGAAGGTCGACTTGCTATCATGAGATGGCTCGGAGGCTAGGCACCTCTTTGCGACAAGATAGCTCTCAGAGAAAAGGCTCCTCTTATCAAAGATTGATCAATTTTAAATGAGGGAGAAGGAGCCATATAAATAGAAACGATAAGAATTTGAAATTCAAAATTTTGAAATGAGATAAAGAGATAATGAAAAAATTGAAATGGGATAGAGATAAGAAAGAGATTAATATTAAAATTATTTACAAAAATTAATTTCTTTTTGAATTTTTGTCAATTATTTAAATTGAATAAAAAATGTATTTTTTTAAGTTTTGTAGTGGTTATTTAAGAATAGCAACTATATACATATACTATATACATATGGTACATTATATACATGATTGATTAAGGAAATTAGTTTTTTGTTTTAAAATTTTTATTTTATTTTTATTTTTTTAGTAAAAATATTTACAAATACAATATGTATAAATACATGGGAAAATTGCACAAACCACCCCAGAAAACCTACTTTTCAATCGTAACTCCAAAAATTATGAAATCGAAGCCATTTCAAAGATAATTTAATTTAGAATACAACGGAAGTGAGTTTGGTTTGATTTGAGTTCATATGGAGCCGGAATTAATCTTTTAACTATCGCTTAGTGGCTTTTTCCAAGTGTGGTTGCCTTTATTTTGTACATGATTTGATTGTGCAATAATTTTTATTATTTAGGACACATTTTTATTTACAACTTTTATTTTGAACATTATTTTGTTTGAGGTCGATTTATATACAAATAAAATAGGGTAAGTGTACAAATATACACAGCACACATTTTTTGGATTTGACCCTATCTCCCCCTACTTTATTACAGGTCGATCAGGTCAAGTCTTGACTTTCTCTTGGGGTTGGGTCAGCCTGTATCTATTATATATACAGTCTTCCTTTTTTTTATTTTCTTTTCTTTATTTTTCCTTTCTTTCTTTATTTATTTATTTTAGGTTAAAATGATAATAAGTGTACAATATTTACACACAGATGCAAGTTAGTAAAAATATGGAGTTAGTATTATATACAGGTGTTTTATAAGGGATTTTAAGCTAAAATAAATGAATAAAGATGATGAAATGCATATTCATCATCCCCCTGTGCTTTATCTTTGCTAGTCCCTTAGCAAACACTTATTTGAAAGAATAAGTCAAAAAAGAAAAAGAAAGGAAAAATAAAGAAATTTGGATAATATTGAGTAATAAACTTATCTTCATAAAATTGTAGTATGGAGCTCTGCCAGACCTTTGGATTATTAGTGTGGTGGAACCTTAATGGGAAATGGATTTAAAACCTAACAACCTCTAAGTTCCAAAAGACTCCTATTCAGGTCTCCACAACAGTTAGGTCAGAACAAGTCTACATACACAAATTCTTATGACTATGAATCTTTACTTGTATGGTGTAAGTGAAATATATAGCTCCCCATCTCATAAGTAGCAAAGAAACAGCCTCCCTTAACAAGGTAACTCTAATCCCCCGATCTAGCAACTCTTTCCTCGAGGATCGGGGATATTCCCTTCTAAGTTCAAGTACAACCAGCTCAAGAAGAGGAGATGGAGAAAAGAATGGGCGGTAACCAGTGTAGCTACCCATCCTTGGATGCATGACCAGTGTAGCCAAGTCATCCGATTACAAGCTTACAAAAATTTGACTTTGAAGCTCTTATTATTCTCTTCTTTTTTATCCTTGTATATACACTCCGGCAGGGATTTTACTTTTCAATCAGGCATGTCCACTTTTGGACATTTTGTATTTTTTCTCTTTTTAAAAAAAATATGTACAAGGTGCAGCATGTACATAAGGAGTTTTTCCTCTTGAGCTAGTAGACTATCACTCTTTTGAAGCATTATTGCAACCCCACAGCATCATGTCCTTAGACCTCAATGCTACCAAATCAACTTGAGATGCACAACCCTCCCTAGAGGAAGACGAGAGGTTCCTCCTAGATGTACTGCCCGCGTATGCTACTCCAAGCCAAAAGAGTCTTCCTCCTCACTACCTTCTCCACGAAGAGCTATGTGTAGAGTGCTTGTCCGAGATAAGCTACGGTCTGAAAGAATCATGCGTGTGTTAAATGTTCTACTTAGACTAATCTAGATGATATGTGAACATAGTCTTATGGACTCAAAGAATTAAGTCACTAGGACCTGAAAAGTCTTAACTCAAGTTCTTATAAGGTTCCTCTGAAATTAAGTGGATTAAGGCCCAACTAAGCTCTATTCTTCAATTTTATTCCAAACTTAGTTTAAATGTCAATACTATTCTGAAAAATGCGCATGCAAATGCAAGAAATATGCAATGCAAAAAGCAATTTTTTTTAATTTTGTAATTTTGAACTTTTTATGGGTTTTGGAAAAGCAAGGAAAAAGGATGCACACGCGAAAAGAGTTTTTTTATGCAACTTTTTATAGATTTTTGGTTTTGTAGTTTTTTTCCGAAAAGGAAAAAGGGTTAGTAAAATATATACAAGTATATACAAGGTTTTTTTGGTTTTTCTTATTGTTTTTTGTTTTGTTTTGTTGTTTTTTGTTGTTTTTTTTTAATTTTTTTTGTTGTTTTTTATTTGTTTGTTTTTTGGTTTTGTTGTTGTTAGTTTTTGTGTTTTTTTTTGAAAGCTGATCAAAGTCTATATACACACACGTTGAATTTATGAATTTACATATCCCTAAAAATAAACATATTTAAAAGTACGAGTTATGTCTAAAGTACATATACAATATATATGACACCCCCTATACTTAGCTCGAACTATGTCCTCATAGTGATCAGAGAGCGGCAAAGGAAGACATAACTCGTGTTAAGTATAGAAAAGTGAAAAGACTCCTATGCTACAACAACTCAAAGAGAAAAGGAATAGAAGTCGGTGATCCCCCCTATACTTAGGATCATGTAATCCTAAGTATAGAAGACTGTATAAAAGGGGAAAACCGATGCAGAGAACGTACGGACTCAAAATAAAAAGACAATATGAACAGCATCACCCCTTCTATACTTAGGGTAAAGTATCCCTAAGTATAGGCAACAACAAGAACGATGAAAAGGACGAATACGAACAACATAACTCATTCACCCCCTCATACTTAGTATAAAGCACATCCTAAGTATAGCATACACACACGGAAAAGGGGTGAATGATAAAATAGAAGAAGAAAGAGTGAAACGAAAGGATATACAAAAGGAGTGGATGTACAAAGGTCAAGAAGGTCAAAAGCGAACCTTCTTGCAGGACCATTGAGGTATGGATCTGACAAGGTGTAGGTCGATATTAGGGTTATCATTAGATATGAACTGATCATGATCGACCAAGAATGTATCCTCAGCAGTCTTAGAGTGTGCATGCAAGAATTGGTTAGTGGAAGTAGTGTGGTCATGTTCTGCCAAGGAAGTCTCGCAAATATCAAAGTAAAAAGGCTTGAAATCATTATCAGAAAAAGTAAGATCAATTTCAGCCTGGCGAGCCTCTACTGGATCATCATCTTTATCAAAAGGCCCAAATTCCTTTATAAAATCAATCAAATCAAATTTAGCCTTATCAGTCTCATCTGAATTAGGGTGAATAGGAATGGACTCATCAGTGAAAGTAGTCAAGTCATGTCTGTCTTGTCTAGTCTCAGAGTCTGCCTTCCACTCTAGGGTGTCTATCGTGTAAATCTCGCGGATGTCATCGATGCATCTCCACATACAAGAAGGGAGAACTCCAAGGTCTTTGCTTTCCAAGTTTTCCTCCTTGAAGAGGAATTCTTGGATCTCAGTATCATCCATCATATAACAAGAATCTCTGATATTATCATCAAGGTCAAGATCCTTGGGGTTGGCTTACACAGGCACACTCTCATGGAATGCAGGTCTCTGGTAAGTAGTGGGTGTAGTGATCAACACATCGCTCACTACATCAGAACGGAAGCGAATCTCTCCAGATCCATAATCAATAACGGCTCTTACAGAGGCGAGGAAAGGTCGTCCCAGGATGATGGGAGGGTGCTCCATTGGGGTGGAGGTCTCCATGGGCAATACGACAAAATCAGAAGTGAATTTCATGCCCTGAATAAGAACGAAATCATTTTCAAGAATACCCTTCGGCCTCTTGATAGATCCATCAGAAAATTGAACTATCATCCTTGTTTTCTTGAGAGGTCCAAGATGAAAAGACTGTACATAGAAAAGGGTACTATATTTATTGACAAATCACCATCAAGGAGAGTGTTATCACAAGAATAGTCAGATATGGAGCAACTCACAAGAGGTGTGGTAGTGTTCCCTTTCTTAAAATGTGGATAGTGGGAGATGGCATAGGCAATGGCCATGGTCAAGATATGACACTCAGATCTGCTCCTCTGGTTTCTCTTCTTGTGTTGAGGAGCAGATAAATGGGTCATGGCCTGGTGAAGTGGGACTTTAATGATCTCGTGAATGGTGGCCATCACTTCTGGTTTCAGTCAACATGTTTTTGAATTTTTGGACCTCCTCCATACAAGGGAGGATAGCGGAATCAGCATATACACGAGGATTGCCAAGAGCAGTCTATACAGTAGCATCCTCGGGGTCAAAGGTGGGACATGTGGTGGATGTCTGTATGGGAAATGGTTTGGCATGGGTGCCCTCTCCTTATAAAATGAATCAACAATGTGTCTCCCCGAATCTTTTTAGTTTTTTAAAATTTTCTTAATTTTTTGTATTTTAGGCGATTGCAAGCTCTCATGATTATCCTCAAGTGAATCCATATCCTCAAACAGTGGAGCAGCGTTCTGGCTCTTATTTATGTTAAATAGATTGGTAATCCTCGAATTCATATGCTCCATCATCTGGTTCAGGGTCTCAAGTGTGGATACCATGAATGGTGACTCCAAAATCACAGGGTCGAGTGAGTGGAATGAGGGTAGGTGAAAATCATTGTCTGATTCCTGAAATAATGGGCTAGGCAGATATGAACAAAAATCAGGAGGAAAGTCCTCCTGAAAAAAGGAAGGTGGATCGGCTAGAGGGTATAAGGTATCCGCGAAGATCGAATTAAAATAACTCTAGTCGGCCATCTCTGAAACAAAAGACAGGATTGGGAGAGCACGAGGGTCAAGTCAAAAGATGTTGAGAAAAAGGTGCAAATACGCATAAGGATCTAGTATGCACACAAGCAATCAAACACAATACAAACCCCCAATTCACCAACTCAACGCAATGTGAAGACTATGAAGATTCGGTCAATTATCTTGTCATTTGTTTAGAGTTTGGTGAACAATCTATCAGAGTAGTTAAAGTGAGCCATTAGGAACCCAATGCTCCCACGAGACTGTCCCAATCTCACAACTAGTTTTTCCCAGCCAGTATGGGAGCGGACCGTCTACCGACTACCCGATCTGCCCACTCTGCTAAGGAAATCCCGGACCGATTACCGGCTACCCGCTGAAGTCCTCATTGGAGAACAACCAATCACAAGACGGTAGTCTGAAGAGAGTTCGGGCGTGGTTCTATCCTAGTGTGTGGGTCTCTCTTTTGCTGTAGATAAATCAAAAGACAGGGGTTACTCTCCCAAAACAATTATTTTTCTTTACATTTATTTTAGGGTCGAGTTTTCTTTAGCAGTCCCGGTTTTACGAAGTTATCACTTGGTTTGAGTACTTTCAATAAATCGCCTACCGAGTGTCCAATTTCCTTTTTAACTTATGTGAGTGAAATCAAGGAAGGAGATCGGAAATGCCAATGCACGATTAAACACAATGATGCATGCAGGGGTTAGAGATGTGTACCTTGTCACCAGCACTTTACATGCAAGTGATCTGTGCAGATATGAAATATAAAAAAAAATAAACTAACCTATATGAAAATGCAATTGAACCGCCCTAATCAATAACTTCTATTAACGGGCAAGAATAGGTTAATTTGACTAAGTACAACTATGCTCTATTCTATAGGTACAGAAATTCTTATTTTGGGTGTTTGGACCTAATTAATTACTTAGATCAAGCAAATTAATTAAAGTAATCAATAGGTAGCTCACGAAATCCGCAGGAAACAAAGAAAAATAAGGCGATGAAAACAAAATCGATGAGGTCCTCCAAGTGCACCAACACTTGGCGAAAAAGACCCCGCAATAAATGAATGCTCGTTTACAATGGTTCAAATGCTAGAAAAAATAAATAAATAAAGTCTAATTTTTTTTGTCTCCTTCAATTCTTCTTCTCTTCCTCTCACGCTATCATGCAGCTCGGTGAAGAATGAAGCCGCTTCGGCTTCGCTTAGGTGCTTCGTCTCTCATAGGATCCCCTCCTTCGCTCCGCAGTCCCTCACAAGAAAAAGAAAAGAGAGAATGTGTAAGAAACACAATTATCAAATATGAGCAAAAAAATGAAATAAAAATAGTGAATATGAACAATGGAATAAAGTAGCAAAATATAAACAGATATGTGATGATTACAATATATATTGGTATAATACAATCAAATTATACAAAGATCAAACCCAATATTTGACATATAATCTGCAATCTTGCATAACTCATATAATTATTTATTCCATTATTACAGAGGAGAAAAATCATGATATCTAGATAAAATCATTATTACAGATTATGTATTTATTATATATTGTGATAATGTATTCTCATGAATAAATCATCTACAATTAAAAGAGAAAATGAATGTGTAATTGATGTAATAATATAGCATTCAACATGTTGAATTCCATTGACAATTTGTTGGAAAGAAAATGGGAGGGTCAAGAGTGAAAAAAATCCCCACTCTTTAATGTCATACATGCATGTGTGTCCTCTTTATTCTCTCTCTCTCCCCCCCATAAAAAGTAGTCGAATACATCCTCTCTTGCCATGCATCTTCCCCATGCAAACCATTAAACACCCTTGCATTAATATGTTTTGTCTTTACATGCATGGCATCCACACCCTTTCATGCAAAGTAGCCGCATGGGTGGCTATAAAAACACCCCTCTCTCACGCATACTATGACTCTCTCCCCCTCATTATTTTTTATGCATGCACAACACCCCTTCCCATGCACATTCATTCAATTCTTGTCTTTATTTGCATGGCAACACAAAAGGCCCCCTCCCATTCACGACATGTATAAAAGGCCCCCTCCCATTCACGCACTTATCTCTCCTTCATTCTCCCTCACGGACACTCTCTCACTCGAGCCTCCCTCTTGTTTTCTCCATGCACGCACAGCACATCCTTCCCCCCATTCTCATCTCATCACTTTCGACCTCTCTCTAGTATTCTCTCTCTCGTTTTCTCTTTCAGTTGGAAGCCGAAGATGTAGCAGTCCGCTCCCTTGCACGTGTGAAGAAGTAGACAACATCAGCCCCTCTCCTGCGGCTTTCATTTTCGTCTCCAATCAACAAGTCGCTGTGTGCGACTCGTCTTCCTCGGCTTGCTCCAGCCACTGTCCAGCAACTCTCTCACGCGCAGCAAGCTGTTGCACCTCCGTCTTGCCGCAGCCCACAGCTGTGCATCCCGTATGCACCAACTTAGTCGTCATCCAGTCTCCGACTATCTCCTCCACGAGCCTCCGGCTGCATAAGCACTGCAGTAGCACACAGCCACGCGCAATCTGAGCCTAGCGTGCTTCAGCTGCACCATCGTGCAACCTCTCGACTCACAGCTACTTCCAGCCCGTGCACACGCCACTGTGCGCGGCTCCTCCTCCAACAGAAACCGCCACCAGCCCGTGGCCTTCTTCAGCAATCTTTCATGCGCCGTCCTGCATGCCTAGTGATCCCTCACCTCCTGCGGCACAGAAGAACAATCTGAAGGGGAGAACATTCTCGCGTGCATTTTAACTATGCTTATTTTCTTTGGATATTATTGCACTCTATCCTGAACTCTTAATCTAAGTTGTTTGTAGTTTCTTATCCATAGTTTTTTAAAGTGATTTCAACGAAACTTATAAAATCCCATGCAAGTTGGCCATTTTCAATTTAACATTTGCAAGATTTACATATTCTCTCTTGTCATTTTAAGAAAATTAGTCTAAGTCCGTTAAGTAGTTTCATTCACATTTCACTCCCACTAATTCACATGCATTACATTTTCACCCTTAGACCCTTCTTTTAAATTCTAGCGATAAAGTCCAAGAAAAATTTGCAAAGCTTGCTAGGTCCTTGTGGTTCGATACCCGAGTTACCCTTTACTTGATTCTGGTCATTTCATGGTGTTGTCGAGTTTATAAATTGTATTTGCTTAACGGGATTATATGCGTGCACAACGATTAGTTAAAAATCAACTCTTAAGTCACGCAAAATCTTGTTATCATTTTGGCGTCGTTGCCGGGGACTAGGCAACATTTGCAAATTTTTTTCTCTACTTTCTAACTTAATTTCAAATTTCTAATCCGTGCATTTTTTTGTTTTGCAGGTACTTAGTCTTCAAAAAGAAAAAAAATTTTACTTGTCTCTTCATGCCATTTGTTTTAGCAAACTTGTAATTTGAAAAAAAAAATATTTTCTCCCTCCCCCTTCTCGGAAAAGCTCGCCATCAACAGGACAAAATATTACGGATTTAGCACCAGAAGTGCAGGCACTGTGAGTCCCTCTTTCTCTTAGGCATCTTAGGATTTTAAAATTTCCTGCATTTGTTTGCACTCCGAACATAAACCGAAAAAATAAAAAAATACTTCTTCTTTGCATCATCTCTGTGGTCTTCTCCCTCTGATAATCTAACTCAAAGACCACCAAATTGTGTACTGATCATTTAAAAAGATAAGTTTGAAAGGCCACCGTAGTGGCCCGAGCAGAAAGCGGGAAAATTGTGATTGCTTGATTTGATGCACGTGTATGACACAAAAATCACGAGCACATAGAACCCTTAGATAGAGACAAAAATCCCTGGTGCTATGTGGGATTGCAGAGAGAAATCGTAACTCCTCGACGCGTTGGGCACAGGTTCTTGTGGGAAAAGTAGATCTAACGATCTGAGTACCAACCCTGGATCACCCAGCCGGATTAGGACATCGATTTCTCACAATCATCCACACCCACCTCATCTTTAAGGACTCTAATTTCTCTGAAAACTTTTGTTGAATCACTAAACTAAAACCGAAAAGATAACCGCTTCCGCGGTAATTTTTGTGTGAGTTGGTGAATTAACAAATTGTCTTGTGTATTGTGTTGTGTATGCTAGGTCGTAGATCTCTGAACATCCAGTACAACAACCATTAGAGTACGACCCGATTTATAGAAGAAAAACAAACCCATCTCTTTCAACTGAGAATTCATCTGACATGGGTGAAGAAAGACCAAACCCTGTGGACCTCATCCTGCATCAACTACAACTGTTGAGAGAGGAAAATGCGACGATCCGCCATACAATAGCACCTCTCATCCGACCACCACCCATAAGCACACATTACAACCCGGCCGCAGAGGACTTAGTTCATTGGGTCCAAATCCCGCCTGAAGTAGGAGACTTTGAGATTAAACCCGCATCCCTCTCCTTAATCCCAAAATACTATGGAAATGACTCTGAAGATCCCTTCCTCCACATCCAAGACTTCCGATCTGCTTGTGACACTATGAGTATCCCTGGGGTAGAGAAAGAATACATCTACATGAAAGCCTTCACCCACTCACTCAAAGACAAAGCACTCCAATGGCTACGAAATTATGGAACCCCACTCACCTCTTGGGACTCATTAAGAGAGGCATTCATCAAGAAATACTTCCCAATAGGAAAGACAAATGCCCTGAGACAAGACATATCATCATTCACTCAGAAAAATAGAGAGTCCATTCATGAAGCATGGGAACGATTTAAGGAACTTCAAAGAAAATGCCCTCATCATGCCATACCCAAATGGAAGTTGGTTCAGATATTTTATGAGGGCATAGATACATCATTAAAGAGAGTGATTGATGGCTCATGTGATGGAAACTACATCTGCCGTGACGAACATTTTGTTTGGAATTTATTTGAAAATATGGCTGACAATTCGGTGAACAGTTCCTCAATAGAACAATACAGTGGAAATACGAGGACAGTCAATATCATTGATCATGAGAGATCTAGCAATGACAATCCTGATAGATGGGAAACCCTCTCAAAACAAATGAACCTCATGACTCAAGCCTTAGAAAAATTGGCCTTGAATAATCCCACCAGCCATGAAGTTGAGCACACCACATTCACCCATAATCAAGACATGAATCCTGAGACTGTGAACTGGGTGCAAACAAATCAAGGAGGATATTCAAATAACCACAACACATGGAGAGAGCAACCAAATTCCGGGTGGAATGGACAGAACAATTATCATTTTCAAAATCACACCCAACCCAGACAACCGATAGCACCGCCCGTGACTCAACCCTCCACCAGTGCGGTAAATTTCGATGCCTTGGCTCAGGCAATACAACAACTAGCTATAGCTCAACAACAAGCCACTGAAGCCCAACAAAAAGCCAACTCTGAGAATGCCTGTCAATTCGCTGAGATCAGATCGTACATCCCAGCCTTATCACCTCAACCGCTGCCCAATCCAAACACCAATAAGGCTAGCTCATCTGGAGTACTTCAAACTCCTCCACCTGTCGGATCTTTCACCTCACCACCTGGTTTCCAAAGCCAGAATCAAGGATTTTTTACACCTTCTAGGACAAACCAAGGGAACCCACAACAAGCATCTAGAAACCAAGTTAATTTCAAAACATCACCCCGCCCAAACCAATCTGCTAATGTTGTCACTCTGAGAAATGGGAAAACCACTTCCGCCTACACCAGACTGCTAGCTTCAGAAGAACAAATTTAAATAGAGGAGGAGCTTGATGATGAAGAGAAGCTAACTGAAACAACCATGCCCCTTCCTGTCTCCCTGTCCGTAACTATCCCCTTTCCTGGAGCTCTTCATCGGAGAAAACCTCGATCTTCCACCATCGATCCAGAGCTAGAAAAACTGTTCTCCGACATTGTCATTGAGATCCCTCTCTTAAAAGCCCTCGAACAAGTTCCAGCCTTCTCCTGATTTTTGAAGGAAAAATGCATACCAAAACAGAAATCCAAGGGAAAAAGTAGAAAGGACAATGAAGATATTGAAAGACATGTGCTCCCTCAAGCAACAACCAATGCCATCTCCCAATTCTTACCCACTAAAAAGAAAGACCCAGGAGCTCCTCTAGTTAGATGCACAATTGGAAAATTGACCTTTGATCACACCCTGCTAGATAATGGCGCTTCCATCAATCTTCTTCCGACTGCTATTCTGGAGCAATTTGACCTAGGAAAACTGAAACATGTCTCAATGACTTTGCAAATGGCCGATCGATCTGTGAAAAGACCAAAAGGACTTCTTGAGGATGTGATAGTTGATGTTCAAGGTCATAAATTCCCGATTGATTTTGTTGTGATGGATATGGATCAAGCAAATATATTGAGTGAGACACCAATCATACTAGGACGACCATTTTTGGCCACTGCTAAAGCTCATTTTGATTATGAGGTTGGAAGAGTTGAATTTAAAATCAATGGCCAAGTCATTCCTGTTGATCTTATCACCCCTACTCCCACTGAATCTGAGACCGAAGAATGTGGTTGGATAGAACGATTTGCTGTTTTAAACATTCAAAAAGACTTTGCCCCAATCCATCTCACCAAAGATCCTTTAGAGGTTAGTCTGAACACCTCTAGATCCACTTTCAAAAACACTTCTCATGAAATTGCCACCTACAATCTGAATCTTGCACTAGAAGCCCCACCATGCCCTCTCACCGAACAAGAAATTAATGAGCTTGATAATGCCTGGGACACATTAGACTCTGAACTCACATTGACCTCAACCATGATCATGCCCATGATGGAACCACCATTTGAGACTATTTCTGTAATAGACTCAGGAAATACTACAACTCTGAATCCATCGACAACCATTGTTGAATTAAAGCCACTACCCAAAGATCTGAAGTATGCTTTCTTGGATGATGCACAAACTCTACCAGTCATTATCAATGCCAACCTAAACCATATGCAAGAAAGTCAACTCATGGAAGTTTTGAAAAAGAATTCCCAGGTCATTAGATGGAAAATAACGGATCTAAAAGGAATAAGCCCAACATTCTGTACCCATCACATATATCTGGAAAATGATTGTAAACCCTCTCGGGAAATGCAAAGACGGTTGAATCCCAATCTACGAGAGGTTGTAAAGAATGAGATCTATAAATGGGCAAGCGCAGGTATCATTTACCCTATCTCTGCAGCCATTGGGTCAGTCCTCTCCAAGTTGTCCCCAAGAAGGCTGGATTAACAATTGTCAAAAATGAGAAAGGCGAGGACATACCCACCAGAGTAGCCACATCTTGGAGAGTTTGTGTAGATTATAGGAAACTCAATAAGGCTACTCGAAAAGATCATTTCCCATTACCATTCATTGACCAAATCATTGAGAAGCTAGCCGGAAAAGAATTTTTCTGCTTTTTAGATGGATATTCCGGTTATAACCAAGTAGCCATAGCACCAGAAGATCAAGACAAGACCACTTTCACTTGTCTATTTGGAACATATGCCTTTCATCGCATGCCTTTTGGACTATGTAATGCCCCAGCAACATTTCAAAGATGCATGATGGGAATTTTCACTGATATGATCGGCGATTTTATGGAAGTATTTATGGATGATTTCTCTATTTTTGGAGACTCTTTTGAGGAAACACTAGGATTTTTGGATAGAGTCCTCAAGAAATGCATCGAAGTGAACTTGATATTATCATGGGAGAAATAACATTTTATGGTGAAACAAGGAATTGTATTGGGACATATTGTATCAAAGAAAGGGATAGAAGTGGACCCATCGAAAATTGAGACCATCGCTCACTTAGGTCCACCCGTGAATATAAAAGGTGTTCGGTCCTTCCTAGGTCATGTCGGTTTTTACCGACAATTTATCAAAGATTTCTCAAAAATCTCCCGCCCTCTCACCAAACTACTTGAAAAAGACCAAGATTTCACATTCACCAAGGAAGCATACGAGTCTTTCAGTACACTAAAGAAAATCATCACTGAAGCACCCATACTACAGCCCCCTGATTGGAACTGTGAATTTGAAATCATGTGTGATGCTTCTGATTATGTGGTTGGGGCAGTATTGGGTCAAAGGAAAGATGGAAAACCTTATGCCATTCACTATGCCAGTAAAACTCTGGATGATGCTCAAAAGAACTACACTGTGACTGAGAAAGAACTTTTAGCTGTGGTGTTTTCCTTAGAGAAATTTCGATCTTACATCCTAGGATCCCACATCATCATCTACACAGACCACTCGTCTTTGAAATATCTCTTCACAAAAACCGATGCTAAGCCTAGACTCATTAGGTGGATATTATTGCTCCAAGAATTTGATTTGGAGATTCGAGATAAAGCCGGAGCAAAGAATGTCGTGGCCGATCATTTTTCAAGATTCCCTTCCTCAAACACAGACAAAGTCCCAATTTCTGATAATTTTCCAGACGAAAGCATTATGTCAGCTTCTCAACTCCCATGGTATGCAGACATCGTCAATTACATTGTCACTTCCACATTCCCTAACGACTGGCCAAAACATAAGAGAGATAAAACCAAGGCCCAAGCCCGATACTATCACTGGGAAGACCCTTTGCTCTTCAAAGAGGGTACTGATTTAATATGGAGACGATGCATCCCTGAATCTGAAGTCAATGATGTCCTAACGCACTGCCACACTTCTAGGTGTGGAGGACATCACTCAGGGAAGCGCACAGCCGCTAAAATCTTACAATGCGGTTTCTACTGGCCCACACTCTTTAAAGATGCACATCATTTTGCTCAATTTTGTCCTGCCTGTCAGACTAATGGAACAATGACCCATCGTAACATGATGCCCCTCCAACCCGTGCATATAGTCGAGATCTTTGATACTTGGGGAATAGACTTCATGGGACCTTTCACCACATCACATGGCTACCAACACATTCTTCTCGCTGTTGATTACGTCTCTCGTTGGGTAGAAGCCATTCCCACTCGTGCTGCTGATAGCAAAACTGTTGTCAAGTTCTTGAACGACCTATTCTCTCGATTTGGATTGCCAAAGGTGGTCATTAGTGATGGAGGTACCCACTTTCTGAATGCTTCAGTCAAGAATTTACTCAAAAAAATGGAGTCGAACATCGTGTCTCAACTGCCTATCACCCACAGACTAATGGAATGGCCGAGCTGTCAAACCGAGAAATCAAGACCATCCTCCAGAAAATTGTTCGCTCTGATCGTAAAGACTGGTCCCAACACTTACCCTCTGCTCTCTGGGCCTACCGCACCGCTTTCCGCACACCCTTAGGTATGAGCCCATTTCGGTTAGTCTATGGAAAGCCGTGTCACCTACCTGTAGAGGTCCACCACAAATCACTCTGGGCAATCAAGAAATGCCATCTGGATTATGATGAGGCTAGGAAGAAACAACTGTTGGAATTATCTGAACTTGAAGAATTGAGGTCACAAGCCTATGATAACAACCTGCTATACAAAGAGAAAATCAAGTTGTGGCACGATGCCAACATTTCGAGGAAAACATTCAAGGAAAATCAAAAAGTATGTCTATTTGATGCAAAACTGAAGTTATTTCCAGGAAAACTGAGATCAAAATGGAAAGGACCATACATTGTAACTCAAGTTTTCGATAATGGCTCGATAGAAATTTCTGACCCAAACACTAAAGCCACTTTCAGAGTCAATGGTCAAAGACTAAAACCCCTTGTTGAACCATCTGGTCCTATGCCTGTTTGCACAACATACCTTCTGCATGAAAAATGAACCATCACATCGCCTAGATGAGGCGTTAAATCATGCACTCTCGTGAGCCTCCCCTCACAGGTATCTTTTTGTTTTATTGCTCGCATGTTTATTTTCACTGCATTGCATTAGATAAGTATGGGGGTAACCCTCTGCATTACATTTCTAAAAAAAAACAACAACAAAAAACAAATATATATATATATATATATATACATTTCACATCCCTTCTGATCCTCCTATTATACATTGTCTTCACCATGAGGACATGGTTTCTGTTAAGTATGGGGGGTGTCTGCATAGTTTTTAAAAATTGCATACTCTTTCAAAAAAAACTCTCTTTTGCAAAAATTCCCCTAAAAAAATATTTTCAAAAGCAAGAAAACCACCAAAAATACATCCTTCCCAGTTTTATCCTATTTTGAGAAATCAGATCTTCACTGCATAAATCATAGACTGAGGTTGAGTTGACCCTAATCCACTTAACTTCATCAGATTTTCACTAGGCATGAGTTTTTACGCTTTCTTCAGGTCCATATGGACTTTATTCTCTCAGTTCTACTAACTCTACTGGTGAAGGAATTTCTGTATCTAACTAGATCACCTGAGCAACTAGTAGCACTCTTAAACTCTTCAGTGGATATTAAACAAACTGCACCTTGCACTTAGCTTGAGTGAGTTGAGTTTACGAGATACAATTACAATCTAGTTGAGGTGAGGAGTTGTCCTCTTGGTTGTGCCAATGCCTGAACCTTATCTATAGTCAGTGAAGGAACCTGACTCAGGACCAACATGATCTCTCTAGTCTAAGTGTGTCAGCAATTAAGCCAGTATCGTGCCTCCAAAGACAATATTAAGCCGATACTAGCTCTTGATGCCAAAACCCAAGACAAAAATACTACAACAAGGCATATCACAATACAAATGCCAAAAACCACCAATCATGCAATGATGTGCAAAGCAAAAGCAAGGAAAGAAGACCACCAAATAACCCTTCTCCACCAAAAAGCCGCGGTAGCAGCCCAATGATGCTACCTAAATTTTTAAAAGAGGCCCAAAGAGGCCCAGGGTTATGCTCTGCAAAAGGAAAAGAATGAGAGCAACGGACCAAAGCGGTCTACGGAAAACCCCGAAATTAAGTCCCATTCTCCAATAAACTATAACCTATTTTTTTCTATGCTGACATACTTGGGTGAAATGAAATTATGCCTGAATCTAGGTGAGGACTGAGGCTATTTGTATAGGGAATCATTCGGTACCTTGATAGATTGTGTTGTTTGCTCGTTCTCTTGACTCACGAAAGCTAAAACTATCACTAACACTGTTTATATCCACTCAAGGTCAAAGAGAATACATGTTTCTTAGGGATGAGCTGACCTGATCGACCTTCTGAAACCATGTCTGATTTTGTTGGAACTGAGAGGCTGTTGAAACTACAAAACTCGAGTCAAGTCGACAATTCGAACAAATCATTAATCCATGGGTCAACTCTACTAAAGTTTGTGTATTTGTGTGGTTAGGGACTGAAAACTCAAAGACTTTGTGGGAGTGTCTGCTGCAAACCCTCACCAAATCCATCTTGGCTATTCACCTTGTCCGTCATTATTACTTATCTTATTTCTTGCTCGAGACTAGCAAGATTTACGTATGGGGGTGTGATGATTACAATATATATTGGTATAATACAATCAAATTATACAAAGATCAAACCCAATATTTGACATATAATATGCAATCTTGCATAACTCATATGATTATTTATTCCATTATTACAGAGGAGAAAAATCATGATATCCAGATAAAATCATTATTACAGATTATGTATTGATTATATATTGTGATAATGTATTCTCATGAATAAATCATCTACAATTAAAAGAGAAAATGAATGTGTAATGGACGTAATAATATAGCATTCAACATGTTGAATTCCATTGACAATTTGTTGGAAAGAAAATGGGAGGGTCAAGAGTAAAAAAAAATCCCCACTCTTTAATGTCATACATGCATGTGTGTCCTCTTTATTCTCTCTCTCTCCCCCATAAAAAGTAGTCGAATACATCCTCTCTTGCCATGCATCTTCCCCATGCAAACCATTAAACACCCTTGCATTAATATGTTTTGTCTTTACATGCATGGCATCCACACCCTTTCATGCAAAGTAGCCGCATGGGTGGCTATAAAAACACCCCTCTCTCACGCATACTATGACTCTCTCCCCCTCATTATTTTTTATGCATGCACAACACCCCTTCCCATGCACATTCATTCAATTCTTGTCTTTATTTGCATGGCAACACAAAAGGCCCCCTCCCATTCACGACATGTATAAAAGGCCCCCTCCCATTTACGCACTCATCTCTCCTTCATTCTCCCTCACGGACACTCTCTCACTCGAGCCTCCCTCTTGTTTTCTCCATGCACGCACAGCACATCCTTCCCCCCATTCTCATCTCATCACTTTCGACCTCTCTCTAGTATTCTCTCTCTCGTTTTCTCTTACAGATGGAAGCCGAAGATGCAGCAGTCCGCTCCCTTGCACGTGTGAAGAAGTAGACAACATCAGCCCCTCTCCTGCGGCTTTCATTTTCATCTCCAATCAACAAGTCGCTGTGTGCGACTCGTCTTCCTCGGCTTGCTCCAGCCACTGTCCAGCAACTCTCTCGCACGCAGCAAGCTGTTGCACCTCCGTCTTGCCGCAGCCCACAGCTGTGCATCCCGTATGCACCAACTTAGTCGTCATCCAGTCTCCGGCTATCTCGTCCGCGAGCCTCCGGCTGCATAAGCACTGCAGTAGCACACAACCACGCGCAATCTGATCCTAGCCTGCTTCAGCTGCACCATCGTGCAACCTCTCGACTCACAGCTACTTCCAGCCCGTGCACACGACGCTGTGCGCGGCTCCTCCTCCTCCAACAGAAACCGCCACCAGCCCGTGGCCTTCTTCAGCAATCTTTCGTGCGCCGTCCTGCATGCCTAGTGATCCCTCACCTCCTGCGGCACAGAAGAACAATATGAAGGGGAGAACATTCTCGCGTGCATTTTAACTATGCTTATTTGCTTTGGATATTATTGCACTCTATCCTGAACTCTTAATCTAAGTTGTTTGCAGTTTCTTATCCATAGTTTTTTAAAGTGATTTCAACGAAACTTATAAAATCCCATGCAAGTTGGCCATTTTCAATTTAACATTTGCAAGATTTACATATTCTCTCTTGTCATTTTAAGCAAATTAGTCTAAGTCCGTTAAGTAGTTTCATTCACATTTCACTCCCACTAATTCACCTGCATTACATTTTCACCCTTAGACCCTTCTGTTAAATTCTAGCGATAAAGTCCAAGAAAAATTTGCAAAGCTTGCTAGGTCCTTGTGGTTCAATACCCGACTTACCCTTTACTTGATTCTGGTCATTTCATGGTGTTGTCGAGTTTATAAATTGTATTTGTTTAACGGGATTATATGCGTGCACAACGACTAGTTAAAAATCAACTCTTAAGTCACGCAAAATCTTGTTATCAATATGTAGAAACAAGACTAGCAGGCCAAAGAGAAATCTAACTACCCTCGCCGTGCCTGATTTAGCGGAATTTCGGTGGTCTTAAGTTCCACATAAGGCAGGAACTCAGTCGATGCGTCGACCACGTAGAAATCCAACTAAAGTCAACAATTAATCCCACAATCAGATATCAAGCAATGACAAATAAAGGTGGAGTTAAAATTTATTATTAACTCTACATAAAAAGGTGTATAGGTGTAGAGGTCGAACTAGGGAGCAAGGCAGGATAGATCAAGCAAGTGCAAAAATGTGATGTGATTAAGTGTCTATAAGCATGCAATTTTTTTGTGGGTTTTTAATTTTGAATATATTTTTAATTTTAATTTTTAATTTTATAATTTTGGTTTTTAGTTTTCTTATTTTATATTTTCTTTTTATATTTTATATTATTATTTTTTCCTTTTTTTAATAATAAAATATGTATATCATCAATATAAGAAAAGAGGGGATAAGATATTTATAAAAATACGGAAAAATGCTCAAAAATTAGGGAATAAAATGTTTTGGTCTTTTTATATTTTTCTACTATTTTTGTGATTTTTGGGGATTTTTCAGAATATTTTTGATATTTTTAAAAGTCAAAATACAAGAAAAAGTGAATAAAACTGTTGGCCGCAATTAAAATGAGGATTAAAAATAGAAATCAGTAACAAAATTTTCCCAAATTATCTTTAAAATAAAGACAATAAAATGGAGAAACTACAGGAATTGAGATTATATTTTTAGGGTTTTTCTATATTTTTTTAGATTTTTTAAGTTTTTAGGGTTTTCTAATTTTTAAGGTTTTTGTTTTGAAATTTTTAATGATTTTTGGACTGACACTAAAACACACTAAAATAGACCTAAGATAACTTTTTTGGAATTTTTCAAAAAGATTTGATTTTTTTGGTATTTTCTAATGAAACAATAGCTAAAATGCATGTTTTGATTTTTAATAAATATTAAAATGCAACAAAAATGCAATGCAAAAGTATAACTTGAATGAGCAAGCACACAAGAGCTTATGGTAAATTTTTGGGAATTTTTCGAGTTAAAATGATGCGTGGAATAAATAGGGAAAGCACATAAAAATACAAGGCCTAGTAGGGGTATAAGTGTAAATAGACAAACATCCAAGGGCCAAAGTGCAATTTGTCCACAAAATATAATACTGAATATAAAACTTAATGGACCAAATACAAATTTTCAAAGCCGCAAGGGTACAAGCGCAAATTACCCAATCTTACGCGTGACTGGTACGTGTCTGGAAGGACCTAAATGCAATATTAAAAACACCCAAGGGCTGAATGCAATTTTTCCAAAAATATTACACTTAATGTCAAAATTCCTGGACTGAAACAAAATACCCAAACCCACGAGGGGTCCTCTACAAAATGCCCCGTGCCTCACGTGTTCTAGTCACGTCAGGTGACGTGGCGAGATCCTAAGTGCAAATATATAAAGTTCAGGGGCCTAAATGCAATTATTACAAAAATATTAAACTGCAAATGAAAGTTTATGGGCCAAATAAAAATTACAAAAAATAGAGGGGGAAATGTGCAAAATACCCACGCCTAAAGCCTCGTGCGCGATCCGACGGTTGATGGTCTTCAACTTGCCACGTGTCGATGATCTGACGGTCGATGACGCTTCGGCTTCGACGTCTGAGATCAGATTTCAGATCGAGATCTAACGGTGGAGGGGCGCTGATGATCCGACGGTCGACGTGCAATCTAGAGGCACAACCCGATCCGACGGTAGGGAAGCGCGGAGGAAGAACGGGGAAGAACGCCGACGAGGCGAACATCCCCGAGCCTGATCTCCGTGCTCCGATGATCTGGGATGCTCAAAATAGGATTGCAAGCTCCTGTGGTCTTCCTTTATCTCCTGATGGCTCCAGAACACCTCGGCGGTGGCCGAGGCTCGTGGAAGAGGGCGGCAGAGTTGTGGAGCTCCACTGAACTCCGGCGAGGCGCAAAATGAAATGAGCCCAG
Source organism: Ottelia alismoides (assembly GCA_037367405.1). Taxonomy (NCBI): domain Eukaryota; kingdom Viridiplantae; phylum Streptophyta; class Magnoliopsida; order Alismatales; family Hydrocharitaceae; genus Ottelia; species Ottelia alismoides. Next base: position 244,249 of record JAZKJV010000871.1, on the reverse strand, counting down.
GCTCGAGTCAAAGCCCTTTGACCTGCAAAAAAAAGTATGAGAGGACCTGGGGAAAAGTGCTTGGGTCCCGCGGTGGCGAAATGGCGGCTAGGAGTGGCGCGAAGGTGGTCCGCCGGAGGAGCGCTCCGGTGAGGTTCGCGTGAAGGGTGATTTGATCGATGGAACTAGAAATTTCTTTAGGGCTTTTGATCTTAAGACTAAGGCGCGTAAAATGCAAAAGAAAAGAAGGGGAAAGGGGCTGCCTTGACGGTGGAAACCGGAGGGATAGGGTACCTCAACCGTCGGTGAAGGGGGAGGTCGTGGAGCCACCTCAGGCGATGCTCGACCCACCCGAAGATCTCTACAGGGAGTTGTCACCTTCCTGAAGCTTCGAGGCATGAAGGGGAGCTAAACCTATGGAGTGAGGGGTTCAATTTTCAAATCAAAGTCGGGGCTCCATTTTATGGGGTTTGACCATTAGGTTCGGGTGCACCAAAGACCGAGGTATATCGGGTGACACAATGATCCATTCCTCGAGATAATCGTTGGGCGAGTAAGCCTGATGATCGAGGAGAAAAAGTCGTGAAGAGAGTGACATGAATCGGTGCAAGATGCGGCCTGGAAAATTCAACAAAAACGGGGTCAAACTAATGTCTGACACAGGCACATGGGTGGGGGACGACCAGTTGACCGGGGTCAACTGGGGCCTACACCTGGTTGGTCCACGTGGACCAACCAGGAAAAACCCCTGGAAATTATTTTGTAAAATCAATTTAAAATAGTTAATGATTTTATTATTTTTAGGTTATAAAATAAAAAATGTTTATAATTTTATAAAGTATTTTATGGTGATTTTTAATTATTTTTATGAGGAATAATTTTACAAGTTACCTTTTATACCCTATATAGGTATATTATCTATATATTTTATTAATTTATTTTTATTTTGTATATTTTAATTTTATTTTGTTTGTTATTTTATAAATTTGTAAAGTATTTTTATACACTTAAAATTATTTTTACTTTATTTTCATGAGGTATTTTGTACACTTAATAAAATATAAGTATGTATTATACAGGTATAAGTATAGGTATTATACATATGTATTATAAATATACAAGTATTTTATTTTGTATTTCTTTGAGTTTTTATTCTGATTTTAATGTACATATTTATTATAAGTAATATTTATAAAAATATAAAAATACAAAAAATGAATAAATAATAAAATGAATATTTTAATCTGTACAAGTATACAATAGGGGTCCAAAACTCAACTTTCAAACCGTAGCTCCGCCAAATGCGAAACCACCGCCATTAAATAGCTTATTTTAAACTATATACAATTAAAGGTGAGTTTGATGCATTTGGAGTTTTCATTTGTGAGATACGGGTCTGGGAAGTTGGGATTCTGGATTTTTATTCAGACCATAACTTTTTATCTGTACATTATTTTTCAGTGAAATCAGTTTTGTATTTCTCTTTATTTAATTATATACAACTTTCATGTATAAAGTTTCTTTATTTGAGGTATATCAAAGGTATTTTATTGTATTTCGGCCCTTATCTCCCCCTACTTTATTCCTTGTCGACCTATTCATCAAGATGCCTAGATCTCGGGGTTTCGGGTCATAAAATATTTGCAATATTTTATTCTTTTTCTTTTCTTTTATTTATTCTATAATTTTGACTTTAATTATGGTATTTTATACACTATTTACATGCACATGCATGAATGCTAAGATGCTCTAATTAAGGGTATTTACACGCATTTGCTAGGGTTTTTGAGGCCAAAATGATAGAATAAAGATGATGAAATGTGGATTCATCATCCCCCTATACTTTACCTTTGCTAGTCCTTAGCAAACACTTATGCAATAAGTGCAGAAAGAAAAATAAAGAAAAGAAAAAGAAGAAAGATGGATGAAGTTTAATTATCAAACTTGCCTTCACAAAATCAAAGTTTGGAGCTTAAGTCGGACCTTTAGAATTTTAGTGCGGGTGGAACCTTATTGTGAACCGGATTTGAAATTCAACAGCCTCTGAGAATCCCAAAACTCTACCCAAGTCTCCTCAATAACCAGGTCAGAAATATTTCAACTCATACGCGAACCCTTACGACTATGAATTTGGCTCATATAGTGTAAGTGATGGTGGCTCTCCCCAACTAGAATGACAAAGAAACTGACTTCTCCAGTACGACAACCCAATGATTCCCCAATCCAACAACTCCATCCTCGAGGAGCGGGGTATTCCCTTCTAAGTTCAAGTGGCAACCAACTCAAGAGGAGGGGGTGAAGAGAAGAATGGACGGTAGCCAGTGTAGCTACCTATCCTAGGATGCAAGACCAGTGTAGTCGAGTCATCCAGCTGCAGGCTCACATATTTGACTTTGGAACTCAAGCTTGCTTATTGACTTTACATACATACATACTTTTGCAGGCATTTTATTTTTGTACAAGCCTGACCTTTTTTTTGAAATACTATATACAGCAGCATTTACATAGGGAGTTTTTCCTTTTGAGCCAGTAGACTATCCCTCTTTTGAAGCTTTATTGCAACCCACACTCTCCTGTCTTTAGACTTCCTCATCAGTGGATAGGTTGGGGTGCACTTCCCTCCCTAGAGGAGGACAAATGTTTCCACTTGTGTGCGTCTCATACCAGCAAATCCAACCCCCTCACCACTCCAACTGAGTTGAGCCATGTGAAAGGTGCAGGTATCCAAGTTAGGTCATTATCAACAAGAGTCATGTGTGTGCTCCGAAATACTCTACTTAGGTAGTCAAGAATCCATTGAACTAAGTCTCGTGATCCTCAAAGAATTAAGTCAACTAGATCTGAAGTACCTCAAACCCAGTTCCTATAAGGTTCTTGTTATTAGGTAGATTTTAAGGTCCAATCAAGCTCCAATCTCCGAATTTTATTTAGACTTGTTCAACTATCAAACTCAATCCGAAAAATGCTCATGCTACGCAATGCTATGCAGAAAATATTTTTGTGATGAAATTTTCAATGATTTTGAACTTTTTATGGGTTTCTGAAAGGATGATGATGCACATGCATTTTTTTTATTTTTCAAAAAGATTTTTCAAATGTTTTTGGATTTTTAATTTTGCAAATGTTTTTGGGATTTTTGAAAATAAAAAGATTTTGGCTAAAAGTTAGGTACAAATATTTACACGGGAGTGCTTCTTACATTTACAAGAAGTGTATTTTAAGGATTTACAGGGTAAGTGGTCAATTTTATAGATATATATACTAGATTTTGGTGTGATGTATGTATTCCTCAAACTTATTTGACACAGGTTTTTTTCAAAGAATTTTTTAAAACTATAGTCCAAAATAATTTTTACAAACATGTATACACATTTGAAAATCATTTTGCAAAGGCTTTCCAAACAGTATATATAGATTTTTCAAAACATTTTTGCAACCATTTTTCAAACCATTTGCAAATTATTTTTCAAACTTTTTATTTCACATAAAGAAAATAAAATTTTACAAACCACACATTTTTACAAAGGTTGAAAATATGTAACAAAACGTTTTCAAAATAGTTTTCAAAAGATTTTTCACAAGGATTTTCAAACTATTTTTCAAACATTTTGCAAAAAACATTTTCACCTGATTTATTAGTCAGTAAGTACAAAAAGAATTTTTGACAAACAATAACATCTTTTTATTAAGGATTTTAATGAATTTTAAAGAATAATTAGCCATATTATTAAGAAAAATACGAAAGTACGAGTTATGGCTAAAGTATATACGCAGTATATACGACCCCCCCTATACTTAGCTTGAGCTATGTCCTCATAGATCGAAGAGAAAAGAGAAGACATAACTCGTACTAAGTATAGGCAAGTCTAAAGAATAAAAATAAAGGAATGAATAAATAAATGAGAAGTCGATCGTCCCCCCTATACTTAGGATCAAATAATCCTAAGTATAGCAGACTGTACACAAAGCAGGGAGGGTCAAGGGTGGTAATGAACAGATCGTACTCAGATTGTCTCCCCCTATACTTAGGGTAAGATGTCCCTAAGTATAGACAAGGAGAGGAGACAATGGAGAGGATCGAAAAGAATAGAACAACTCGGGGTGCACACCACCCTATACTTAGGACAAAGTACGTCCTAAGTATAGAAAATTGTTTACAAGGGGTGTCACCTTTTTGATTGATAAAGAAAATCGAAAAGGAAAAGAAGAAAAGAAGAAAAGAAGAAAAGATATCAACAGATGAAAGAATGATATGGACAGATGGAACTGTACAGCGGAAGATGAAAGTGATCACCATGCATGAGATGCAAATGATATGAGTCAAAGAGTACATCTCACAACAGAAGAATGGGGGCAACATCAACGGTCGATGGATCATGGTCTAGATATAGATTCAGGCGCTGACCGTTAACACGGAAGGTTGAGGAAGATGACGGTTCGGATATATCAATACTACCATTGTCATGTACCTTCCTGACCACATACGGACCTTTCCACTTGCTCTGTAATTTCCCTGGAAATAATTTCAGCCTGGAATCAAACAACCATACGCGCTGATCTGGCTCAAACTGTTTATGGCTGATGTGAGAATCATGCCATGTATTCACTTTTTCCTTGTATTGTAGGCTGCTAGAAAAGGCTGTATCTCTCAACTCCTCCAGGGCTGCCAATTCTGCTCTCCTCTGTTCTCATATACTCTCGGGATCCAATAATAACTCAGTGACTGCCCAAAGTGACTTGTGCTTGATTTCCACTAGCAAATGGCACGGCTTGCCATAGACGAGATGAAAGGGAGATGCCCCTAATGGATTCTTAAAGGAAGTCCGATAGGCCCACAAGACCGAGTCCAAAAGCTGTGACCAATCCTTTCGGACTGGGCGGACAACCTTCTGTAGGATAGTCTTGATCTCCATGTTCGATACTTCAGCAAGACCATTAGTCTGAGGGTGATACGGTGTGACAACACGATGGTCAATGCCAAACTCGTCTGCAAGGGCCCTAACCTTGTCATTGATGAAATGAGAACCCCCGTCTGAAATCAAGACTCTAAGTACCCCGAACCGTGAAATGATATTTTTCCTCAAAAATTGACATACGGTCTTAGCATCTGCGGCTCAGGAGGGGATGGCCTCAACCCATCGGCTGACATAATCTATAGCGAGCAAAATGTGCTCGAACCCCTGACTCTTAGGAAATGCGCCCATGAAATCAATACCCCATGCGTCAAAAACCTCACAAAAGTGAATGGGTTGCATGGGCATCATATCTCTATGTCCGCAAGTACCCATCTTCTGACAGTCAGTACATCTCTTCACGAACTCATCTGAATCCTTGAAGAGAGTAGGACACCAAAGGCCGGATTGAAGCACCTTCTGTGATGTCCGTCTCCCAGAATGATGTCCTCCTGCCTCAAGCTTGTGGTAGTATGTGAGGACGCTATGCTTCTCTTCTTGAGGAATGCACCTCCTCTGGATGCTATCCCCTCCTTCATGATAAAGGACGGGATCCTCCCAATGGTAAAACTTGGCCTTCGCCAGGAAGGTCTCGAGTTTCTGCCTGGGCCAACCTTGTGGAACCGTCTTGGCGACAAGATAGTTTACAATGTCTGCGTACCATGGGAGAGAGGCGATAGCCAAGATCGCCTCATCTGAAAACGTCTCTGTGATAGGTGCGCTGGGCTTAGATTCCTCAAGGTTCTTTAAGCGGGAGAGATGATCCGCCACCACATTCTTAACTCCAGGCTTATCCTTAATTTCAATATCAAACTCCTGGAGTAGAAGGATCCATTTGGTAAGGCGTGCTTTGGCATCCTTCTTAGCCATTAAGTACCGGATGGCGGTGTGATCTGTAAAAATAGTTACTCTAGATCCGAGAATATATGATCTATACTTATCCAAATCAAAGACTACGGCCAGCATCTCCTTCTCCGTCACAGTATAATTCCGCTGAGCAACATCCAAAGTCCAGCTGAAGTAGTGAATGGCAAATGGCATTCCATCCCTCCTCTGTCCAAGCACAGCCCCAACGGCAAAATCAGAAGCATCCATCATGATCTCGAATGGGAGAGACCAATCGGGTGGCTGAAGGACAGGAGTCGTGACAACCATACTCTTGAGAGTCTCAAAAGACGCAAGGCACTTATCATCTACAATGAACTCGGTGTCTTTCGTCAGCAAATCAGTCAGCGCTCGGGCAATACGACTGAAGTCCTGAATGAACCGTCGATAGAAACCGACATGCCCCAAAAAGACCGCAATTGACGTAGATTAAACGGCGGATTGAGTTTTCTAATAATATCCACCTTGGCCAGATCGACCTCCATGCCCTTGTTGGAGATGATATGACCAAGGACCGTCCCTTGAGTCACCATGAAGTGACTCTTCTCCCAAGACAAGACAAGATTGACCTCGATGTAGCGTTGAAGCACACGGTCTAGGCAGTCAAGACAAGCATCAAACCCATCGCCATAGACCGAGAAGTCATCCATGAAGACCTCTAAACTGTCACCCACCATGTTCGAGAAAATGGACAACATGCACCTTTGGAATGTCACAGGAGCGTTACATTAGACCAAAGGGCATCCGTCTGAAAGCATAAGTCCCAAACAGACAGGTGAATGTTGTTTTCTCCTGGTCTTCGGGCGCAATGGCCACTTGATTATAACCGGAGTACCCGTCAACAGTAGTGACTCTTCCCAGTAGCCTCTCGATAATCTGATCAATGAATGGCAGTGGGAAATGATCCTTCTTGGTGGCCTGATTCAATCGTCTGTAGTCCATACAGACCCCCAAAAAGTGGGTACTCGGGTAGCGATCTCCTCTCCAGACTCACTCACAACTGTAGTGATACCCGTCTTCTTGGGTACCATATGTAATGGACTAACCCATTTGGAGTCAGAGATGGGGTAGATAAAATCGGTGCTCCACCACCTTGATATTTCTTTCATGACCACATCTCGAAGATTCGGGTTCAGCCGTCGCTGGAACTCACGCGACAGCCTAGCGTCCTCCTCAAGATAGATGTGGTGGGAGCACGCAGCCAGACTAATCCCCTGGAGATCATCTATACTCCATCCTATCACCTTGTGGTTTCTTTCAAGAACCTCCATCAGACGAGATTCTTGTTCACCAGTCAAACCTGCTGAGATAATGACTGGGTGCATGTCTGGCTCACCTGCAAGGAATCTATACTTCAGCGACTGCGGCAAAGGTTTTAGTTATGGACAACTGGGAGGTGGCCGATCTGGCTTCTAATATGTCTATGTAAAGACTACCAGGTCTGCATGTGAGAACTCTCGCTGCGCTTAAATATCTGACGAAGGGAACCCTGCTGAATCATCTATGAACTGTACTGGCTCACACTCCATCCTAGCTGTCGGCTCAGAAGGAATCAGACACGACAAATAGTCATCAAAATCATCCTAATCAATGTTTGAACCCGAGGGATCTGAATTAGATGAACAAGAATGAAAATCAGCACCACTCATCCCACAACTGTCAGCCTCAAATGTATCCTCATCCAGGGGTGTGCTCTCCAAGCTCTCAACTGCCATAAGCTGTAAATATGGTGAATCTGTGGGCAAGACAAGGGCTTGTGCTACTGGATCTATCCAATTGGATTCATCATCTGTCATCATAAAGTCACACTCCTGGTGGATGCCTAGCTCTTCCTCTGTCATCTGCTCCATATCACTGGACTGCTCTGAGCGTGCTAGTTCTCTCGCTCTGGTTTCCTCGATCGTCTCTATTTGTATGATCTCGCCTCCTACGCGAAAACATACCTTCCCACTATCATGGTCGGATATCGCCTTGGAAGTAGCCAAAAATAGGCGTCCAAGTATGATGGGGGCATCAGTTACCGACTCAGGGATCTCCATGTCCAATACAACAAAGTCCACGGGGAATTTCAGGCCCTGAATGGTAACGACCACATCTCTCAACAACCCCTTCAGCCTCTTAGTCGACCTATCAGCAAACTGGAGGATCGTCCTGCTCCTAAGAAGAGGACCAAACTCGAATCGGTCGAGCAAGGCTGCCGGAAGAAAGTTAATAGACGAGCCGCTGTCTAATAGAGTACGATCAAACTGTTGCTCTTGAGTCTCGCATCTGACATAGGGAGCTCCTGTATCAGGTCTCTTGACTGGAAATTTGTTCTGAATGGTGCAGCAGGTGTAATGGGTGAGCACATGGATCTGATCTCTGTATCTCCTCTTCCTGTGGACTATAGTCTTCTCTTTCAAGTTCTTTTTGAAGAGGGGGATGTGCTCAAGTGCTTCCTGTAGAGTCAGATGAATGTGGAATCTATCAATCATCTGGTTGTTGAACTCTACCTGCTGGGTCTTTTTTGGATTTTCTCTTTTATTCCCCTTCGCTCGGTGAAGTGCTTCAGGGAAGGGGATAGTAGGGGCCTCCGCAGATGGAGGACTAGGAATAGGTCCCTGTGCCTGTGAAGGAATAGAATCCATACCATGATCATCATTCAACACATATGGATCTGAAGTGTAAACAGAAACCTTTCCTTTATTTATATTTTTGTTCTTTTTCTTGTTACCACAGTCCTGAGATACAAAAGGTGGCAACACAACAGAAGGGAGCTCAACAAAAGTGGAAGTGGTGGCCTTAGTACCACCAACGGCACCTGTCTTCGCGTCATCAGCACCGCGCTCTGGCTCTGCATCAAAAATGGTGGCATCAGCACCATCGTCTGCATCGGGTATCACGACGGCCTCAATACCGTCGTCTAGATCTCCATCATTGGTGGCATCAGCACCACCATCTTCAACATCATCAGCGGCATCAGCACCACTACCTGGCTCATCTGGCGCTCCTGGTTCTGCATGTGGTTGTCGCCTAGATGAGGCACCGCCGGCTGGCATCCTACCGCTCCTAGTAGTCACAAAATCAACATCATACAAAGAAGGCATGTCACTCAAATAATCACTAGGAGAGGTATCCTCTGTAAACTGTACCTGCTCAGACTTCCTCTTCAGATTGTTCGGATTTGGTTCAATCTGAGCTGGTATGGCGGCTTTGCCCTTGATTAAATCCCTCACCTCCTGCCGGAACTCATACATATCCCGCCGATAGGATGCCTGATGGTTAGAAATCAAGCGGGCGAGGTCCTCGAGAGATGGGTTCATAAAGGTGGGAACCTGAGAACTGGACGTGTTCCCTTGCTGGAAATGAGGTTGCTGTTGGTGAGAGTAATGATGAGATGGCTGGGAGTATGACTGTTGAGGCTGCTAACGTTGCCTCCACTGCTGTCCCTGATAGGCAGGACAAGGACCATGCTGGTTCTGCTGGTGGGCATACTGGGGCTACTGCTGCTGCTGCAGCTGCTGGCTGTTCTGATATCCCTGAGCCGGAGGCTGCTGCTGGGAAGAGGTGCCACTAGTGGTCCAACAAAATCCGAGGTGATCGCGACGAATCCCGGGATGCGGGTACCGGTCGTACCATATCCCATTGACTTCCATCAATGGCTCCTGCTCGAAGGATGGTGGAGGTAGAACTGCCAGTGGCTAATCCGGCTGATAGACCACTATCTGAGTGTCTTGAGATGGTGGCTGAGATGGATAGTACTGCAACAGCGGGACCGGCTCTGCCTGAATGTAGTTGATATGGCGGTACGAGGCAGAGGGCTGGGCCGAGCTGCTACTGCTGGGATCAGCCCGTGACATGGGAGGTTGCTGAGAAGACGTTTGTGCCTCCTAGACACAAAGAAACAGGGTCTGAAATGCAATTAGTTCAGAGTTTTCACAATAAAATATAGCACGAATAACTAGCGGACTGGAAGTGAAAATTACCCAATAGAAATGTGCAAAGCAAGTGCCTGAATGTTCGAAGGGGCTTCTTCGTAATATGCAAAACGTTCGTGGGCTCTTACACAATTTACGCAAAAATATTGCTTCAATCTGAACTGGCAGGGGACTTCGTGCAATATCATAGATATCCGAGGGCTTTAATGTAATTTCACCATTTTTTTAATCTTCCTAAGGTTCCCTATCTATGTCGGTCATTTCTTTAAAAGGCCAAAGGGCAGCAGGGCACGTCGCTGTCATCTTCCTCCACGCAAGTTGAAGGTGGCAGCCGCCGCGGTGGTTGCTGCTATCGTCGGCGGTTCGCTCGCAGAGGGTACGGTGCGCACGGCTGGGAAGGGGCTCTAGCGGCGGAGATGTGAATGGGGGAGGAGGCGGAGGTGTGAAACGGTCGGCGGCTCGCGGTGGGGCTCGTCGTTGATGCTCCAGGTGCGGGGGTAGAGCGTTTGATGGCATACGGTGAAGACTGCGACGGGTGCAGTTGCGGTGGACTGGGATGGGCGGCGGTGGAGCACGGGAAGGTCGGCATTGTGATGGAGGATGGCGGCGACGGCCGCTGGGACGTTCCTGGTGGCTGTGGTTCTGCAGGATATGCTGGTGCGACGATGCTGGGATGGGCGGCGGTGGATGTCGCTAGCCTCTTTTTTTAATTTTTTTATTGGTTGTAAAAACATAAACAAAATGAAAACACTTTTTTTATTTTTTTAAAAATAAACTGTAAATAATTATTTTTTAATTTTATTTTAGTTTTTTTACTGCAAGACAAATGTTAGAAAGAAAAGCTATGTAATTTTTTTCTCTTTTTTTTATTTTTTATTTATAAAAAAGTTAGGATGTGAGCATGACGGTTCGATCCCAAAATCAAAACGGAAGACGTGAACGACTGCGGATCCTTGCGATGTGGATCGAATCTATGTCTTCGACCACCATACGCAACCGAAGTTGAGAGATCGTGTGAGGTAGAAAAGAACATGTAGAGATCGAGAAAGTGAGATGAAAAATCAGATCGGGTGAATCAAATCATGATGATGGATTCTAAGATCTAAATAAAATAATTACGATGAAATTAAAATGCAAAAAATTAAACTAAGGTTAATCTAGATGAAAATAAAAAGAAAATGATGGATCTCACCTTAGAAGCAGAAAAGACCGTGATCGCATCGACGAAGGTCGACTCGCTGTCACCAGACGGCTCGAAGGCTAGGCATCTCTCTGCGACAAGATAGTTCTCGGAGAAAAGGCTTCTCTCACCAAAGATTGACAAAGTTAAAATGAGGGAGAAGAAGCCATATAAATAGAAAAGATAAGAATTCAAAATTCAAAAATTTGAAATGAGATAAAAGATAAGGAAAAATTGAAATAAAATAGAGATAAGAAATAGATTAATGTTAAAACTATTTATAAAAATAATTCTTTTGTATTTTCGTTAGTTAATTAAATTGTATAAAAAATGTTAATTTTTTAATTTTTTGTGGTGGTTACTTAAGAATAGCAACTATATACATATATTATATACATATGGTACATTATATATATAGTTAAATAAGGAATTTAGTTTTTTTGTTTCAAATATTTTATTTTTTTATTTTTTTTGTAAAAATATTTACAAATACAATGTACAAATACATGGGAAAATTGCACAAACCACCCAAGAAAACTGACTTTTCAGCCGTAAATCAAAAAATTATGAAATTACAGCCATTTTAAAGTTAATTTATATTAGAATACAATGGAGGTGAGTTTGTTCAATTTGAGTTCATATGGATCCGAAATTGATCTTTCAATTATCGCTTAGTGGCTTTTTCTAAGTATGGTTGCCTTTATTATGTACATGATTTGATTGTGCAATCATTTTTATTATTTATGACACATTTTTATTTACAACTTTTATTTTGAACATTATTTTGTTTAAGGTCAATTTATGTATACATAAAATAGTGTAAGCATACAAATATACACAGCACACATTTTTTGGACTTTTTAGTTAAGGACCCTATCTCCCCATACTTTATTCCTGGTCGATCAGGTCGAGTCTTAACCTTCTCTCAGGGTTCGGGTTAGCATGTATCTATTATATATACAGTCTTCCTCCTTTTTTATTTTCTTTCCTTTATTTTTCCGTTCTTTCTTTCTTTATTTATTTTAGGTTAAAATGGTAATAAGTATACAATATTTACACACAGATGCAAGTTAGTAAAAATATGGAGTTAGTATTATATGCAGGTGTTTTATAAGGGATTTTAAGCTAAATCAAATGAAAAAAGATGATGAAATGCAGATTCATCACCATCCCGAGAGTGAGAGATCCCAAACTCAAGAGGTTCATGAGCTCGGGTTGGCCCAAGTTGCACTCGGGCCGATGAAGACACACTTTGTGAGGGGATCAATGAGAGATTCACGAAGCTTGAGTAAATATCCCCCCAATCAGTCATCTTCAATGGTAAAAAGAATCGAGATCACAAGTGTGTGAAGATAGGATTTGACTCCTACCTAAAGCAATCAATTGAATCACAAACCCTGAGTTCACACTCAACATGGTGAAGGACCCAAAGCCGGGTTCGATTAATCTGGTTGATTTTAAGTGTGATTTTCAAGAAAATTAGCAAGGATTACGTGATGGACTATAGGGAAGTCGGCTCGATGCCGAATGTGTTTCCCATATTTAACATGTCACCTAAGATACCAACTCCCTTCCTCCCTTAGCTCCTATCACTAGCTTACTCGGTTAATACTGATGATGTTCAGGGACCTACCCCTATCTACCTACCGAAGTAGGTGGAGATTGACAAGGCTTATCACTTCTCCCGGAGGATTACTAGAAACTTGTCATGTCACACCACTACTTCACCCCTATCTACTAGTCGAAGCAAGCAGAGGCTACTTGGTGCCGATCAGTTGAACTTCGAATACTTCAGCATGTGATATTCACTAAGAGCGGGGTACGTTGATATGGAAGGCGGGGATTTAGGCTCTAATTTGGCCATAGATGATTCTAGAGTTCTATTAGCCACTTTCCATGCTAGACCTATATTATATTATAGAATACAAGAAGCCCAAACAAAGGATTCTGAAATTAGAAGAATAGTAGATAAAGTAGACGGAAGAGGACCATTAGATTTTACAACAAATGAGTATTTGGTGTTATTTTTCAAGCTAAGATTGTGTGTTTCAAAATCTCCATAAATAAAAGCCGAGATTTTAGAAGAAGCACATAACTCAATTTATGCAATGCAGCTAGGTAATACAAAGATGTAGAGAACATTGAACACACGTTATGGTTGTCAAGAATGAAAAGAGAGATTGATGAATATTTTTCTATATGCCTAATTTGTTAGCAAACCAAACCAGAGCATATGCGGATAGCTGGTGCATTACAGCTACTTTCTATGCCTGAGTGGAAGTGGGAACATATCACTATGGACTTTATTACTGGATTTCCTAGGGCCCATCGATGTCATAGTGCCAACTAGATATTTGTTGATAGACTAACCAAATCTTCTCATGTCATTGCAGTTCACATGACATACACATTAGACTACCTGGGAAAGAGTTTTGTAGATGAAATAGTAAAAGATTACATGAAGCACCGATGTTGATTTTATTTGGTAGAGATCCTCTCTTTACCTCTAGATTTGGCCTAGCCTACACAAATCTATGGGTACAAAATTAACTTTTAGCATGGCTTTCACCCACAAATAGATGGTCAATCCGAACATACTAGTCAAAGCCTAGAGGACATTCAACATGCATGTGTATTGAGTTTCAAGGATAGTTAGGATGATAAACTATTACTCATAGAATCCACATAAAATAACAACTATCAATATAGTATTGGAATGACTCCATATGAAGCTTTATATGATCGAACATGCAGAACTACTATTTGTCGGAGTGAAGTAGGCGAACGTAAGTTTGTTGCATTGGAATTGATACAAAATTCAATCGAAAAAGTTGAAAAAATAAGAAGCATTTTAGGACCACACAAAGATAGACAGAAATGTTATGCAGATAAGATGAGAGATCTTGAGTTTCAAGTAGGGGAATAGGTATTCCTATGAGTATCTCCATGGAAGGGTTTGATTAGACTCGATAAACGTGGGGAGCTGGGTCCAAGATACATTGTTCCATATGAGATTATAGAGAGAATAGGCAATGTGGCAAATCGCCTTCGGTTGCCACTTGAATTGGCAAGGATACATGATGTCTTTCATGTTTCTACCCTTCGAAAGTACATCCCATATCTATATCATGTTATAAAACCTCTAGAAGTACAATTGAATGAGGACCTTTCCTATGAAGAAGTTTAGATACAAAATTTAGATGTCAAAGTTCAAGAACTACAAATGAAGTAGATAGCCTTGATGAAAGTCCTATGAAAAATCTATGCTATAGAAGAAGCCACTTGAGAAAGAGATATGAAATGCTATATCAATACCCACACTTATTCCCAAGCCGATTGAGGTATGTATTCTAACTAGGGGAGTGTTGCGACATTCTCATACTTAAGAGGTACTAAAATTAGGAATGTTTGATTACAAATAGAAATGTGACTTCTACTCTTAAACCTCATTACGGTGTTATAACTATAGAAGTGCTACACTGAATTTCTCTAGATCCCAATTTAGAGATTGTTGTAATATCTTTCTTAATGAGACGATTCTAATGGATCTTGATTCATATTAGCTGGATGTTGTTGTGAGTTTCTACAAAATTTTGAATTTAGGATAGTTGATATTTATTAAGCTAAAAAATAGACTTTAATCATTGTCACTAGGAAGAGCTAATCATGATTAAGGAGATAAGAAATGATTAGAGAGCTTAACAATGGATTAATATAGGCTAAATATAATTAAAAAATTAATCTCTATTAGTACTAATTAATCATAATTAGTGATCATTAAGTATCATTAGAAAAATCATGGTTTAAGTTAGCCAAAACCATGAGAAATTTTATGGGCATGGAAACCATGGTATTAAGAAAAACGTGGTATTTACAAAATCATGGGTGAAAATCCATGGTTTTCCTCATTTTAGAGGGTTATCAATACCCTTCACCTCCTCATTCTCAACCCATCCATTCCATAACCAAGTTCCTCCAAACTTTGGTAGAGTGGTTGAGGGAAGTTTAGAGTGGTTGGGGAGAACATGGTGAAGCTCTAATGGCAACTAGAGGAAGGATCATAGTGGGGGCATGGCATATAGCGGATTCTAAGAGAAAGGATAGTAGACCTACGACATCTTTTCACATTTTCTTAACATACAAAAGGAATAAATGCCATTTTTTCTTAAAAATGTATGACCTTTTAAGGGGAACCTCTAATGGATTTTTTTTAGGAAATATCACCTTCTAAGCGAAAACTCTATTAAACTCTCTTAAGAAATATCATTTTTATAAGGAGAAACTATGCCAAAATATTCTTAAGAAATATTACCTTTTAATGAGAGAAAAGATCATATCTTTAGATAAGCCAACACATGCATACATAAACATGGGTTAACAGATTGCATTCATTAATTTTCTTTCTACTACATAGGATATGAATCTATTTTGGTTGGTGGATCGGGATACACTTGTTAAAAACCATAAATATCAAATTGCATGTGAGTTCTCTCAAGCACTATTTTCAATATTCACTCATATTTTGATCATTAAATTCAATGTTAAAAGGTATATCTATTATACAATTATACATGTTTTAATTAAGCAGAAATCAGTTAAGTTTTAGCCATGATACATGAAGTGTAGTATATTCAGATCTTGTGTTTGTAATAATAAGATGTTTCAAGTTCTATGTATGCTAGAAAAATCTTAGTTTTTCTCTTTTAATATAGTGAAGGCTACAAAATAACTTGAAAATTTTTAGTATTCAACTATTATATAATAGTGCAACAAAAGCTTCATAAGAAAGAAGTAATGTTTTTATGTAGTGATATGATCCAGATTTCATACATTTTCGGCTTATAGTTATATTTCAGATAGAAATATTATATGAATGTTAAATACCCATTTGCTCTCAAACAAATCATGAAGTAGCCATTAGATATACTGATGTCATTAGATATGAGTGTAACACGTCATTAGATATGCCAAAGCAAATAGATGTGGTGATCATTAGATATGGTTCAAAGGACATTGGGTCTGCATTCTATATGCATAGGGGTTTGGCCTTATGTACGGTTTCGTATATAATATTCTCTTTGGGATGTATGTAAGGTGTTCTTCGATCTTTGGGATTGCCTACACATATGATTCAGTTTGTTTTATTGTTCATTGACTTAGTATTGCTAGCTATAACAGTGTTAGTGCAATGCTTATGATTAGCAATTATAGAGTTGCACTTAACAGCTAGAATTAGATTATATGCAGTTATTCCTTGTTGAAAGTTGAATATTTTTACAACATTTTTTAGAAGTTCCAATTTTTGTTTGTTAAAGCATTTTTGCCAAATGTTTCTATGTTATATGTAAGGTTTTTCTTACCAAAAAACTTGAGACCTATTCACTGAGTCATGGTTCATAGAGTTTATACTCAACCCTCGTTTGTTTATTATTATTTACAGACATACCTGAGTAAAAATCTTAGAAGTGTAAAGGATACTATATAGTAGCTGGAGGTTGCGTA
Source organism: Ottelia alismoides (assembly GCA_037367405.1). Classification (NCBI taxonomy): domain Eukaryota; kingdom Viridiplantae; phylum Streptophyta; class Magnoliopsida; order Alismatales; family Hydrocharitaceae; genus Ottelia; species Ottelia alismoides. Next base: position 227,834 of record JAZKJV010000871.1, on the reverse strand, counting down.
GTCTTATACCATATTTTGGATCAGTTGGTAACTTTTTGTACTTCAAGAGTTGTATAACTGAGAAGAAACATGACTATGTAATTCTAAGATAGCTTACTCTTGTTAGTAAACATAACCGTTGTATTTTAAAGAGGTTTTTTTTATCTATGGATGGTCAATTTGAACTTCTTTGTTATGGATGAAGAATATATTTTGATAATGATTTCTTTTGATAAAAGAGTTATATTTCATGCTTTTTATGAGAAAGAAGAAAAGTTCGGATTTTTATCGCGCTCGTCTCAATTGACGGGGCCGGATGTGACATCTACTTTTTACTACATACATAAATCCTTCATCGCCACTCTCTTTTGTGGCCTACCAAGTCCCCTCACATTCCATACCGAGTAGGAAACACTCACTGAGAAAGGTAGTCAGAAATATCAATGATTAACCAGCCATATTTGAATATAGATTTTTAAATTTAACATAAGAAAATACAACAACATTTATTCAATTATGAGGATAATTTTATATTGTAATTAAATTCAAATCCTTTTTCAAAAAAATGAAATGGATTTTAGGTTCATACATGAAGTAGAATCCTAGGGTATCTATTTGGTAGTCATATATAAACATCTTAATTCTCAACTATTACAAAATAACAAAGACGATATATTTCTTCCATGATTGATAAACTTAAAAAGATACATTTTGTTTATATTATGTGTGTGTTTGTGATGACAATGATATTCATATCATATATTATTTATTTATTTCATAATAATCAGGGAATTGAATGCTCACATTTATTTATTTTGTGAGTTAAATTGCATATTTCTAGAAAAACTAATACCGATGAATCAACAAATGAGAGAATTTTAAAATATGTAATAAAAATATTAAACATCAAATCTTAATATTATTTATAGATAAAAGACTAAAAATACTCACATTCTAAAATATGTAATAAAAATATTAACCATCAAACCTTAATATTATGTATAGATAAAAGAGTAAAAATACCTACTTATTTGTATAATAACAAAATGCATAACTTATAAAGTTTGTAAAATATCTACACTATGAAAAATACTTGTAAAATATGTACAATTTTCATAATCCTTGGAAAATTTGAAAATCTTATAATTAATGTATAATTCTGTATAAAGGTTGTAAAATGTGTACACTTTTTGTAAAACTCTTGTATATATGTATATATGATACATCTTTTGTAATTTTTTAGAAATCAGAGGCTATAACAAACTTTTTGAAAATTAAAAATAAAAAAGAAACTCTTTAAAAATGGAAAAAATCCTGAAGTAAGTTGTTATCCTAACACATGCACTTCACACAAGACTTTTGTAGCAGGCTACCTGATTTGGAGTGAATCTTGACTCTGAGTCTCATCATTCTTATTCATTAGGGTCTTATGACTTATTTAATCAAACTCCCATATTTGGATATATACATGCTATATCTCATGTAGAATGTCTACACTTAAAACAATATGATCTACGCCACACATTCACGATTGCATACGTCTCATGACAAGTCACCGTTTCGCATGAGGCACTAGAATTTGAGAACTTAAACTGGGAGATGGTTTTATGAAAATTGAGGATGGGAAGTAGCTGGGAATTACCTCATGAAACCTGAGTGTTAGCACATATCTTAATTTGACCTATGGGGACAAGGATCACTGTACTATCTTAATTTGACTTAGGTGCTTGTGTATGCAAAAACCTATAATTTGTGTATCAGTATGCACCCATATTCCGATATTTATTTACAAACCGATGAAAGTTCGAGATATAGGTGAAGTATATGTCACATATATACATACCCCCTATGTCCTCATTGCTCTATGTGACAAAAAAACATAGCTCATACTAAGCATAAGGGGGGTGAAAAGAATACAAGGTGACCCCCCCATCACTTAGGTTTTTGAAGAACTAAGTATTGAAGAAGATAGAAATGAGGTGGCTGGGGGCAATGTATGAGTGAAGAGAAGAGGTGGAGAACACACAACTGGCATCAGCCCTCCTATACTGGTCAAACCAAATATGGAAGTGTGGGAGTGGGGGTCCGATGAGATCTAGAGAATATACCGAAAAAGAAAAGGGAATGAATCTTCTTGGATGCTGATGATGGCTCAAGATCACTGCTGCAAGGTCTCATGTATTGTTGTAGATGTGTATTATGAATCTGTCCCACGCACGAATACAATATCCTCAATATGTACCAACTACTCATTTGGTTTGATAAAGTGCTTCAGTAGTTGTCCATTCACTAGAAATGCTTATGCTCCATATGTGAGATCTGAAATCTCGACACTACCATTATCATGCACAACACATGCTAGATATGGGCCCATCCACTTGGACTTGAATTTCCCTTGGAAAATCTTCAACTTTGCATTAAACAACCATTCTTTTGTCCAAAATCAATGGTCTTTTGACTAGTAAATATGTCATGGCAATGCTTAACCTTGTCTTTATACTCCAAACTGTTGTCGTATGCTATGTTTCTAATCTCCACAAGTTCATTCATATACATCTCTTGTTGTTTGTGACCTATATGTGTGTTCCAATTGACCTTATTTATTGCCCATTCTGATTTGTACCCCTGACTCCGTGGGCGAATGACAACTTTTTGAATACCATCCTGAATGGGGAGGTTCTCAATGGTGTCTTATAAATCATCCTGTAAGCCTAAAGGACTTGGTCCAAGAGTTGGGACTAGTCCTTCCTGTCTAGGCGGATAAGCTTATGTAATATGCTCTTAGCCTCCCTATTTGACACATGTACCATGACATTGGAATGTGAGTGGCATGGACTAGTGACACGGTGCTCGATGTAGTAGTCCTTCACAAGCTTCTTCACTTCTCTGTTCACAAAATATCTACCCTCATCTAATATCAGTACCTTAGGGAACCCGAACCTAGAAATAATAAGCTCTCTTATAAACTTACAGACATTACTGCTATCTATGGCTCGGGTTGGGATAGCCTCCACCCACCTTGATAAATAATCCAATGTAAGAAGGATGTACTCAAATCTGTGGCTAATCGAGAATGGGCCCTAAAGTCGATGTCTCAAGCATCAAAGACATCACAAATGATGGTTGCCTTCATCGATATCTCATCTCTGCAACCTACAGTTCCTCCCATTTTGATGTTATTTTTCCTTTGTTAAGATCAATGACACATACACAATGGAGTTGATTTTATTTAATTTAGAGTTAGTATAAATTAATTGAAAATAGGCGAAGTTAGGTCAATATACACATGAATATGTACAAAATCAAGAGAGATCTTTTGTTATAAATTTAATATACAACGATTAACCCTTCTTATATACAACATATCAGTTGTTAGTTTATGTATTTAGAGGGGTTTATCGGTATAATTGTCTTAGTAAATGAGATAAGATTAATGAATAAGGTAGATGAATTGTGGATTCATCGGAGATCCTTCTTGAACATCTCTTAATGATACCAATTGTGTCCTCAATGTAACTCTTTATATCGACAACCATGCATCAACCTTTGTAATCTAACTCTTTAGATAAACAATTGCATGACATAAAGATGGCCATGATACATATTTCTATTTATATGAAGGGACCTACTTATTATTGCATACATAGTTATACTTTAATTCAGATAATGGAATGAAATAATTTGCAATAACTTTTATTGTATAATGTCTGACCATGGGTTTACATGTCTAATATGTATGTATGTATGCATGCATGCATGCATGTCTGTATATGTATGTTATGTATCTCTGTTTCGTGTGGACATTAATTGCTTTATTTGATTCCATTTGCTTATACAATGATATTCTTTTAAAGTCATCCATCTTTAACTTTCTATACGACTCATCCATCTCATGTAAATTGGAGGGAGCTGAGATCGTCTTAAAGGGGATGTAAGACATAGTACATGCTTCCTCGTAACCTTATCTTCATTCTTGATAAATAACTAGGCCATGCCATTAGGAGTATGTTCTTTTGTATCCAACATGGAACTATTCTCAAAATCCAAGAGCAATATGGAGGAGCTAAAGTGAGGTCCATGGCTGATTTACTGGATGGATCGAGGCATCTAATGTTTGGTCTTTGAGAAGCTAGTGGTGTCCGACAGGTCGGATCCAACAATCATTGTATCAGTCTCTCTCAGCTCTTGGTACCCAATCAATCCGAATAAGTCAACAATCACCCCACAGATAATATATGCAATGAAAACTAGATGAGATGAAATTTATAACTCTATAAAATGTGAGTATAGTGCACAAGTACATGGGATCCAACCACTGAGAGTAACGGAGGATAGGTATAATTATTACTTATTAATAGTAACTAATAATTATTATGGTACTTTTAGTTTTTTTTCTATTTTTTGTGGGTTTTTAATTATATTTATTTATTATGGAATTTAAGTATTTCATATTTTTTAAATTTTTAAATTTTATTTACTTTTAATTTTGTAATTTTTAGTTTCTTTTTTAAGATATAATATATATTTTTATGTAATAATAATATGTATTATATAAGTAATATAAGATATATAGAGTATATATAGGATTTTATATTTTTAAATATACATAGATATACTTAAAATATATAAAATATGTTTTTATGTTTTTAATATTTTCTGTATTTTTGGTAACTTTGATAGGATTTTTTTCTAATTTTTATGTATTTTTAAAGGATTAAAATATATAAAACATTGAACAGAATAATAGGGCCTAATTGTTTTGGGTTTTAAAATAGATAATAGTATCAAAAATTCCCAAAATATTTTAAACGTGTATTATATAGAATAAAGAAAAATATAGAGTAGGAAATAATTTTTCAGATTTTAAATGATTTTTTTCTGATTTTTATAGCATTTTGTTAGTTTTTGATAATCAAACAAGGAATAAATATATTATTTGTTATTTTTAATAAATAGAAAATTAACTTAAAATGCCAAACAAAAAAATACATGATAAATATAGCTATCATGCACTAAATATAATTTTCCTATAATTTTTAGAGCATTTAAACTATTTAATAAAAATAACATGCAAGAAATAAAAATACAAATTGGTAGGGACCGATTTGTAATTTAATAAAATAGTTAAGGCATTTAATAATAGGTCCAATAAGTATAAGGTTATGTTAGTATATTTTATAAGGCCTTGTTGCCACACGTGAGGCGGAAGTACCTAATTGCAAAATTAAGAAAGTTCAGAGAATCCTTGCAAATTTTACCTAAAATAATACACTTAAATAAACTTTTAGGGCTATTCAGTAAATACAAAAAAGTGGTGGGGGTCTTTGATATTTACCCCTTAAAGGGTGTGATCGAGTGGCACTATATGTGCCACGTCGACTCACTTATTGCAATCGGATGGCTTGACATGACAACGGTTGACTTTGTGATCAACGACCTAGATTAGATCTGGGTCGGGCAAGTAATTCGACGGTGGAGGAGCAAGGAGGAAGAACAGTGAAGAACCGGTTCTTTTTGGAGCTTCGATCTCCAAATGCTCATGCCTCAAGCATTATCCGAGCCTCCTGATCAACTCAAATCCTTCCTGGGACACTCCACATATGCAGGAGGCTTAGAATTTATCCAGGTCCTAGTGATGGGGACCTGGATCTCTCGGTTGTTCTTTGATACCTAGGGCAAGAACTGCACCTTTAATCTGTCTCCAGGTGGGTTCTCGGGGTTCCAGAACATACATAAAAGGAGATTGGGCTTGATGGGGACACCCTCGACCAAAATAGACGTTGTTGCGTACGGTGGAATGGATGGGTGATGGAGCTTAGTTGAAGGATGTAAGAGGGAGCTCGATTGAGCCTGATTCTTGCAGAATCGAGAGGGAAGATGATGTGAATGATATAGAACACGTCAGATAAGGAGAATACGGTGTTCGTGAGTCGGATTACAATCGAAAGCATGATGGACTAGCGATGGAGCTCGAAGCTCCAGTAAACTAAGATCTTGAATTAAACCTAAGTTACGAACTAATTGCATGAACTAAAAGATATACTAAGATGCTAGATTAAAATGTGAAATAAAAAATCTAAAGTTAGAAGCTCTACCTGACCTGGGGCCAAGGAACAGAGAGCTCCACCGAAGGTGCTCCGGTGAGACTGGACTACCGATTCAACCACTCTTTATCTATGCCAAAGCCTCCATGTCTCTTTGATGTAACTAGGAAGATCAAGTGATTCAAGTAAATGGAGTTACATAGGGTGAAGGGGATCAAAAATTCAAAAATGGGATTGGGGTTTTTATGGACATGGCAAGGGCATGGAACGATCATGGGTTGGTGGGCGATGGAGTGTATGTACAGGGGTTTCAGAGTGATGACGAGATGGAGGGAAGTATATAGAGCAAGATTAGTGAAAAAATTGAGGCTCCTCGAGCAGTGGATCATCTACAAAAAATCAGAAGAGAGGGGCACACTTGTTTTTAACAGGGGCTACGAGGGGAGACAGTGTGGTTGACCCTGGGTTAACGCACAGAGGCTTCTGGTTGGTCCATGTTGACCAACTATAAAAATGTTGGGCATAATTCCCTTATAAATTCATTTAAAAATAATAAATGATTTTATTAATAAGAGTCAAACCATATAAATTGTTTTTATTTTATGTATTATTTAATGGATATTTTTACAAGCTTATTTATTAGGTGGTAATGTTTACAAGTATATACATAGGTATATTTACCTATATTTTAGGTACTTTCTTTTTACTTTGTATTGTATATTTATATGTACATATTTTATATATTATAATATATTTAAGTACATATTTCCATATCTTTTATTTTATTTTTTGATTTTATTTATGCACTTAAAGAAATAGAGGTATATATATTATAGGTATGGTTTACCAATATAGTTTAGTACATTATTTATTTTAATGCATTTTTAATGTTTTTATTCTTTATTGATATTATTAATATATTTTGAATAATATTTACAAGTATTTAAAAATATATGAAAGGTAAAAATATAAAGAATAAATATAATGAATAAAATATACAAGTATATGGGACAGTGGAACCTCAAAAAATCGGCTTTTATATCTTAACTCCATTTTTAATGAAACCACCTTCATTAGATAGATAATTTAATTTTATGAATAATAAAGGTGAGTTTGATGAATTTTGATTCATACGGAGGAGATGTTTATCATTGAAGTTCGATTTGCGCCTTTTCATTTGTGTATCCCAATCACACTGTGCATTATTTTTATGTGCAATTTTTGGTATTTTCTACATATTTATGTATAATATTCATGTAGAATGTTTATTCGAGATGTATATAATGTAAAATAAAATAGGGTAAAAATGGCTATTTATTGATGAATTGAATTAGGGTTTACATGTGTATTATGTACTATTATTGGGCCCTATCTCACCCTACTTTATTCATGGTCGACTAAGTCAATATTGCCTTGATCTCATGGTCTAGGGTCATTCAGTATCTTTGATACTTCATTTCTTTTTCTTTTCTATTCCTTTATTCTTTTATTTTGGAATTAAATATATGAATTTATATAATATTTATAGGTTGAATAATCAATGTTATTTTGTACAAATTAATGCTATTTACATGCATTTAACTAGGGATTTAAGTCCATAACGATAGAATAAAGGTGATGAAATGGAGATTCATCACCTCCTTATACTTGCCTTTGCTAGTCCCTAGCAAACACTTATGATAATGAGTGCATAAAGGGAAAATAAAGAAAAAAAAACTTGGAATAATTTTGACTCTTAAATTTATCTTAATAAAGTTAAAGTTTAGCGCTCGGTTAAGACCTTTGCATTTTTAGTTTGTTCAGAACCACATTTAGGTTAGGAACTGCGACACAATAGCCCTTAGGTTCCATGCTCCTCTATCTAGTTCAACTCAACAGCCAGGTCAGAACCTTCCTTTCAGACGTATACTCTCGTAACCTTGAAATGACAGGTACCATGTTATGAATTGTGTTAGCTCTTCCCAGACAAATATATGAACTACTAATAAATATCCATTTCAACACCTTTATCCTTTCATTGTGTCCTTAATCCCTAGCCAAATGCATGTATATAGCAATAGTTTGTACAAAATAACACTCAATAATTTATCTATAAATACTACATAAATACACGTATTTAATTTAAAAATATAAGAATAGATAAAAGAAAAGAAAACGAAAAAGAAATGAAGTGTCAAAGACACTGAATGGCCCTAAACCCCGAGACCATATCAATATTGACTTGGTCGACAAGAAATAAAGTAGGGGGAGATATGGCAAACTAATTGTATAGAAAACACCTAAAAAACCCTAATCCAATTCATCAATAAACAACCTTTTGGGCCCTATTTTATTTTCCTTTTTTCCAGACCTCAAATAATAAAACCCTCAACATGAAAGTAGTACATAAACTAATTTCACATTGAAATAATGCACGGTGTACTAGGGACATACAAAATAAAAAGCCACGAACAAAACTTCACATACATGTATCTCCTCCATACAAACTCAAAATTGACCAAACTCACCTTTATTGTTCTTAAAATTTATTATCTATTAATGAAGGTGGTTTCATTGAAGATTGAGCTTAGATGCAAAAGTTGGCTTTTGTGTCCCTATTGTACAATATACAAGTATACTATATTCAATATATTCATTCTTTATATTTTTAGCTTTCTTGTATTTTTAAATATTTGTAAATATTATTTTAAATACGATAAAAAACATAAATAGAAAATAAAAGCATAAAAATGTATTAAAAAACTAAGTATTATACTATATAGGTAAATTATACATATACTTGTTTATTTAAGTAAATAAATAGAATCAGAAAAATACAATAAAAATATGTAAATATTTAATTAATTAAGTTATAAATATATAAATTATGTGTATATAATAATAAAATAAAGAATACAAAATAAAATACATGTATTTATACCTATATATACATGTAAAAATAAGCACCTAATAAATAATGTGGAAACAATAAATAAAAATACCCTAAAATAGTGCATTACATAACAATCATTTTTTATGTTTTGATCTAAAAATAATAAAATCATTTATTATTTTATATTGAATTTATAAGGGGTTTAATTATCCGAATTTCTTGTTTGGTCCACGTGGACCAATCAGGGTGCTCCGACTGTTGGCCTCCAGTCAACTATCCTTTCCACCTGCAGACTTTGTCTGAGGTCACGAGACCTCTGACTTCTCCGTTTTCTCCATGCCATCCCCATGCTCTTTATCCCTCAAGCTCCTCCCATTATGCTCCTCCATCATCCCTAACGCACACCATAACCCTAGATCTCACAAACCCCTTTCACCAATCTTGCCATCATCCCGCGAAACCTCCCCATTACTCTATTTATAAATAAACATCTCCACCCCCTTTTGATTTGATCTCATTTTCTCCTCATAACCCAAGTAGGATTCTCCTATAGATTGCTCATGATGACAACACAAGCCTCCAAGCCTTGTTGGCGTGGATAAAAGGCGGAGATCAGTGGTCCAGCTCGTCGGAGACCCTCTCAGGCAACGCTTCTCTACTCCAGGTATTTTTGCCTATTCGAGCTATTTTCTTTGCATTTCCTTTTCTCTTTTCATTCCAGCATGGTAGTTTCGGCTTTAGTTCTAGTATTTAGTGTGTCGTTTAGAGTAATTTTAGGAATCTTTGTTGGTTCGAGCTTCAATCTCCAATTTGAAACCACCATGACACTTGCTATGTTTGACCTACCATCGTCTCACTCTCGTTCCCCACTCGCTTCTCCACAAAACCCTTCACCTTTCACCCTCGATACTGTAAGAATTAAGATTGATCGGGTTCACCTCCATCGAAGAACCTCTACCCCGCTCATCCACATGCATTTCAGCTTCATTATCGGGTCGAGAGCACCCCTCTTGAGCCTGTGAACATTACCGTGCAAGTATTGGACCTTGAGCATGCATATGGAGCCAAAATAAAGCTTCAACAGAAGCTCCAAGTTGGGAGGAACTAGAAGAATACCATATCCCTGTTGATGGGATCTGAAGCCCATTGAGGTGTACCTGCAGGTGTGGTCGGAGATCAAGAAGGATTTAGGTCGCTCAGTGAAGAGAAGGAACATTGGAGCCGCGAGGAATCGAAGGACGAACTTCATCCCAAGCCCTATTCTTGGGTGTTCTTCTAGTGGGTCTTAGAGCCATCGGATCACACATCTCTGCAGGTCTTACCGCGGCCGTTGGATCTGAGCTGAATCGAAGCCCTCTGCTACCTTCATTTAAGTGAAGTCCACATGGACCATGCAACGCCGCTTGATAAGGTGCTATTAGTAGGTAATTTGCAAAGTTCCCAGCTCCTTTTTGTATTTATGTTTTACCCCTGTAAATATAAAGTATAATTTGAATATTTGTGTAACATTTGCAAGGACCCCCTTGAACCTTATTGTGATTTTCATATAGGACATGTTCCATCTCACTTCATGTGGGTCTACATGGGAGGCAGGGTCATTTTGCATAAAAACCCTTGCGGGCATAGGTATATAGGATTAGTATTGTAATTTGTAATATAAGTGTTATATTTTGGGATATTTTGCACATCGACCATTATCTCTATTTTTAATTACAAATATACCCATGTTAGATTGTGTATTTCTTATACATTATTTTTTTATTAAGTAGCTCCTTTGTTCTAAAATTAATGGGAAAAATATAGTAAATGCTTCTCACCATGTTTGTAGATACACATATTATTATTTAGGCATTTATAGTATTTTTCATTTTATTAAAAATCATTTAGTAGATATTTATCCCCTGTTTATATATATATCCAAAAAATTATAAAATAAACTTTAAAAATTCCAAAAAAATAGAGCATATATATTATTATATATTCTAACTCCAGACCAAAAATTACAAAAAAAATTAAAAAGAAAATACAAAATATCCCAAAACCTTAAAAGCATATAAAAATCAGTAGAAAAATCATTAGAAATCCAAAAAAAATAGTTTCCTACTTCTTATTTTTATTTATATTATATATATATATTAAAAATAGTTTTGGAAAATTTTGAGATTGTTGTCTATTTTTAATTCCCAAAATAATTCGGTCTATATGTCTTAGTCCATGTCTTGTATATTTTAATGCATAAGAAATACATAAAAATTAGCAATATATATAATTGAGATAAATTATAAAAATAAAAAACATTTTATTTTCTGAATTTTAACTAATTATATATATAATTCTAAAACCCTATATAGACTATACATACCTTATAATAATTATATACTACTTATTATTATTATTTCTTATAAATGCCAATTATATATAAAGCCTTTAAAAATTAAAAAGGACTATTCCTGCATATATTTATTATATATCCTATAGATTATTTATAATATCTATATTATTATATATGGATACATATTATTTCTTTTAAGATCGAAAAGAAACTAAAAATTTACAAAACTAAAAATAAAATAAAAATTAAAAATCCAAAAATATAAAAATATAAAACAATTAAAAATACATAAAAATTAAATATAATTAAAAACCACAAAAAATAAAAAGTATGAAAACAAAAAATAATTATTATTGATTATTATTAATAAATAATAATTATACTTATCCTCGAGTTTGCGCTCACTGGTTCGATCCCTACACTTGCTTGCTATATAGATTTATTTGTAGGATATAGTAAATTTCACCACGCGTCTTATTTATTATTTTATCTATATCATGGGTCGATTGTTGTCTTAGTTTGATTAGTAAAGTGTTAAGAGTCGAGAGAGGGTCGATCAGCGATTGCCGGATCCGACATGTCAAACATCATAGGCTTCTCCAAGACCGAATATTAGACACCTCTCATCCGTCGATTGAACAAATGATGCCATTTCCATGGCAAAACGTGTAGGATAAGATAATGTGCATATTGGCTATCTTATATTTCTATCTTCATCTCTTCTTCAAATAATTGTTTATCTATTCTGGACACTTTCTTTGTTGACTTCTTTGCTAGGACCCAATATGCAAGGATGGTCTTTTAGGAGGCCAAAGCAACCAAGCAGAGTGGAGACCGCCTTTCATCGATGTGCAAGTAGGAGAGAGCGGGAAGGACACAAAGAGAGAAAGCAGAGTAGATTAGTGTATAATTTTATTTTTACTTTGTGAGAGAGAGAGAGAGAGATTAATATTTTGTAATAATACAAGGACAGGGCACTCTGGACATCAGACTCTCATGGGCTTATTTTACCAAGTGATTGTTTACTTGGGGGCCGCTCGATCTCTCATGTTTTCACCGCCTTTTACCTTTTGTCCTCCCTATTTTCCACTTGTTTTTATTTATTTTATATGTTTTGTGTTTTCAGCCTTTATTTTCATTTTAGGTGAATTAGCCCTTATATTTTTAAGACTTGCTTGATCGAGTAACTTAGGTCTATCTGTATACACTTATAGTCTCTTCGCTTGGACTTTAGTCAAATTAAAATGTTTCTTCATGCTAATAGCAATTCCTAGTTGGGGTGATTTCATCAGCTTGCATTTTCATGTAGTGTAGATTTAAGTTTCTGTTTTGCATCTCGCATGAAGAGAGCTAAGAAGCATTGTAAGTCTTCTAACTGAACATGCATCATTCGACACAATGGTGAGCTCTCCATTGTAGTGTCACTTGCACAACTTTTCTGTCTTCTCTCCCAGTTTTTGTTCATTTAGGATTTTAAAAGAAAATACAAAAAGCATTAGGTGATTATGTCTAGAAAAATACTCAAAAAAAGAAAAATAAAAATTAAAACAAGGGGACTACTAATAATACTTTGACCAAAAATAAAATTTGTAATGGACTTCATTGTATTGGATTCAGAAAGCCCACATTTTTTTCAGGTACACTCCAAATAGAGTGAGGCATGACCATGGGACATAGATCCATAATCTCGGCCTGGGTACTGCCTTGTCGTTGACTAGATTCACGAAGTATTGGCGCTTTTATTGTACATGTGTGAGTAGGGCTTGCAGACTTAGTCTTAAGTATTGAGCTTAGACCATCCCCTCATGGGGGTGTCCGTCTCATCATTCCATATCCGAGTACCCTGCAAGGGGGAAGTATCAGTTTCGCCTATCGGCTTCCTCCTCTATTCATTGGTTGAGTAGTGGATCTAGACCCAATAGCAAGGATTCTCTTAAAAAGTAGAATCTACAAGTTACAAAGGAAGTAGGAAGTACGAGATACTTTTCTGGCATTACTCACTCTCCTATAGGGCTAGCCTATAAGGACTTGTTAAAAGATTGCATGAATAACAATTATCCGAAAAGATAAAAATAGCCAAACTCTTACGACTTCACAAGAGTAAGTTGGTGAATCCTTTCCTTGGTGTTTGCTTGGATTTAGTTTTAGGTCAAAGATCAACCCCTTACACTTGCACCAACTTTGACTTCATATATGTTTTTATTTCCTTTTTTCCTTACTCACTTTAAACTTTTTTTTATTTTATCCTCTTGTTTATCTCTGTGTTTTATTATTTATCAATTCCTTTTCTCTCTCGAGATGTCGACTCATGGATGGTTTAGTCGGGACTCATGGATGGTTTAGTCGGGACCCCACTGACACCCACATCAATTCCATGTATTCGACATATTCAATAATTCGAGGTGATTCCCGAGAACCCAGTTTGGACTTTGCGATCACTCTCCAGACTCTTCTTCTTCTCATTCCTCAATAAACTGATATCACTCTTGTCCTAACATTCGCTCCTTGTGGATGGAGATCAATTTCACTTCATATCAACTACTACATCCATATCTATCTAGAATTGACCCTATTTACATACCCATCATTTCATATGGTGCACAACACCAAGATGATTAGGGTACATTTGAATGTGCAGAACAAGAGTCGAACCTAGACCCTGTGTAGATCAATTCCTTTGAGTCTGATTCAGAGATGGCTCCTTAGGGAAAAGGAATGGGACCACAATAGCGAAATCAGGGCCCTCAGCCAGATCAGAATGCAATGAATGCCCAGTTGCTAGCTTTTATATCGTCTATCCAGTAGTAGCTTATATATCAGGCTCTTGTCCAGGTCGCCTTTACTAATATGCTCAATGATCTTTGGAGAGATAGAGAGAACAAAAGAAAAGGATGAGAGAATGAAGAACCGAGATATCATGGAGGACCGACAGATGAACCAATAAGAGAGGCTCATAAGCCTATGCTCGAGGAGACATACAATCTTGGCTCTGGACAGATGACTGAGTGGATTCAGATTTTGGTAGTCCACGTGCACTTTGAGCTTAAGCCCTAGTTCTCGGATCTTCTTCCTACTGTCCATCGTAACACAAATGAAGAGCCTTATATACATCTCTAACAGTTCTCCCACATCTGTTGTACAGCTCACTACCCTAACATTCTATTAGATGTAGTTAAAATGACTGCCTTCCCACTTAGCCTTCAGAATAAGGCTTTGTATTGGATAAAATATTTGGGGAAGGTAGTTATGACCTTGGAGGAACTCAAGTCTGTGTTCCTTCGCAAATTCTACCATCGTGGTCATCTCAATTACATGAGAGCTAGAATTTCCAACTTCTTCCAGGGACCGCACGAGTCCATACATGAAGCATGGGAGAGGTTTAAAGATTTGCAAGAGAAGTGCCCCCACCATGATATTCTTCGGACCATATTGGTCCAACATTTCACTGGGGGTCGTACACAGGAAAGTCAGAGGATTGTCGATGCCACGTGTGGCAGATATCATTTTAACAAGGATAAAGATGTAATCTGGTAGATCTTTAAAGAAATGACCAAAGGAGAGGCTGCCTTGTCTTCATCACGAGTATATTAGCATCAACCGTAGATCCAACACAAGCTAGTGAACATGGTGGCATCACATGAAGCGGTCAGGGATGAGAGCTCCAATCTGAGCATCATTGGGAGACACCAGTCCAAGGTCAATAACATTGAGAAGTGATAATAGGATATCTAGAAATTGTCTATGATCGAATAGAGAACACAACATATGGACAAGCCGAATCAGATTGCCAAGTAGTTGGAGCTGCTGGTTAGCACCATCAATATTTAGTCTGCGAGTCCATCAGCCGCAACTTCCACCCACAGAAGGAGCCATCTTCACCACAACCACCTTAGTCGAGTTCATGGTAGCTTTCGATCCAATATGTATACTACATGTAAACTCCAAACTAGGCACCACCACAGCCATTGCAACAACTTGTCATCTACCAGCCGAGCCCCAACCCCCATCTTATATGGATCCATTTTTTCCACCTTCGCCCCAAATCCAAGAGATGAACCTCATATGGAATAATAATGCACAACTGGCCCATCCAGGCAGATTGCAGAAGGACCAGTCCTCTGTAATTCATCCATACCACCAACATTAGGGTGGGAAGTTTGTCCAACAACGTCAGCCTTTGCACCAGTCTCCACCATATCAGAATACCTGGAGACAACAACATTCATACCACCTGTTTTTGTACTGCCAGTACCAGCCACATCACAATTACGTGGACGCTTCACAAAATTAGTATCCTCCTCCTCTTCAGCACTACCGACATTATTCTCCTCAACATAATTTCCTTTTTTCTCATTCGCAACCTTAACAAGAGTATCAGTTTCTGTGTGGTCAGCACACTGAACCCGAGGTTTCTCCAGTGAGCCCAGCTCTTGGTTTTCTCGCCCGATTAGTGAAAATCCTAGTAGAGATGAGCCATAAGCTTGATGATGTCATTGCAACCAAAACTCATATCCCAACGTAGGTAGAGACCAAATCCAACAACTTCAAGTGAAAAGAGCAGAAAGGTTGTGATGCACCATCCGATCGCGTAAAGTCAGGTATTTCAAATTTTTTATTGTCTACTGTTGTCTCTTAGGAACCATAGGACCATGCAGACATCTACCGCACAAATGGGGAATAATAAAGCATCTTTTGGAGAGTCATCTTCTACATCAGCCAGATTAACAACAGAATCGGGTGAGGAAGAATAAGATGGAGGAGCAGCACCAGATCACCACCGCCACTATCAGCAAAAATTACAAAGAATCAACAAAAGGAAAATCTTCAAAAAGACAATAAGATTTGAAAGCTAAGCCAAACCATCCCATGAGGAGCCAACACCAATAACAACTCTAGCACCAGCTGATGAAGCTGAACTCATGTTTCCAGATGCAATCAAAAATTCCAAAAATGGAAAAAATGCATTATCTTACCCTGGTATGGTAGAAATAATTCAAAATCTTATATCGAAAATGCCATTGATGAAGGCTATTGAATACATTCTAGTGGTGAAGAAAGATTTGAAAGAGCATGTACATTAAAGTGTCAGAGCCTCAAAAACAGACGCAACAGAGTAGAAAAGCACATACTAACCATGGCCACCATGAACAATATCAGTGATCTCCCACACAAGAAGAAAGATAAGGGAGCACCCCTAATCAGATGTGCGATTTTTGATCAAGTTTTTGAGCGAACTTTGCTTGATAGTGGGTCTTTAATAAACCTAATGCCCTCATCATTGATGCAGGAATTGGGTTGGGTCCGCTTAAATCCACACACATGATCCTTTAGTCTAATGATCCATCCATTAAATGGTCTGGAGATTTATTGGAGGACGTTATCGTAATTGCAGGATATACGCTTCCTTGTGGTCTTCTTTGTCCTAAAAATGTATTCTCCTGCACCGTTACTCCAACCCTCTATTATTCTTGGTTAGCCATTCCTTCGAACTGCCAAAGCGGTCGTTGACTAAGGGTTTGGGAAGATCGCATTTCTCTCTTGCAGTGAAAGAGTTAGTCTAGATATGATCAACACGCCAAAAGCCGTAGAGAGAACATCTGATGAAGGCATAGCAGAACCAGCAACTGAAGATTGTGATTGTTGATATTAATGGTCAACAAATTTCATTGAATAAAATTTTAACACAAGAATCCCTCTCTTAAGAGGACCTGGAAAGCACGGTCATCCCTGCTCCATTGTCAATTGGAAGACTAAATCAGATTCACTGATTAGCTTATTCGAAGAAGATTCAAGTCGAAATAAAAATGAACAGTTCATTGTAGATATGTTTGGTACATTTTTATTAGAGCCACAAGTGACAAAGGTGAACAACGTCTCATTGATTTCAACATACCATCCATCTACCATTATAGTTTACGAAGTGTTCGAGAAATAGACTCAACAATTTCCTGAGTTAAAGCTCCGGTAGGTCTAAAGTATGCCTTCCTTGCGAGTGAGGAGAACATATATCTCGCCATCATCAGCAACAGGCTGACACCGGATCAAGAATCTCGGTTTCTCGAGGTTATAGAGAAAACTATAAGGTACTTGGTTGGAAGATTCAAATCTTTGAGGGATAAATCCTGCCTCATTTTCACACCACATTTATCTTGAGGATGATTGCAAGTCATCTCGTGAATTTCAGAAGAGGTTGATCTCTAATCTTCAGGACGTGGTTTTGAAAGAAATCATGAAATAGTGTAAAGACAGCTTCATTTATCCCATTTACGACTCAAAATGGGTGAGTCCTCTGCATGTAGTGCCAAAGAAATCATGGATCATCGTGGTTACCAATGACTAAGTGATGAACCTCAAAATCGACCCTTTAACAGTGCTGGATTAGCACTTGATAATGTCATCGCAGTCGGGCCGAGATGGGCTTATCAAAGACCATCTCATTGAAATATATATATATATATATCAATCAAAATGAGATGGTCATGATTTTTATTTTACTTTGCAAGAAACCAAGGTCAAACTCAGGGACACGAGCCTCTCTCATATTATTCGGATTTTAATCTATCTAATTAAGTGTAGAATTGAAGACATATATGTCAAGGCATGCAAGAAGGACACAACAAGACATTAAATAAATAAACATGCACTTTTTTATTTTATTTTATTATACAAGTAAATGCCATGAAATGCATGGAAATATGCCCGAGACCATAAGTAAATGATCCATTGAAATACACGTCCAATCAGGGTTGAAATAAGAAGCAATCTTTATTCATGTAAAAATAGGCATGAGAGTCAAGGCACTTAATCAATAAAATACTTCTTCAAATTTCATATTGTCTACTGTGAAATTAAAGCATGCCATAAGGAAGATAATAAAGAGTGCTTCAAAATGTCACTGAAATCATCTCAATCGGAGTTACGAGGCTCAAGATATGCATGAAAGAAGCCAGGGGCATAAGTGCAATAAAACATAAAAAGATAACTACAAACAAGTCCCTGGGAGGGACTAAAATGTAATAAAAATAAAGAACGAGTCCTTTTCTGTAAATAAACCACACGCACAGGGCATATTTGCAATTATTTAAACTCGCAAGGGTATGAGGCAAAATGCCCCAGACGCGTATGGTGATGCACGTGACTTAGGACCTGTTTGCAAATTTGGAGATGTCCGAGGGCTTTTCTGCAATTTTCCCAGAACTGCACATCCTAGGCACGTGCCACCAGGCTCGGAGGATGGAAGAGGTTCGGCGCTGGTTCGGCGAGCCTTGGGTGTTGGCTCGGGCTCGGTGTAGGCTTGGTCAGGCTCGAACGCGGTTCGGTGCATCCGAACCTCCTGGTCTGGTGCCAAGGCTCGGTGAAGACATGTGGTTGGATCTGAGCCATTGGATCAAGAGGATCCAACGGCATCTGGAGATAAAGCTTCTGGGCGACGTGGCTGCATCCAAACCGTCAGATGGTCGCTGGGAGAGGACCATCTAACGACTACTGTACTTCCTCCTTCATCGTCAGCTAGCGGCAGGAACTGAGCTCCGGCGAAGGAGCTCCAGTTTTGCCACTCGCCCTCGGCTACGGTGGACCTCCCCCGAGCTCAAGGAAAGGTCGTCGATGAAGCGGGGAGCTCGGGGAAGGTGCTGGAGCTTCTGGCTTCAATCATCAGAGCTGGAGTGAGTGCTACGAGGTTGATGAAATCAGCTCTGGCGGCGGTCCGACTATTACGAGCTTCGAGGACCTGCATCGTTAGGAGAATAGCTGAAGTCAAGGGAGATGTGTGCGTGAGTGAACTGGGAGCTCTTGCGGGCGAGAGAGATGGGAGCTCAGGGCTCGATCTCCGGCGGTCGGAGATGAGGTGGGTCAGAGTTGGTCAAAGGCGAAGAAGTAGGGAGTGGGTGATCGGAAACGTGCGCGTGAAGGGTGGTTGAAAGGCGGAGCTCGGGAGATGTATGGTGAAGGGCGAAATTGGTCGAGGACACCTAATTAAATAAAAGAAATTAAAGAAAAATACAAGAGAAGAAGAAGAAAACTTACCGGAGGTTGGGCGGAGCGGGGCCTATGCTCAAGGTCATCGGAGGACCTCAGGGTCATCGCTGAACTCCCCCGGCTACGGGGAGCAGCTTGGCGGAGGCGGAGCTCCATGGGCCTGGCCTACCATGGCCAGGGGTCGTCACCGGAGTAAACCTCCATCTTTACGCTCCTCACCGCCCCCTCGCTGTCACCGGGGGGCGGTGGCTTGCTGGGAGGTCACCCACGTACAGGTGGACAAGGTGGATCGAGGGCGGTGGCGGTGTATTTGAAGAAAAAACAAGGCGGAGCTGATAGGTGGAATCGTGGTTTGACAGGCGAT
Organism: Ottelia alismoides; assembly: GCA_037367405.1. Taxonomy (NCBI): domain Eukaryota; kingdom Viridiplantae; phylum Streptophyta; class Magnoliopsida; order Alismatales; family Hydrocharitaceae; genus Ottelia; species Ottelia alismoides. The sequence goes on along the minus strand of JAZKJV010000871.1, from coordinate 208,266 downwards.
CGTGGAGCAGATGAGAAGGGGTCGTGGGTAGTGGAGACACTGGCGAAGGTGGTGGATGATCGGGGAAGGATGTGGGATGGTTAGCAAGAGATGAGGGCATCGGAAGTGATGGAGAAAAAGTGAAGGGCGGAGTCGTCGCACGAGTGGAGAACGTGTAGGAGAGAGGCTGACCAGAGGTAGGGGATGACGAATTGACCGTTGGATCTTAGGATCCAACGGCTGACATGAAGGCGCGCACCAGCGGCTTAGATTAGATCTCGGGTGAGGCGATCGAAGGGTTTCGAAGCTGCCAGGTGGCAGGCTATGGACAAGGCGCTGATGTGCGGTGCAGATGAGAGGATGAGCTGATCGAGCAGTTGACGATTGGTTGCGAAGCTAGCGGCTGTGATGGAAGATCGGGGGCGTGATCAAGCGGACTACGAACCGCCACGTGGCGTGAAGAGAGAGTGGCGGCAACGAGCGGCTAGGATTAGAAGCGGGGATGATCAGACGGTTAGGAATTGAGGCGCACGTGGAGAAGGCAGAACCGTTGGATCTGAAGGAGATCCAACGGCCAAAAGTGTGGGCGGATGCTGCAAGGAGGAGCGGGCCACGTGGCTCACCCAGAACGGGCCACGTGGCCCAATCAGATTATTCAGAGAGAAAAAATGATTTTTGAGGGTCAAGATGGCCGAATTTGAGAAAACTCAAAACATGAAAGTTGTAGATCTTGATGAGATCTACAAGTTTCATGTTGACTAAAACTGGAGATGAGATCAAACAAAACTCGAAATATTTTGGAGGGTATTTTTAAGGCTAAAAAAACCACGGATTTTTATTTTGCCATTTTTTGTGATTTTTAATTTATTAAGGACTCTGACAATTACAGGACATTATCAGGGTTTTATTGACAAAGATTTAAGCAAAGGGGTTAATAATGGAACATTAAGATGATGAAATTGAGTCATCACTAAGGAGAGGAGATTTCTACTCGAGTACCAACATCTTAACGTGTGTGTGTGTGTTGACTACCAACGCATGAATGCAGCAACAAAGAAGGACCATTTCTTACTAATGTTCATTTATCAAGTGCTTGAAAGACTAGCCAGGAAAGAGTTCTTCTATTTCTTAGATGGGTACTCTGGGTACAACCAGGTGGCGATCGCCCCTGAAGATCAAGAGAAAACTACATTATCCTTCCCATTCGACACATATGCTTTCAGAAGAATGCCCTTTGAATTATGAAATGCCCCTGCTACTTTCCAAAGGTGTATGCTTCTCGTCTTTACAGATATGGTCGGTAGTTTTCTTGAGGTGTTCATGTATGATTTCTTAGTCTATTGTGCCAGCTTTGATTCTTATCTTGAGCACCTAGACCGAGTGTTGTAGAAATGCCATGAAATAAATTCGGTCTTATCACGGGAAAAGAGCCACTTCATGGTCACTAAAGGGATTGTGATGGGTCAAGTCATTTCCAAGCATGGCATGGAAGTCGACCCGGTGAAGGTGGACGTGATTGCCAAACTCTAGCCACCTTGAAATGTTAAAAATGTGAGCTCATTCCTTGGGCATGTTGGTTTTACAGAAGATTCATTAAGGACTTAAATAAGATTGCTCAACCTCTCTCTGAGCTTATGTGTAAGGAGATCAATTTCATTGTCGATCAGCAGGTTCTCCAATCTTTTTGTCAATTCAAAAATCTCATCACTCAGGCTCTAGTCCTACAACCACCTGATTGGTCTCTTCCATTTGAGATCATGGCAGACGCATCATACTTTGTAGTTGGGGTTGTTTTGGGACAAAGAAGAGAAAATTTACCATATGCCATTCACTGTGATAGCAAAATGACGAACCCTGAATTGCCCTATGTTAATAATGTCAAGTTGTTGTAGTACTCATGCAATCATGATTTATTAAAATAACCACTAATTAATTTTAGCAATTAAAACGAGCAGTCAATTTATATTTTACTTGGGCAAGCCCAAGGTCAAACCCAAGGAGGTAGTTGTCTCCTTAGGTTGGTCAATAAGCGATATAGAAATTAGATTTTCATAGAGGTATTTTTTATAATTTTTTGTGCAACTAAAATTGTTGTGCAAATTCAAGCTAATTTAGGGACTAAAATGCAAATTTTGACCAAATAAAGTCCAAAATTCCTAAAACTTGGAAAAAGGCGAAATATGATGAAATTAATGCTCTGCATATTTTTTTTGGAATTTTCTGATGCAGGATGAGTTAATTACTAATTAAAAATGCATATAATATGACTTTTTCCAAATTAATTTTAATAAATATAAGACCAATTTATTTTTTAGAAATAAAATTTATCCTAAATAAGCCTATGTGAGAGGAATCTAGGAAAATTAATAGATCATGAAAATGATGGGTCCATATTCTACTAAAAATCAATTACTTAAATTACTGATTAATTTATTGTGACCCTATATGCATGCAGATGTAATAATTTTTGACACAATGTAGAAAAATAATAAAATCTACCTACTATGAATTTTTGAGAATTTTAGGAGCTATACTGATTTGATATTAATTTCAAATCACACATTGGGTAAATTATGTAATTTTCCAGGAAAATGATTATACTAAATCAATCATAATCCATAAAAATCAATCAAGCATCCACAAGATAGAGAATACGTTGTTTAAAAAAAAATGCAATTTTTAAAATTGAAATATGATGATAAAATGAGACTTAAACAAGGATGCAAGCACAAGGTTCTAAATGCAATATAAAATTAATTAAAAATATAATAAAAATGCAAATGGATGCAATTACCAGGACCCTAGGGGATCGTACGAAAATTTTCCAAGGAGCACATGTCATGCACATGCCTCTTAGTTGGAGGGACTTTTTGGCATTTTGTAAAATTGTAGGGTTTCAGGCGCAATATTCATGCACCTGCACGTGGGCCTCACGTGCCAAAAGAGGAGGGGTCTTCTTTGTAATTCTGAAGTTACGAGGGGTTTGTTCTGTAAATTTCCCCACCCCCGCATGCCTTGCACGTCAGGGGGTGGGGCTGGTGATGCGGTGGCACGCAGCCTAAGGGGGCATGCGTAGTGCGTCTGCTGGAGTTTGGCTGGGAGGGTTGTACCAGTCGTGGAGCAGCAAAGAGGGAGCTCGGCCGAGCGACGAAGTGGAGGAGCTGGCAGCTCCGCGGTGGTGTCGATCAGCTGAGGCTAGGCGAAGGTGGTGCAGCTCGTGGAGTGGTTGAGAGCAGTCGTGCAAGGTAGCGCTGCAGAATCAAGGAGGAGACCCCCTCGATCAGTCGACACATGAACGACCTAAGGGGATGCACGGTGGAGGGGCACTAGCTCGAGGTATTACTGTTGAGTGGCCGATGACGTGTGTGGTGGTTGTGTCCGCGATGGAGAGAAGCTAAGGAGGTGAAGGAGTCAAAGGCAGAGAGGTAGATGGTGATATTGTGGGAAGGTGTAATAGCGATGATGGAAGTGTGAAGAGAACCGGTGGCACGCGGTGCCGGTGCACGAGGGCTGACAACGGAGAAGCATGGCTATAGCACGACTGAAGGCGACGGTGGAATCGAAGATGGAGAAAGTTGTGGCAGAGAGGAGATTTCAGGATTTGATCGGAGCAAAGAGGAAGAAGAGATTTCATCAGAGTTGGAGGAAGGATCTCCCTCCGCTCGTCGCCTCAAGGCGCTTGGAGAACATGGCCGAAGCTTAATAACTACTGGAAAGCAGTTGTAGTAGTGAGAGGAAGACTCACTGGATCTCTCCGTGGAGTCTAATACGATCGTCGCCGCACAACCTCAAAGAATCTTACTTGTCACCTCAGAAGTGTGGGTGTTGGGCCTCTCTGTTTAGCGGATGGGAGGAATGGTCAATGAGGAAAAGGTTTTATGGGTGGTTGGACGGTCACGGCATAGACAAGGAGAGATAGACGGAGAGGGTAGAAGAGATAGAGGGATGACCAGGTCTTGTGCAGGAGAAGGGGGTGTGTGGTTAGCGGTTGTAGAGGGTCGTTGCCAGCAGGACTGCAACGAGAGGAGGAGATGGAGTGGAAGAGGCGGGTGCGAGCGGTGGAGTCATGTGCAGGTAAATGGGGATGTACAGGATCTGCGCAAAAGGTTGGGTGAGAAGATGAAGGGGAGAGAGAGGGAGGCAGAGGGTAGTCGCGGGTGAGAGGGGTACCACCGTGAAAGGTGGAGCGATTTGACAGCAAGAAGCGGAGGAAGGGGAAAGAGAGGGGGCGGCCACATGGCACCTAGGGGTGCGGCCACGTGGTAGGGAGGAAATAATAATAACAAATAAATAAAAATAATAATAATAATAAATAAATAATAATAATATAAATTAAATAATTAAAACTAAAATTATAATAGAAATAATAAATAAAAAGATAAAAAAATAAAATAGTAATAATTAAAATAATAAATAATATAAAATAAATAAGAAGTAAAATAAATAAAGAAATAAAGTAAGTAAATTAAAAATAAAAAACAAATAAATAATAATAATAATGAAATTTAATTAAAAGAAAATAATAAAGAAAATAAGGGTGACACATGGCGGCTCCAGAAGCTGCCACATGTCGCCCCAAAAAAAATCAAACACTGAATCCAAAGAAAAATTAAAAAGAAATAACAAAAAAAGTTCAAATAAAAAAGTAGTCAACATTAAAGTTTCTCATCTCGACGAGATCTACAACTTTCGTATAGACTAAAAGCAAAAGAAATCATCGATACAAAAAGTATTTTTGGTGGTATCATATAGATATAAAATACCGCATTTTTGTGCTTTGCAAATTTTTTTGTCATTTTTTAAATATGATAAAAATAAAAATAAAATTAGAGAAAATATGAAATAAATATTTACAACTTAATCTAATTTTTGAGTTATTAATAAATAAGAAAATAAAGAAAAATAAAGATGACATATATACACACTATATATACAGACTCGGATTGATTTATTTTCTTTAACTTTTGCTTCAATTTTTATTTGGATTTTAACACATTTTATTAAAACATTATCAAAGAAAATAAATGTAAAAGAAATAAATAAAAAAGAATTATTTCTATACATAAAATAATAAGGTCAAAATAGCTCAATATGTATAATATACAATAGGGTCCCAAAACTCAAGGTTCACATATAAAATTTTGATTCTTGTGAATTTGATCTTCTTCTGAAAGTAATTGAATGTGTGTTATATTTAAAGTGAGTAGAGGTCAATAGGAGACTGTATGAGAGAGATATTCACGTTTAAAGGTTTTTAGTCTCAAACTCGGAATTGGGTTTTATTGGACTAATTTACAAGTTAATATTTTTTGGTATTTTCATTTATTAGCATTAGTAATATACACATTATAGATTGATTTTATTCAATTCTGAGTTAGTGAAAAATATATAAAAATAGGGGAAATAGGGTATTATACATGTGATATTTACAAGGGGATTTGGCTTCTTATTTAATGCAAATATGCATGTTGAAATGCAGATATTAATTCTAAGTGCATGAATGGTAAAAATGCAGAATAAATGGATAAAGGCAACTAATTACTCAGGAACGAAGCTCTATTTTAAAATTTTAGAGTGATGAATCACAAATTCATAAACCCCCAATACTTAAACCTTGATCATCCCCGAGCAACTAAAATGAAATGCAAAAGTGAAATGATTTTGGGTTCCATACCAAGGTCATGAACAAAAGGTGAAAATGGAGCTCGACTCGAACTTTGGATTAATGGTTTGGCAAAACCTTATTGGGAATAGGATATAAGTCCTAACAACCTTTAAGTTCCACAGATCTATATCCAGGTTGCATCAACAGTCAGGTCAGAACAAATCCTCATACGCAAATTCTGATGACTATGAATCTTACTTGTACGGTATAAGTGAAATATAGCACTTCACATCAGAAATGGCAAAGAAATAGCCTCCTCTAGCAAGGTAACCCTAATTCTATGGCCTAGCAAATCTTTCCTATAGTAGCGGGGTATTCCCTTCTAAGTTCAAGTGCAACCAGCTCAAGAAGAGGGGGTAGAGAAGAGAATGGATTGTGACCAGTGTAGTCACATATCCGTGGAGCTTGACTACTATAGCCAAGTCTCCACCTGCAGGCTTCCTTGGTTTATGCCTTGCTTATTCATATTTTCTCTGACGGGAAATTTTATTTATTTCATTTTTCCCCGTCTAACTTTTTTTGAAGATTTTCTCTCTTTTTTAACATCTATACAAATGTGTAGCATGTACATAAGGAGTTTTTCTTCTTGAGCCAATAGACTATCCCTCTTTTGAAGCTTTATTGCAACCCACAGCATCTCGTCGTTGGACATTGATGCCACTAGACTAGGTTGAGACACACTGGCCACTTATTGTGACTGTGAATGTTTCCACTCTCATGTTTCCCCAAGCTAAAGGATTATGCCTCCTCACCACCTAATCAATAAAGATCTACGTGCAAGGTGCTTGTCCAAGTTAGGTCACTATCTAAAAGAATCATGCATGTGTATGAAATATTCTACTTAGACCAATCAAGATGACATGTGAACATAGTCTTATGGACTCAAAGAATTAAGTCACTCGACCTGAAAAGTCTCAACTCTAGTTCCTATAAGGTTCCTCTAAAATTAAGTAGATTAAGGTAAAATCAAGTCCATCCTTGTTTTCATTCATAACTCGGTTCAGAACCCACTAACTTTCCACTTTGCATATGCTAGATATGGAAATGAAATGCAAATGTTATGGAATGCATATGAATGAAGTGCAAGATGGTTTTTTTCCTTTTTTGAATGAATGCAACATGCAAAAGTAAATAAGATGCCATTTACAAAAAAATTATTTTTTTTATTTTCTAGTATTCCTCCTATTTTACAATAAATTTACAAAAGTATTTATTTACAAGGATTTTACAAGATTATACAAGATTTATTATACAAATTTTACAGCTTGTATACAATATACATATTATACAAGTATACAAGTATTTTACAAAGAGAAAGTTTTTATCAAATTTTCCCATCCTGTAATTTTTGCATAATATATACAAAAATACATGAAAGTACAAGCTATGGGTAAAGTATATATGTAATATATGCATGCTCCCTATACTTAATGTGTGGTATGTCCTTAGAGTACGAAAAGCAAGGAAAATGCATAGCTCATGCTAAGCATAGGAGAATGAAAAGAATGGAAGCAAGGAAGTCAACCCGCCCCCTATACTTAGGCTCTGGTCAGCCTAAGTATAGAAGAAGAGCAAAAAATGGGGTAGTCGAGGTCAAGAGGAGAGATGGATGAATAAATATATAGGGTGGACATTGGTCCCCCCTATACTTAGGCTATGGTCAGTCTAAGTATAGGATAGGAGGAAGTATGAGAATCGATGGGATTGGAGAATATACAAAGAGAAAGAAAAAAGAAAAGAAGGAGTACAGACTCAGGTCACTCTCCCCCCTATTCTTACAATCTGGTCATCCTAGCCATAAAATGAAAAACGATATGGAGTAGGGGCGAGTGATATGAGTCACTGGGAGGGAGAGAGAAGAAGAAGCATATAAAAGATGGAGGGAGAATGTACAATGACCAAGAAGGTTTGTAACGAACCGTCTTGCGTGAACGAGGAGGTGGGGAATATACAAGCGTGTCGCTGTCGGAATCGTCCTTAGATGAATAATAATAATGAGATGAAGGGATCGTCCAATGAGGGTCGACACATGGCTGCTTGCTCAGATAAGGCTTAAGAACATCAAACTAAGCTCACTCATATAAATCAGCTCATATGGACCCAGTGAGGAATCCTCTGAATCCTTATCTAGGAAGGAAACTTTTGTAATCAGTTTTCTAGAACCTGAAGCATTGAGAGGGAGAGGAGAGGGATGCACCTTGAGGGGTTTGGAGGAACGCCTCGAGGAATCAATTCTCGACTTCCTCTCATTGGATAATCGAGTAGAGGATAGAGCAACCGTGTTTTTGGGTAGGGTCAATTTGGTCTTGGTTGTCTCTTTTGTTGAAGGTATGGGATGTGGTTCGGTGTTGACTATGGGTTCCTCATTAGATGAGTCACCATATAGATTGTAATATTCTTGAAGGGTCGGTACACATCTAGGGTAGGTTTTAGTGATCTCAGTTGGCTAGGAATTAATAATTTCGGATGTCAGATCATCGAAATGGTCGAGACAATCAGCAAAAGTCATGTTCGACTCAATGATAGCTTCAGGTTGTGAGTCCTCTATCGAAGTTGTCACAGTGGTGGTCATGCAAGCGGCGGAAGTTGTGGTTGTGTGTGGAGTCTCTGATCCAATGATCGGCTTGACGGTCAGTATCTCAAGAGTATCAAAGAGGTGGAACTCATCTACCTCTCAATGGTCACGATTGTCAATATCTATATGGGTCGTATTGGGATGGATTGTGTCATCAAAGTTCATGTGTCGTCGGTATGTACCCAATGATGGAAACTCTATCTCCCTAGTCTCGCAATCTATAGTCACCTTAGCCAAGGCTAAGAATGGCTTGTCAAAAATAATCAGAGACCGAGTTAACTCTCCTCGGTGTTTAATATCAATGATTGTATAAGTCCACTCTAAGTGGAGCACCTCAGAAAGAAATGATCACTGGAATAAAGATGGTGTCTTTGATCTCACAGTCAACCCTATGCAACTGCTTCACTCTGTGGCTCTTGGTTTTTTTCTCCATCACCAAGGAGTTGGTCATAGACACTAGATGCCTTTATGTCCTTGTTCTCTTATTGCCCGATCTATTGGGAATCAATTGACTCCTTACAAATCTTTTTAGGTCAGAAAAGTGTTCTATGGCCTTTATTAAGGGAAGCTTAAGAATCAACTCTTTAGCAGTGGCTTCCCTAAGGGTAGGATCCAATTTTTTAAAATCATTTTCATTTTCATTTTTTATGAGTTTTTCTTATTTTTCAATTTTTTGGTCTTTTTGGGATTCTCAATTTTTTGGTGTTTTTGATAGAAAAATGGTCAGAATTTAGACTGGGAGGCAAGTGGTCAGTAGAAGAGGGAGATGGAATAGACTCCAATTGTACATAGTGTGTGGGTTCCCTCATGTCTTCTCGGTTTTCAACATTGAATCCACTTAATTCCTTTTTCACTTTCATATCCAAGCTAGTAGAAATTGAGTGCAATATTTTAGTGACATTTCTCAACTTATTACAAAACGATTCATTTTTCTCGGTAAGTCTAGAAATGTCATCCTCCAAAAAGTTCTCATGACAAATCATGGGAAATTTTTTCTCAATTGGAGGATACTACAGAGATCTTGAAGTCTTATATTCAACATATCGAAACTTTGGCATGTAATGCTGGGTCGAGTAGGGACCATTCAAATGGCAGAAATTGGTCGGATCCTCATATGGTGGAGTCAATAAACATGGGGCTTATAAATCGAGTTCGTGGGTCCAGTCCCCTACCTGTGTAGGCTTCCCGAATGGGTGTTACAAGGACATGTCAATGTAAGTTTGATCATTAAAGTCAATCAAGTCTGGAAAATCAAGATGTGCAGACCTCTCCATTTGGGGTGTTCGATTGACCAAGTTGTATCCTAAGGTTAAGTCAGGATGTGTATGTGTGATTCATTGACATGTCCCATCATTCATATGAAGTGGAAATGAAGTATGTGGGGGTAGGTAATTCTTCCAGCTATTCATCTCAACAGTGGCTTGCGCATCAAATGGTTCTTTATTTCCAGCAAGCTCTCAAGAATATGGTGCGTCAGCCTAGGATGGAAGTGGGTCCGGAGTGTTAGAATATGGAGTAGGTGAGAAATGCAAAGAAGTGGAGAATTCAGTTGAAGTTCTGACTTTGTAATCAGGGTGGGGTGAACTCGACTATGGGTGAGAGTCTCCCACGGACGATGGAGGATACATGGAAGAAGGAGAAAGCGAAGATGAACGGTATATGGTCGGAAAGGAGCAACCAGAGAGGTTAGGGTATGGGGACCAATATCTCGACATCTTCGAGAGATGAACGTAAGTGGATGGCGATCGAAAACGTGCAAATACATGGAAGGATGGCTCACACGGACAAACACAAAATCAAATGCAAGAGCAAACCCTGGTTTCACCAACTCAACATAATGATGTCGCAAAGGTCTGACCGTTATCTTTTCAGCTTTAGTTAAGTGATAAAATAAGTTATGAAGCCATTTACACAAGATTAAGATGTGGGTTTTGGGCACTATCCTAGGGATGTGTCCTCACCTCTCAACAATAAAGTATAAAATACATACAATGACGAGATTGCTCTCCCGCAAACAAGGGTTAATTTTAGGATTTTTTGGTAAATTTGAATTAGCAGTCCCAATTTTAAGTAAGATTATGACTTAGTTAAGTCCACCAAACACAACACGCCTACCGTCCAATCTCGATTTCCATTTTATCCTAAGTTCTGAAAAACAAGGGGAAGCGAGTGAAGAAAAGCCAATTCAATCAAATAAATTAATGATCCCTAGTTCAGAAGACTTACAGTGATCCTTGTGCTCTACATGTGGGATGCAATAAAGAATTGAAAATTTTATACTAAATGAAATGCAAGTCAGAAACTGCACAAAGTAGGAACTTCTATTAGTCGGGAAGAATGTGGATTTAAATTGACTGTATAGAATGTTCAATGGTGCGTATTATTATGTAAAGTGTGGTACTATTAGAGTACGAGCACAAGCAATATAATAATCTAATAAAAACACTCTAAGAGCCATGAGTGAAGGTCTACCCTACGAGCCACCCAAGTCGAGCACCACCCTCACCGGATGGTGAAATAGTCTCAGCACACCACAAAAATAATGTCCGATGTCCGGGTACACACGCAAGTTTCCAAACAGAATCCACTAGAAATGTGAAATTATTACAAATTAATTACAAAAAAATAAAATAGATACAGGAAATAAAAATCCTAGACTCTACGTTCTCTCAAGAATTGACTCGAACTTAATTTTTATGCATTACTTCAGTCAACTTAATTCCCAAAAAAGCCGGCCTCCAATGCTCCTGAGTTGCTCGACCACCTAAGCAGCTGCTCCCTCACACCGGGTCCCTCGTAAAAAATAAGATGATGGTCAAAGAGATACGCAAAATAAAATAAAATAAAGTAAAGTAAAGTAAATAAAATAAATAAATAATGCAAGAAAATAAAAAAATAAAAAAATAAAAGAAAAATCAGGGTTCTGACTATCAGGGCGTGGAAAACTTAGAAACTAATTTTTCTAAGAATCAACCTAAGTCGTGCCTCCCCAGCAACAATGCCATTTGAAGAACCCTAAATTACACTTGTCAAAATGTTGTAGTAATCGATCAATCAGGATTTATCAAAACAATCACTTAATTGATTTGTTCAATTAAAGCAAACGTTCAATTTATATTTTACTTGGGCAAACCCAAGGTCGAACTCAGGGAAGCATATGTCTCCATAGGCTGGTCAATAGGCAATCTAAAATTTAGGTTTTTAGAGAGGCATTTTTTGTATTTTTTTACATAATTAAAATGTTATGCAAATTCAGGCTAGTTTAAGAGCTAAAATACAAATTTCAATCAAACAAAGCCCAAAATTTCTCAAACTTGACCAGGAGATGAAATATGATGAAATTAATACTCTAAAAGTTTTTTGGAATTTTCTGATTTAGGATGAATTAATTACAAATTAAATATGCAAGAAGGGTGACTTTTCACAAATTAATTATAATAAATAGAAAACCAATTTATTTTTCAGAAATGAAATTTATCCTCAATAAGTCTATGTAAGAGGAATCCAAGAAAATTAATAGATACTAGAAAATTAATAGATCCTAAAAATGATGGGTCTATAGTCTATTTACTCAAATCATTGAATAATTTATTGTGACCTCGATATGCATGAAAATCTAATGACTTTTGGGCATAATGTAGAAAATACTAAAAATCTACCTATTAATTATTTTTGAGAATTTTAGGAGAAATAATTGAAATCATATTAATTCCAGATCACATAGTGGGTGAGTTATGTAATTTTCCAAGAAAATAATTATATTAAATCAATCATATTCCAAAAAATTTCAATCAAGCATCCACAAGATAGAGAATAAGTTGTTTTAAAAAATGCAATTTTTAAATTGAAATATGATGGTAAAATGAGATTCAAACAGGGACACAGGCACCGAATTCTAAATGCCATATAGAGATAATTAAAAATAAAAGAAAAATACAAATGGATGCAACTACCGAGACCCTGGGGGTCATATGCAAATTTGTCAAGGTGCACATGCCACGCACATGCCTCTTTGCTGGAGGGACATTCTACCAATTTGTGGAATTGTCGGGGTACAAGCACAATATTTCGGCATCTGCACACGGGCCTCATGTGCCAAAATAAGAGGGGCCTTCTTTGTAATTCTGGAGTTGTGGGGGTATGTCCTGCAAATTCCCCAACACCCACATGCCTTGCACGTGCAAGGGGGTGGGACATGCTATGCGGCAGCACGTGACCCGAGGGGGCATGTGTGGCGCATCTATTGTAGTCCGGCTATGAGGGTCCTGTGTTCTGTGGAGCGACAAAATGGGAGCTCGACCAGGTGATGAAGCGGAGGAGCTAGCGACTCCACAGCAATGTCGATCAGTTGAGGCTAGGTGAAGGAGGTGTGGCCCATGGAGCGGCTGAAAGCATCCGCGGAAGGTGGCACTGCAGAATCTTGGAGGAGACCCCCTCGGTTAGTCAACACATGACTAACTCAAGGGGATGCACGATGGAGAGGCACTAAGCTCAAGGTGCGGTTATGGAGTGTTCGATGGTGCGTGTGGTGGTTGTGCCCGTAATGGAGAGTAGCTGGGGGAGGCGATGGAGTCAAAGGTGGAGAGGTGGACGACGATGTTGTTTGAAGGTAAAAGAGTAATGACGGAAGTGTGAAGAGCAGCGGTGGCGTGCAGTGGTGGTGCGTGGGGGCTGGCGATGGAGATGCATGGCGCGACGTGGCTCAAGGCGATAGTGGAATCGATATGGAGAAAGTCATGGTGGAGAGGAGATTTGGGGATTGATCGGTGCAAAGAGGAAGAAGAGATTTCGCCGAAGTTGGAGGAGGGATCTCCCTCTGCTTATCGCCTCAAGGCCCTTGGCGAATAGGATCGAAGCTTAACAACTATTGGAAAGCAGTTGTAGCAGTGAGAGGAAGACTCGTTGGATCTTGTCGTGGAGTTGGATACGGTCGTCTTCACACAACCTCAAAGATTCTTAACTATCATCTCAGAAGCGAGGGTGATGGGCCTCTCCGTTTGGCGGATGGGAGGAATGGTCAGCGAGGAAGAGGTTTTATGGGTGGTTGGACGATGCCGGATAGATGGGGAGAGGTTGACGGAGAGGGTGGAAGGGAGAGGGATGATCGGGTCTGGCATAGGAGAAGGGGGCATACGGTTGGCGGTTGCAGGAGGGTCGTTGGTTATAGGACTACAACGAGAGGAGGAGATGGAGCGGAAGAGGCAGGTGCAGACGATGGAGTCGTGTGTAGGTGGTTGGAGATGTGCGGGTTGTGCGTAAGAGGCTTGGCAATAAGATGGAGGGGAGAGAGAAAGAGGCGGAGGGTAGTCGCGGGTGAGGCGGGCACTGCCGCGAAGAGTGGAGCGGTTGGCACCGCGCGAAGCGGAGGAAGGGGAAGGAGAGGGACCGGCCACGTGGAAGGGAGGAAATAATAAATAAATAAATAAAATTAAGAAAATAAAATGAATATTATAAAATAATAAATAAAACTAAATAATAAATAAAATTAAAATAGAATAAATAAATAAATAACAAATTATAAAATATATAATATAACATTAATAAGAAATAAAATAAAATAAAGAAATAAAGTAAGTAAATAAAAAATAAATAATAATAATGGAATTAAAATAAAAGAAAACAATAAAGAAAATTGGGGTGACTCATGGTGGCTCCAGGAGATATCATGTGTCGCTCCTAGAAAAATAAAAACTTAAATCCAAAGAAAAATTAAAGAGAAATAACAAATGAGGTCAAATCAAAAAGTGGTCAGCATGAAAGGTGCTCGTCTCGTGGAGATCTATAATTTCATGTAGGGTCCAAAAGCAAAAGAAATCATCTATACAAATAGTATTTTTGACGGTATCCTATAGATATAAAATACTGTATTTTTATGCTTCGTGATTTTTTTTGTCATTTTTGAATAAGATAAAAATGAAAATAAAATTAGTGAAAATATGAAATAAATATTTACAACTTAGTCTACTTTTTTAATTTTTATAAATAAGAAAATAAAGAAATAAAATAAAGATGACATATATACATACTATATATACAGACTCGGGTTGATTTATTTTCTTTGATTTTTCCTATGATTTTTATGTGGATTTAACGCATTATATTGAAACAATAATCAAAGAAATTAAATGTAAAAGAAATAAATAAAAAATAACCATTTTTATACATAAAATAATAAGGTCAAAATAGGTTAATAAGTATAATATACAATATGGGGCCCAAAATCCAAGTTTTACATATGAACTCCGGTTCTTTTGAATTTGGTCTTGTTCTGAAGTTAATTGAACGTACATTAATTCAAAATGAGTAGGGGTCCATAGGAGACTGTATGAGAGAGATATTCACGTTTAAAGGTTTTTAGTCTCAAACTAGGGTTTAGGTTTTATTGGGCAAATTTACAAGTTAATACTTTTTGGTATTTTTCATTTATTAGTGTTAGTAATATGTATATTATATAGTTGATTTTATTCAAGTCTGAGTTGGTGAAAAATAAATAAAAATAGGGGAAATAGGATATTATACATGTGATATTTACAAGGGGATTTTGCTTCTTATTTAATGCAAATATACATGCTAAAATGCAAATATTAATTCTAAGTGCATGAATTGTAAAAATGTAGAATAAATGGAGAAATGCAGCTAATTACTCGGGAACGAAACTCTATTTTCAACTTTTTGAGTGATGAATCACATATTCATCACAAAACACTTAATGATGCACAAAGAAATTATACTGTTACAAAGAAAGAATTTCTGGTAGTGGTTTTCACATTGGAGAAGTTCGGATCATATCTTCTTGGATCTAAAGTCATCGCATACACTGACCACTGTACTATAAGATATTGACATCAGAAGAAGGATGCCAAATAAATGCATGCTCCGATGGATCCTTCTCCTATTGGAATTCGACTTGGAAATCAGACAAAAGCCTAGAGTTCAGAACGTGGTTACAGATCATCTATCCAGATTTGAATGCACAGATGCTCAGTTGAGCAGTGCACCTATAACTTTAACCTTTCTTAATGAATCCATTCTCAACATTGTATCTCTCCCTTGGTATATTGATATTGTCAACTACCTCATATCTATGGTAGTTCCACATGATTGGACGAGAATCAAGAATGACAAATTCATGACTGATATCCATTTCTACCAATAGGAAGACCCATACCTGTTCAGGGAAGGAACAGACTGCAATTGGTGTCGGTGTATTCCTCAAGAGGTGTACACAAGTGTCCTCGAGCATTATCATAAGCTCGAATTTGGTGGACACCATTCTGGAAGTAGAAAGACAACAAAGATACTGTAGTGTGGCCTCTGGTGGCCCACTCTATTCAAGGATGCCACTGTATACGTGAAAACTTGCACTGATGTCAAGCGATGGGAGGAACTCTCAGCTCAAAAGATTCCATGCCCCTCAAATTCATTTAGATTTCTGATATGTTCGGTGCATGGGCATTGATTTCATTGATCCATTTCCTAACAGTCATGATTATGAGTAAATCCTGCTTGTTACATGAGTCGATGGGTAGAAGCTATCCCTATTCGAGTCGCATATAATCGCACAATTTACTAATTTCTGAAAGATGGCATCATTTCACGGTTCAGGATTCTGAAAACTCTCATCTCAGATTAGGGTAGCCACTTCATCAATAAAAAGATTAAGAAACCTATGAAGGAGTAGGGCATCGATCATCGTGTCGCTTCTCCTTATCACCCACAATCCAATGGCCTGGCTGAATTATCAAACAGAGAAATCAAGATGATCCTACCTGAGATGATTTTTGGGCATAATGTAAAGCACACTAATTCTCTCTAATGTGAATTTTTGGGAATTTTTGGAATAATTATCGATTTACAGAGAATTAATTACTCTCAGATGGGCAAAATATACAACTTAACACCAAGGAAATTGTAGTAAATTAATCACAACTCACAAAATTACAAATAAACAATCAATAGATAAAGAATTAATTGAGCTACAACATGTAATTTTTAAAAATGAATTATGATGACAAATGAGGGTCTGAACAATAGTGCAAAGATAGTAGTGTAAATGCAATACAGAGCAAATAAAATAAATAAATTCTGACAAGGATTAAAAGGAAATTGTCGATACCCGTAGGGTTACCTAGGTAATTTTCTCAAGCACTCACTTGTGTCACGTGTACTTCCAGAAGTTGGGGCTTCAGCGTTAGGATGGTAGGTGTTTCCTGTGTGGAACGTGCAATTCAACTGCTGCTGTAGTCTTGGACGCTTGAGCTGAGGTTCGAGTCATGAGGTTGTACGTGAAGGGTTGAGGGAGGCTCGAGCCACCCGAACTCAAGGCGTGAGCCGAGATTTGGGTAGCTACATGGCAACGTAATTACCATTAGATCAAGGTTGAGTGCCTGATCCAACGGGAGCTGATGAAGGAGATGGAGCTAGGGCTCCGATTGCATCGATCGGCGAGGTCAAGCATGAAGGTTGTTGTAGAAGGCGAAGGCAAATCTATGGGTTCCGCAATGGTGAAGGAGTGATGAAATTGAGAGAGTGTGGCATCGGTTGCTTCTTGAGGGCCGAGGCAATGGTGTGAAAAGGGGAAAAGGGTCTTCGATTCCAGGTGATGCCTTGTGCGTTGGAGAGTCTCTCTTGACGATAAGGCTGAGGATAGTGGTTGATGGGCTCCTCTGCTACAAGGTGCGGCACACTGTGGTGCAAGTCAAAGATGGTGGATGGAGAGTCGGTGAGGGTGCTCTCGCGATCGAGGTGAAGGAGGCCATCGACGGAGGCGATAATCGAGGGTTGCATAGATGCAGTTGATGAATCCACATTTCATCATCTTTATTCTATCATTTTGGCCTCAAAAACCCTGGCAAATGCATGTAAATTCTCTTAATTCCTGCATTTTAGCATCCATGCATCTGTGCGTAAATAGTGTATAAAATACTATTTTTAAAGCCAAAATTATAGAATAAAGAAAAGAAAAAGAATACAATATTGTAAATATTGTATGACCTAAAACCCCGAGACCTAAGAATCTCGATGACTAGGTCGGCAAGGAATAAAGTTGGGGGAGATAAGGGCCAAAATACCAATAAAAATCCCTTTTTTTAATTCATTCTTTATTCATTTTGGGACCTATTTTTAGTTCCACTTTTTATACTTCAAATGAATAAATATTGTACATGAAAGTTGTAGATAATTAAATATAGAAAAATACAAAAATTTATTTCACCTAAAAATAATGTACAGATAAAAAGTTATGATCTGAATAAGATTCCAAAATCCAAACTTCCCAGACCTGTATCTCTCAAATAAATACTCGGAACATATAAAAATCATCTTTAATTTTATATAATTTTTAATAAGCTATTTAATGAAAGTGATTTCATATTTTTTCGAGTTACGGTTTGAAAGTTGAGTTTTGGACCCCTGAAGCACAATAGTTTATGGCTTTTTCTTTCTTTTGTATAGATTCCATTTTAACTCTTTTTCTTTCGATTTCAATTTTATTTTGTTAGTTGTATATTCTACTTTCTATTAAAAATATAAAATCAATTAAAAAATATAAATCAAAAAGATTCAAAAATAGATCTTCTTTATACAAGTCAATTTGGCTTGTATTATATCTTTATCACTTTTTTATCTTATAAAATTAAAAATCAACAAAAATATTTCCAAGTTTTGTATATTATTAACAAGAAAACAATACTAAAAAGCATAAAAATCCAAAATGGGTATTTTATACCTTCAAAAAAACATGTTTTTAATTTACATTTTTGAAAAAAAACACTTTCTTCTGCAATATTCTAGATAACATTATTTTGAGATAGTTTTATGATTTGAGTTTTTATTTTGAGGTCTCTTATTATTCATTTCAAACATATTTTCATTGGAAAAGACCTCTCTCTTTTTTATTAGTACACATGAACATAAAGACAATCATTAGTGTCCAAAAAATTTGAAATAGTCCACTCCCATTGGTGGAGGCCTCCCCCAATAGCCATCATCTCTTCCATTCCTCCACCAAATAAAAGAGCTTCATCTTCCATTTTTGAATTCATCCACCATTTTTGCAAGTGTTCTCTATCTCCCCATTTCTTTTGTAACAGAGAGGTTGTGGGCATGAGCCACCTTCCATTGGTTTGATCCCTTGGTGTTCAAGCTTCATTGTACCACGAAGTTCGTCTCCGTCAAGCCTCTTCACTGCTGGAATCGAGGCCAAGACCGATCGTGCTTGTCGGAACACCGATGTGTTTTTATTGTTCTAGTGTAGAGGTAATTTAGTTTTAATTAGTTCTTGCTTTTCATATTTTTAGTGTAAGACTCACCATTTTCTCCATCCTCATTCGCCGCGGCTAACCACCTCACCGCCACCTTCATCCACTTCTTCGTACTCCCTTCACGCAACCTCAACCAACTCCGGCTATGCACGGTGGCTGGAGACCATCTCCTTCTACCATTTTTGTAGGAGAACCCATACACCCCATATATTTTTTGTGTGCGTAACGCAAGCTGAGACCACGCTCGAGCTATCATTTCTACTCGCAGGTATCCGTCTGAACGTCCCACAGCCGCACCACCATCTCTCGCGTAGAGCTCCACGCCATGGCACTTCGTCGGCCCTCAGATTGGCTTTTTTGTCGTTGTTTTTCGAAGGAAGAAGAAGAAGGGAGGGGCTGGATAGTAGCCACCGTTGGATCTATCCCACTCCTTCTAATCTTAACCATCCAGCCAAGGGGTAGAAGTTTTATGCATAAGCCCTCACTATTTTGAAATTTCACGCACATCCCCTTACTGTCCAAGAGCAGTTTTTGGTATATTCCATGAGTTTTTTAGCTCTATTTTGAACTGTAGTTTCGTATTTACTCTTTCATCTGTACCCTTGCATTTAAATGCTCATAACTCATTCATCTGAACTCCGTTTCATACGAGATTTTTTTATTAGAAATCTGCTTTAAAGATCTACATCATGTCCAAATTTCAAAATATTTTGATGTATAAACTATTAATGGTGAATTTTTTAACTTAGGATTCTAATTTAGTGTATTTTGCTAATAACTCTTTAAATACTTGATATTATTGCTCATTTTTGGATATGTTGTAGAAATTAGTAGGGCCGAATTTGTATTCAAATTTCAAGAAAAGATATTGCGATTTGTGTCTTGTAGAATTTCTACAATATTTCAAGTGATTGATTTATTTCTGGAGCATCTTTCATCTATTTGAAAATCTAAAAATATGGCCGTGTGCCCCTTTCTACTTTCCTGCTGTCTTTTATTTTTAATATCTTCATTACATCTCAGAAAAATACCAAAAAATATTGTAGCTTTCTCTCATCTATATCTATATCATATCCGAGAGGCATCCAATAATATTAGGTCTAGTGTCCAAAAACCCAAAAACAATTCAAAACTTGCAAAAATCACTAAAAATTGAAATAGTGTCAAAAATCCAAAAACAAAGTCTTATTTTCTTTGATATAATCTTCTCTATCTAGAAAAAATATAGATATAATTTTAGGACTTCATTTTGAACTATTGATAGTATTTTTTTGAGTGTCCTATTTGCCTTATTTTTCCAAGTCTAGAATTGCCCGTTTTATTTTATTACTTACTCTTTTCTAAAAAAATTCTAAAAACATTTGCAAAATTAATTAAAACATCAAAAATATTTTAGAATATTTATTTTGAATTTATTTGACTTATTTTAAAAATCCAAAAATATTTTCTCTATTTCTTTCATTTATATCTCTCTCTTAGTAGATCTATATATCTATATCTCTCTGTTATTATTATTTATATTATTATTATTATTTGATTTATAAATATAAAACTACAAAAAAACATTTGAATATTTAAAAATCAAATAAAAAATAAAAAAATTAAAAACCCACAAAAAGAGCACTCATATAGACAAATTGATCACATTCATTTTTTAGCATTCATTGCCCCGATCTACCTGCTTGCTTCTTGTGTTTGACACTCTACACATACTTGCACTTATACACATCTTTGTTGCAGAGTTATAATAAATTTTAACTCCACACTTTGAATTCCATTGGTTGATATTATTTATGGGTTAATTGTTGATTTAATCCGGATTTCTGAGCGGTCAACGCATCGACTGTGTTCCCGCCTTGTGTGGAATACACGACCGCCTGATTTTTGGATTCATTGAGCGAGCGTAAGAAGTAGAGAATGGCGGTGGAGCTTGACGGTCAGCGAAGGTGAAGCGGAGTGGTGTATAGGCACAAAGGTCGAGGAGGGTCAAGGATGGTGGAGCGGGTGACAAAGAAGAAGTAAATGATCAGAGGACATGAATTAGTGTGCGGATTTTGGTAGAGCCAGAAGTAGTTAAGAAAGACATCCCTGATGATCATACTTTACCCATGCTCAAGCCCTTACCTCCGGCCTCAAAATATGCCTTCCTTGAGGGACCTAAGGAGAAATATCTGGTCATCATCAGTCCGTGATTGATCGAGGAGCAGGAATCTCGCTTGTTAGAGATATTGGAAAAGAAACGAAAGGTGAGAGGCTGGAGCATTTCCGATATCCATGGGATAAATCTCATTCTGTGTTCAAACCATATATATTTATGGGATGATGCCAAACCCTCTCGTGAATCCAGTGTCAACCGAATCCAAATTTATGACAAGATTTGCAAGAGAAATGGTGTGACATAGGTTTTATTTATCCCATCTCTAACTCCAAGTGGTTGGCACCACTTCTTGTTGTCCTGAAGAAGTAGGGTATTCATATTATCACCAACGAGGACGAAGAGGAAATTATGAAGCAAGCACCCACATCGTGACGTGTCTGTGCGGATTACAAGCACATGAATGTTGCGGCCAAGAAGGATCACTTTCCCCTTCCATCCACTGATCATATCTTAGTGCAACTAGCTAGGAAAGAGTTCTTTTGTTTCCGAGACAGGTATTCAGTCTATAATCAAGTAGACATAGCTCCCAAGGATAAGGATAAAAACACTTTCACATGCCCTTTTGGAACATACGAATTCGTGCACATGCCCTTCGGGTTATAAAATTCTCCAGGAACATTCCAAAGGTGCACGATCATGGTCTTTGCCGAGATGGTGGGCGAATACCCAGAAGTCTTCATGGATGATGTATCAATCTATGGAGACTCTTTCGATCTATGCCTAAAGCATCTATATCGAGTCCTAAAGAGATGTTTGTGAGGTGAATCTGGTACTCTCCTAGAAAAAGAGTTAACTTATGGTACAAGAGGGTATTGTGTTGGGGCACATCATCTTCAAGAAGGGAATGGAGGTTGACCCTACTTTTGAATGATGAGATGTCAAGTGAGGGATCATAACGTTCGGTCGTGGAGGGCCTGTGATGACCGACAATTTGGATCAAGTGATAGTTGTATCAACACCTCTCTCGGCTCTCGGATATCAATCAACCAAATCGATTCAACAATGATCAAAACCCACAAATGTGTATGTGTAAAGAGATCATGCAGGAGTGTGAGCGATGAAATTTATTTAACTCTAAAGCAAATGCATGTAAGGCAAGCAGGTAGAGTGTCGTCTATGGGAGCAAACAAGGATAGATCACAAAGATGGAACCCAACTCAAACAATCAAGCATAATTTTTTGTTGGTTTTGCAGCTTATTAGGTTTTTCTTTTTATGATTTTTATGAGCTTAAATATATATATACATATTTTAGTTTTAATTTTGTAAATTTTTTAAAATTAATGTTTATATTAAATATATAATAATATATGTGAGGGATATATAAAAGAGAGATAAAAAGAAATATTTTTTATTTTTAAAATATAGTAAATAAAATCAAAATGCACACAATAAATTGTTTTTGGATTTTTTATTTTTATCTGTTTATGGAATTTTTAGGGTATTTTTTAGTTTTTTATGGATTTTAAAAATAAAATAAATAAAATAAATTAAACAAAAAAGATAGGAACTTAAAATGGGACTAATAAATATCTATTGGATCAGAAAGGGCCCAAAATTAACTTCCTTATGAAGTAGACAAAGCAAAGAAATTTTGAACCTTTAGAACATATTTTTATTTTTTGTACATTTTTTTATTTTCTTAGTTTTTCCTATATTTTGTAATTTTAAGGTTTTTGTTTTTTTTAATTTTTATGAGTTTTAGATATGTGATAAGATACAATAAAAATACACCTACTCTATTTTTTGGTAATTTTTAAAGCTATATTTGGATTTTATTATTTTTATAATTCAAAATAGTAAAATATAACTAGATTTACAATTTTAAAAAGGAAAATAATAATAAATACCTTAATAAAAATATATTTGATATAATATCATATAAGATATGTAAAACAATTTTCCTATATATTTCTGGAGTTAAGTAGCTAATTAATATGATTAAAATCAAAACAAACAATTAATGCAACAACATAGGGACCATTCTACAAATAAATAAACCCTAGGTATGCATTTATAACAAAATAACAAATTTCAGGTACTGATGCAAAATTTATCCAATTAGTTTCGCAATTAAAAAATACTTGGAAGGGGTATTTCTGCAAATAAACTTAAGTCCAGGGATTTCCATGCAAAAGTCCCAATAATATATAAATTCAATTTAAATCACCAGGGATAAAAATACAATCTCCATAAATATTTTCAAAGTTTCACAATAAGTCCAAGAAGCCTTAGGATATAAAGTGCACAATTCCTACAAGAACCCTCACGTGGGACGACACATGAGGTGACATGGTCAGGACTTAAAAGAAAATACCAGAAACCCTAGCGCTTAAGTTGCAAAATATCCCAAGCTTTTTATATTGAGATAAATATTACATGACCTATATGTAAATAGCAAAAATAAGGGGGGTTGGATGCAAAATACACTCTCCTAGCATAGGAACGGACGACTACGATTGAACCACTTAACGTAATCAATGGATGTGGAGCACTAATACCGCTTTGAGCATGGGCGCCCAAGATTAGATCTGGTGCTTGATCAGATGGTTGGAGAGGCGCTTAATCGGAAGTCAATTGTGCATTCTGGAGGATCATTCTTCATCAGACGGTAGATAGGACATCTAGAAGAACGGACAAAGAACGACTGCTCGGCGAGCTTGTATCTCTACGCATGAGCTACTCTAGCCACCTCCCTCCTTGTTGATGATCAAGAATTGTTCTTGGGATGTAGTCGAACCTGCTAGTGGTCTGAATCAAGTCCGAGACCCAGTGATTGGGTCCTAGAGATCGAGGACGGTGGTGGGACCTGGAGCACCATCTTTTTGACTTGTGACCCCTTAGATGGGGTCCTCTGTAGATGGAGCCTGCATGGTTAGAACCATGTCCCAGAAACAGAGCTTCCAGGCCTTAAAACAAGTAGGGGGAACCACTGATGAGATGGGTCGGAGGGTCTCCAATGATGGGTGGCGCTGGGAGACCCATCAGACCTGATCTTTGAGAGATCGGGGAAAAGGTGTTTCAGGAGTTGTTGAACCGATCAATAAGTAGATGGGGGCGAAAGGAGAAACTAGGTCGATTATTGAGTGACTGAAATAAGTGCCAGAGCTTCAAGCTCCGTCGAGGTATCTTTTTGTATTTTTTGAGTAATAATAGCAAAATCAAAATGCGCAGGGAGTAAACATATGCTACCGAAGTGACTAGGAACGAAAAGACAAATAAAAATCAGCTCACCAAGGCAAAGCACTTGGGAGAAGAGCTTCACTGCAAGGAACTCCGGTGAAGTGGAAATAGCCTCCTCCTTCATTGTCCAAACCTAGGAGCAGACGTTCGGCCCTCCTAACATGAAGGCAGATATTCTTGGATATTCTGAGGGGTTTACATATGGAGGTGGACAATCAAATGAGGAGGACACGGGGGGGTATTTTATACAGGTGGAAAAAGAAAAAAGCGCAATTAGGGTTTTGGCCAGATTGATCGACAAAGATTAAATCAAAATGATGCGCGAGAAGGAGCACGATCCGATCTCCAACTTTCCAAAAGGGATCGGGCCCAAAAGGGCAACAGAGATCACGTGAAAAATCAGTGAAGTCGGTGCCCCGACCAAGTCCGACAAGTAGCAGAGAGGGGAGGGGTGTTAAACTGGAGACAACACTCACATGCCTGTGATTTGGCCACGTAGGCGCCACAGAACCACCCAACGACAAAATAGATAATAAAATAAAAAGAAATTAAAATTAAAATAGAAAATGATTTTTTAAATAAATGTAAAGCACGAAATATGTTCCATTTTAATAAGCTATTTTTAGTGAATTTTATTTATTTTTACAAGTTAATTTTTAAGGAGTTAATTTTTACATGTAACATTATATGTATAAATACTTATATATACTATATTTTAATTTTATTTTGCATTTTATATTTTATTATTTATGTACATAATTTTTATATTTACATTATATTTAAATACATATGTACGTATTTTTCTTTATGTTTATGAAGTTATTTATACGTAACCCATACAAACAACTTGTCAAAGGGTACAAGTGGATTGGACTGCATGACTTGGGTTGCTGCAAAGTAATAAACTTAAATAAGCACCATGTTACATAGCACTTTCAATCACAAGATAATCAATCAAACCACAAGTTCATGAGTATTAACTTGAGTCTCCCGGCTCGGGCTTTCAACTTGATCCACACAAGTCTTCCAGTAACCTGAGTTGCATAGGTGAGCAATCCAACTGTATTACAACTTGAGTTAATTACGTTGTCAACTCAATTGTATACATGAAATAATACTAATAACCCCAATATCAAAGTAAATATGCAATAAATAATAGGAGGCAAAACTAAAATGATCTTGTAGAGCGGGTAGCATGCTCGTAAGAATCAATTGTAGAGAACCCGAACTCATAATGAAGAATGCAACAATAAATAGCTCTTCGATCTTTCTCTCAAAGTATAGAGTAGAAAGCAGAGAGTAGAGAGCTTGTTGCTCTTGGTATGTGTTATAGAATGAGGTATGGGTTCCTATTTGTAGATCTCATTTGACAAAGACGTTGGCTCTCAAAGTGTAGCCATTATGAAAAAAATCGGGAATGAAATCAGCTTCAAAAATCTTCCTCAAATGAAGTATGAGCGATCAGGATACAAAGATGATCGATCTGAATCAACTGATCGATTATGATGATTTATTTGATCGATCATAATCAAGAGATGATCGATTAAGGATCAAAATTGATCAATCAGAAATATAGTTGTTGTAATACAAATGATGATCAATCATAAAAGGAGAGTGATTGATCAGAGGTGATCAATCATAAAAAGAGAGTAATCGATCATGTGTAAATGGTTGGTCAATTAACTTAACTCTTTGAACTGAAAGTCAAAGTCAAAGTCAAAGTCAAGGGGTTGAGATACAATAGGCAATATTTAGGGTCTTTTAAATTCTAAGACAACTACATAATGCATGATTCGATAAAAAAAAGACTTTATCTTCTTCTTGAGCTTGAGTTATAGTTCCATAGATACGAACTCCTTTGAGATTCTTAGATTCTTCTTCACTTAAGCTTGAGCTCCTCAGCTGAAGCTTCTTCTGGTCCAGTAGCTTTCCTGCTCTTGACCTAGCTACAAGCTTTACAAACAAGTTTTGTTATCATCAAAATATGCATGATCATGTACTAACAATTTCCCTTCTCATGCATGGACTTACATATACGAACAATGCAATCCTTCTCGAGCAGGCTACGGGATCGTGGGGTAGTGGAAGGAATCTTCCTCTCCGATGAAGAATATATGATCTTCCAGTCTATCCATTCACTTCATCAAGATCATTTCACTCATCGATGGGCTTGTAAAAATTAATTTGTTTTGTAATTCCTTACATGTGGATTAGAGAGGGCTCTCTAAGTAATTGTTTTCCTCGGTTAAGCACCCTTGTAGAGGATCGCAACATATATGTACGAAAGGCATGGTAAGACAACTGGTGAACATACCTCATCTTTAGGTTTGCAGGTCTATCTACGGGACAGGACCGCTATATCTGGTAGGATGGCTACTTCATGGTCAAGAAGGCATATTGTGCACTCACAGTCTTGCGCAAACTCCAATAGAGAGTTGAGGAGCAGAATTGTAAATTCATATGGACCCTCAAAATACCTATGAAGATAAAGTTTTTATTGTGGATTCATCATTAGGAGAGTTGACGAAGGTGGGCAGGGCCATGTTCTACCCTGGAGAAGCCCCCACTTTCCCTTTATGCGATTGCCTCCAAAGATCCCTATCGTATTTTTTTTATCATTGTGGTTGCAATTGCCAGATTTGGAATTCTACTGACATTGCTTGGATTGATATCTCCTCGCATTTGAATTTCTAGGAGAGCTTGGTCTTGAATCAGTTCAGATCTTCTATTAAAGAGTGGATAACATTAGCTACTTGTGCAATGTATGGTTAACACACGGTGTCATTTTCAGATATGAGTGGATTTATGTTGAAAATGCAATTCACTTAGCGAGATCTCTCCTCAAGACAAGTCTTTTGTAATTTAACTGCTTTAATATATTCAGGGGCAAACCACCATGGATATTTACCCTTTTAATTAAAAATGAGTTTTTATATGCACTAAACGAATGGACACGGGTGGGATTTTTTCATATCGATTGATTCAATCGAGGTTGCCTCATTATCTTATCCTTTTACTTGCTCAAATATAATTATATTATTATTAAAACTAATTTCTTAATGGGAATTGAATCGATGTATTCTTAATTCCCAACTGAAACATCATCAGTCTCCATGTAATTATTTTTTATCTTATTAACCCTCAATTATCTCTTCATTTATTTAAACCGATGGCAAGTTGGTCTTGCCATATCAACAAGACGAGCGTGGATCAACGAGTAATAGGATTTAATAGCATTTTGTATGGCACATGTCATGCACGACATATGTGTTATTATGATGATGGGAAGTCACTTTGTTGTCTCGTAGTTAGGTTTCAACATTGGAGTATGTTGAATAAGCTAAGCTATTATTAACCAAATGCCAATATTTGAAATTTAAATTTGAAATTTAAAGGATCACACGAAGATCAAGATGAATACTTTAATTGAGTTCATGTATTTTATATTTATTATGGAAGTGATTCAAAAACCTCAATTCCATGCATCCATCATTTCTTAGAGCTTAAGTTTTCAGAACAAACTAATCGATTACTTTATTTTTCAGTTTACGATTTCCGGATCCAGTCAACTAATTCATTTCAGATGACTTAGTCGCATTCGTCAGCCATCTATTGTCAACCCAACAAGTCACTCTGGTTATTATATTTGACCACTAAAGAGACATGTACTGCCCAATCAACTAACCTATGAATTGATCGACTAACACCTTGATCAGTCAATTGACAATGTTCAACATTCGACCACATTCATGCATCTGATTTTTTGCATGAACTTTATATCAAAGTAATTGATCTGCTTTTTATAGTATCTAAAGTAATATTTTCTATCCAGTGTTAACTCTTCGCATGAACTTTATATCAATTATACAAATGTTTAGTTAGATTCTTTAAGGCCAATAAATATGTTCCCAAGTAACTTTGTTTCACATCTAGGTGTTCGAGTACGAGGTCTTGTATCACTACACTTTAATACTTAGAGAGATTGTTCAAAAGGCTCGATTCACTTTATAATTCATTTCCAAGATTGTCATGATTAAAGCAGTTGTGTTACAAGTACTTTTCCAATCTTTAAGATTGTTTTAAAATATCTTGCACTCATTTCCACAATATATATTGTAGTAATATTCATATTTGCTGGACATTGTAAACGTGTTTGACTTGTAAGAGTCCATTATCTAGACAGAAGAATAATGGGTTCATGAGTCCAAGATTGTCATGACCTCTTCCTGCGTTAATGACAATACTCCTTCTCCAAGTAGAACAACTAGAATCCAAGCCAAATTCTCCCATCCACCGCTTCCTCTGAAACATGCATCCAAACAAAATTGAACTTCAATGTGGTGAGACTATACTTCTCTTTCCTGTATGTTCATTAATACATATTTTAATATATTCAAATCCTCTCGTAGAGTTGAGTTCAAATTAAATGGCAAAAAAGTTCATAGTTAGAGAAAGTCGAGAAAGCACATGCCTCTCCCTGTTTATAAATGCATAGACTAAAAATCAAAATAAAGATCAAAGTTATTATATCGTTATAGTGCTTTGAGGTACCATCTACGTTACGAGTCCAACAAAAATACGTCCCCATAAGCTCTATCGAAAGGGTGTAACGCGGTGCACCAACGCTCTCCCATCCCCTCTTCTCGTCTCGATCGGATCCCACGATCTCCCCTCCCCCGCGCGAAACCCACGATTTCCCCTCCGCTACAGAATCCCCGATCACTCGGCGGCGCGTGCGCCATGGCGTGCATAAAGAGCGCGTCGAGATCGGCCCTCACAGCCTTCTCTCCCGATGCGCCCTACATGGCGGCGGGGACCCTCGCCGGGGCCGTCGATCTCTCCTTTAGCTCCTCTTCCAGCCTCGAGACCTTCAAGGTCGACCTCCAATCCGACTCCCACGACCTCCCCGTCGCCGGCGCCTGCGGTTGCACTGAGCGCTTCTGCCGCCTCTCTTGGGGGAGGGCCGGATCGCCCTCGGAGGAGTTCGCCAACGGCCTCGTCGCTGGAGGGCTCGGCGACGGGACCATCGGCGTGTGGAATCCGAAGAAATTGCTAAGGTCATTGTTTTTTTGTTAGAATTTCTAATCGTGAATTACCGCGGATTGAGATCTGTTATGTCCAACGAATAATAAGCTAGAATGTTTGGGGATTTGGGCGTCAGATCTCGGGGTTTTGGCGGGGTCACATGTGAAAGATCGGTTTTTACCTGGAGTTGCTGCTTTGACCTGAGATTGCCGTAAATATGTTATATTTCACACTACTTTGGGAAAATGTATTAGAGTGCTACCGATGTTATTGAAATCCTCCATAACTACCTCTGTTGTGACCATAACTTGGAGGAAAACAACATATGATTCATTTTAACTCCAGAGATCTGTATCCACCAAAGGGAATTTGATGCAGCGTGGACTCGACATGTAGGGCCGTCTAATTATTTAAATTGTGGCCGTTAATTTTATTTACGTTTTTTAAATTGTCGCAATTTTAAATAAAGAGATCGCGTGTGATCTCAATTAGTCTTAATTTGAATTTCAAATTTGGTAGTTAGACGGTTAATTAGTTAGAGTCAGTTTAGGATAATTGGTTGTCGGTTTAAATTATTTTCTATTCTTGTAATGTCATCCCTCCTATATAAAAGGATGATGGTCCAATGTTTTAGGCAGTTCAAGATGTGACAAAATAGAGATTTATCTCTCTCTCCTCTCCCCTCTCCCTCCTTCTCCCCGCGTGATCTACACGTATTCTTCTTCTCCTAAACCCCTCGTATTCCCGACGAGTCTCTTCTCTCTTCCCCTCGCGGTCTACGCGTTTCTTCTTCTCTAACCCCGCGCATCCGGCGTGTCTTCTCTTCTCAACCCTTCCAGTTTCTTCTTCTCAATCCCTCTATTTTCTTCTACCATCGAAAAATCCACCGTCAAATCTATTTCCCGCGCCGCGCCGAATTCCATTTTGCATCAATTGATATTAGAGCATGACAACTGAATCGTCCCTACGATTTGGCGATCCCGTCGCGCATTGAAAGATGCAATATGATTTGAGTTGCATATCTCATGATTCGCGTTCACGCGCACGTCGACACAAGTTCATGAAGCGCCTTATCTCAAGCCTCAAGGTTCAAGCAATTCGTCGGGAGACGAATTTTTTAAAAGCGGAGGAGAGTTGATACAGCGTGGACTCGGCATGTAGGACCGTCTAATTATTTAAATTGTGGCCGTTAATTTTATTTACGTTTTTTAAGTTGTCGCAATTTTAAATAAAGCGATCGCGTGTGATCTCAATTAGTCTTAATTTGAATTTCAAATTTGGTAGTTAGACGGTTAATTAGTTAGAATCAGTTTAGGATAATTGGTTGTCGGTTTAAATTATTTTCTATTCTTGTAATGTCATCCCTCCTATATAAAGGGATGGGGGTCCAATGTTTTAGGCAGTTCAAAATGTGACAAAATAGAGATTTATCTCTCCCTCCTCTCCCCTCTCCCTCCTTCTCCCAGCGTGATCTACATGTGTTCTTCTCCCAAACCCCTCGTATTCCCGACGAGTCTTTTCTCTCTTCCCCTCGCGGTCTACGCGTTTCTTCTTCTCTAACCCCGCGCATCCGGCGTGTCTTCTCTTCTCAACCCTTCCAGTTTCTTCTTCTCAACCCCTCTATTTTCTTCTACCATCGAAAAATCCACCGTCAAATCTATTTCCCGCGCCGCACCGAATTCCATTTTGCATCAATTGGTATCAGAGAATGGCAACTGAATCGTCCCTACGATTTGGCGATCCCGTCGCGCATTGAAAGATGCAATATGATTTGAGTTGCATATCTCATGATTCGCGTTCACGCGCACATCGACACAAGTTCATGAAGCGCCTTATGTCAAGCCTCAAGGTTCAAGCAATTCGTCGGGAGACGAATTTTTTAAAAGCGGAGGAGAGTTGATGCAGCGTGGACTCGACATGTAGGGCCGTCTAATTGTTTAAATTGTGGCCGTTAATTTTATTTACGTTTTTTAAATTGTCGCAATTTTAAATAAAGAGATCGCGTGTGATCTCAATTAGTCTTAATTTGAATTTCAAATTTGGTAGTTAGACGGTTAATTAGTTAGAGTCAGTTTAGGATAATTGGTTGTCGGTTTAAATTATTTTCTATTCTTGTAATGTCATCCCTCCTATATAAAGGGATGAGGGTCCAATGTTTTAGGCAGTTCAAGATGTGACAAAATAGAGATTTATCTCTGTCTTCTCTCCCCTCTCCCTCCTTCTCCCCGCGTGATCTACACGTGCTCTTCTTCTCCCAAACCCCTCGTATTCCCGACGAGTCTCTTCTCTCTTCCCGTCGCGGTATACGCGTTTCTTCTTCTCTAACCCCGCGCATCCGGCATGTCTTCTCTTCTCAACCCTTCCAGTTTCTTCTTCTCAACCCCTCTATTTTCTTCTACCATCGAAAAATCCACCGTCAAATCTATTTCCCGCGCCGCGCCGAATTCCATTTTGCATCAATTAGTCGATGCAGCGCAGAGTCAAATTATAGGGTCAAATATTTATCTAAGTTTGGCACGTCGATAAAATATTTTTGAACGGTGGAAAATATTTGGTGGAAGAATAATGGAGGGGTTGAGAGAAGAAGCTCGTCGAGAACGAGGGGTTGGAGGAGAAGAAGCGCGAAGACCGCGAGGGGAAGAGAGGAAAGAGAGAGAGATAGAGAATAATTCTCAACTTTTCATTAATACTGGACTGACCAAAAACATTGGACCCCTCATCCCTTTATATATGAGGGATGAGATTACAAAAATAGTAAATTAATTTAAATGGATAACTAATTATCCTAATTAGACTCTAACTAATTAACCGACCAAATTTAAAATTCAAATTGACCACTAATTAAGATCACAGGCGATCCCATTTATTTAATTAAAAATTCGTCGACGTAAATAAGCGTAATTAAAATTGACCACTAAACTTAGATAAATATTTGACCCTATAATTTGACTCTGCGCTGCATCATTGAACTTCCCACAAACAAAGAAAAGATCTAAGAATCTTATGTATCCATTTTGCAGTGAGCACATGACATATAACCATCCTGAAACGGTCTTAGACATATCTAGCCCCGGTCAATCATCTCCCTTGTCTCAGTAGCCAAAGAAAAACCTTCAACTTGAGCCATTGACTTCTTGGTCCACAATTGCTTACAATTCCCTCTCAAAATTGAGCCCTCTATGTAAAGCCTTTTAGGATTTCTTGAGAGAAAAGCTGTCGTCATACCACACCCAATGATCTCTCCCATCTGAAGGGCCACCACAATATGCCAACTCGTTCATCATAGAAAAACTCCTCCAATCGCTGATAAAAAAGATTCGATCTGAGGATCGGGAAGAAAGAGTCACCATCCCATGCACATGCAATCATGATGTCTAGTTCAATAACCAAAGATAATAGATGGAGTAACTGCTGACACATAACCGAAACTCGTTGCCGTCTCACAAAACCAATCACATCTATGACAAAATATCAGGAACCATTGAACATATTCTCCTTTAGGTTGTCAAGAGGAAAGTCCTCATTGTATGAGTGGTATGGATACCCACACCAACCCATACAACTTCCAGATTGTCGATCAAAACATATCATTGTCCTTTCTTAGATGTGACACAGTCATTTGTAAAGAAGTACATTATTCATCTCATAAAGATCGAGGACACCAAGACCACCATCCTTCAGCGTAACCGTTTCCTAATCAACTAGGGGTATACCCTTTATGAATCCCTTGACAAAAATCGAAAAATCAATGCATGATATGCATCAATTTCCTACCGATACTTGTCGGGACCATTATGGAAGAGGAAAAAATGGGGATAACTGAGAGCACATATCTGAGTAGCACAAATCTTCCACCTCTAGATAAACATGAGAACTTTCATCCTGTCAACCTCTTCTCCAACTTTTCCACCAAAGGAAACCAATTAGCCAGTCACAACCTCCTAGAAGTAGGAGGAAGCCTCGTGTAGTATAGAGGGAGTGCATTGTGCGGGGACCTCAACCGGGATTCACATCAGGAATCTTCTCTTGGATGAAACCAAAAGGCATAAACACACACTCATTCCCGTTGATCTTCAATCCTAAGATCTTTCCAAATAGATTCAAAGTCATAGAGAAGCTTTGCAGTCTGGTGCCCCATCCTTTACAAACAAAATCGTGTCATTAATATACAATAAGATGTGGATAGATAATTTTTTCAATGAGTAACCAGAGATTAACACTCCCGACCTTATTCACCATCACCGTCGAAGCATCGACTACCAAAATAAATAACAGTCAGCTAATGACTGCCCATTTTGCGTACCTCTTTGTTGTTGCAAGAAACCACTATGGGGAAGTCATTTAAAGAGTATCGCATGAGAAGTAGTGGTAACACATTGCTTGACATATGAGATCCAGACATCAGGGGATACACGCCGATGAAAATATAATCAAAGAAATCACCAATCCACATAATCATAAGCTATGGAGAAATCCACCTTCCATGGTCGTTTCTTAACTTTGCGTCTGTCGTAAACATCAAAAACCTCATTAGCTATGACATCACTGTCCATCAGCGCCTTGCCTGACAGAAACACACTATGTGTTTGGAAATGACCTTGCAAAGCGTCCCTCTGACGCAGTTGGTCAACAACTTTGCTACATGCCAACAATCATATAACACGTGTTGGACAACACGATTAGTAAAACTTCTAATCTACAAGTTCCTTCCTTATTTGGTATAAGAAAAATAAACGAGAGCAATTCAGATACTCAAACTTGCGATTCCCGTTATCAAAACATCCACTTTTACCAACTCCCATATTGCTTGAAGAAAAATGCCGGAAAGCCATTCGAACCAAGACACCCCTCAACATCAAGGGCAAGAACTGTCCTTTATACCTCTTGCAAATCCACCGCACGTATCAACTTTATCGTATACTCTCGTGAGATTTGCGCTGTCCCTTGACCTAGCCACTGAGTCCCTTTAGATAAAATCAGCCCGCCTAACGCTTTGAAATGCTTGGCAGTTGGCACATCCATATTGTCCTGCCCATGGAAAGCCTCTCCACCCACCATCGCTGAGCAAATCTGGTTCCTGGATGTTGACCACTGGCCATGTCATGAAAAATCTTGTGTTTGCATTACCTTTTTTTGCCAGTTTAGGCTTAAACTTTGGCTCCACTCTACCTCCATTTTTCGATCTTTTTCTACGATTCTCTGCCAGTGTTGCAGAAGACGGTATTCGGTATTCAGTTGGAGGGGTCACTGAATAGAGAATAATCGGTATTCGGTAGTCAGCCGGAGGGGTCACTGAATAGAGAATAATTGGTATTCGGGCGTCTATTCAGAATTATTTGGTTTTGTATTTTTTTAATTATTTTTAATATAAAAATGATTCTTAATACATATATTCTTATATATTTATACGTATATTATCATCAGTCAACAAGAATCCAACAAAAAAGTATCCATTAACAACATAAATATACAAAGCCTTGACATTTTTGGTAATATCATGACAAATGGTAACATTTGAGAATTAAAAAAAATAAAAATAAAAAATTTCCAGCATTTAAGTACCAGTCGGCCAAATAGTCGGCCCGTCGGCCGAATAATCGGACTAACTATTGGCCGACTAGAGGTGATTCAACCGGCGACCACTCACACCTTATAGTCGGATCGAATAATCGGCCTAGTCGGCCGACTATTGCAACACTGTTCTCTGCACCACTCCATGCATGCTAATTTCATTATTTTGTAGTTCTTGGTCCTAATCATCCTCTAATAGATCAACTTTGATGCTTTTCTCCTCTGCATGTAAGTGATCGTGCTCCCGCTGACCTGGAACTCTTGCTTGAACTGCATGAGCATCCTATGCAACCTATCTAGCTTCACCACCAAGCATGTCGTGGTCGGATTATCCACCACCAGATCATGCCAAAATGAGGATAATTTATCAGAAAAGCTCTCTTCCAACAACCAAGATGCTCAAACCTGAAGAACAATGAAGGTCGATTCCTTCTTCAAAATCAAGGAAGGAAATATCGGTATCGATATCGTTTCGATACAATGTCGATACCGATATATCGCCGATATATCGGCGATATATCGACGCATATCGCCGAAACCCGGTATCCACCAAGGCATTTTCTCTTGTCGATATCCGATATCGTCCATATCGGCGATATATCGGTGACCTGTCGATACCGATATATCGCCGATATATCGACGATATATCGCGATATGGCGATCCCTGTTCAAAATTAAAATAAAGTGGCATGTGATCCGAGCACAAACGAGGATGAAATTAAACCTCGCCAACCTCTCCAAAGCATCATCGAAAAGCAAGAATATGTTTATCCATGACTTGGATGGGGAGTTTCTCTAAGTGTATTTACTATTCACTGCTTGTAGGACCTCAAGTTCTAAATCACCCACTAGTTCTGCAAACAAAGGGGACCCATGGTCCTTACCTCTCCTTCCCTTAGGCCTGTCCTTAGAAAATGTCACATTAAATTCTCCCCCACGAACCAAGCAATAGAGGGACTTTGGCCTGCACTGCCTATAACTCATCCCAGAGCTCCACCTCATGATCGGCACCGGGGGCAGATAGTTCGATCACTTTCCCGAGCCCCTTCTTTGCCAGTCGTGTCTCCCAACTTATTACATCAAATCTTCGCTTCATGAGAAGATCAACAACTCCTTGCGCGATGATACACATATTTCGGCCTATCATCCTTGGTTACTGAAGCGATTGACAACAAGCAAATCCTCATTTGCTGTGCAATACTCGAACTACCTTGTAAAGAGTCCAAAGCATCCCTAACTAGACCTCCGATGCCATTCAATCGAGGGGTTGTGAACCTTCGTAAACCCTCCAGGGCAACTCGCCACCAGTTGGGTAGTTGGGTCAGCCTTATCCTGGTTTTTGTTAACCAAAACAACCTCATGATAGGCAGTATCAACTCCAGGCTTCATCGGATCTTTGAGATCAATGCTGACTACATGTTAATTAGGATAAATGGATTCTACCGGTCCATGATCATGGTTAGATCCAGGAAGACAACCACTTAAAAACGAGGTCTACAAAATGACACCCTCCAATAATGCATGAAGGTAGGGTTTTGAATATTACCTCCCGCGAATCTTCCTTGTTATCATGAATGCCAATTCTCCCCCCCATTTTCATCGAAAATCTTGCACAGAGATTCCTCTCGTGATTGCGTGGCACCGTCACCTCAGCCACTGGTGACACACCCACCTCCTTAGCCGTCGTCTCTAACCTGTCGTCGCCTTATTCGCCTAAAGTTACCAGGTAGATCGTGTACCTGAAACCAAAGTCCCTTCGACACCTTTACCATCACCAAAGACACCTCTAGTCTCAAGCCATTGCTTAGGAGTTCCTCCAGCAATCCCACTAGAGTGAGTGCTTCCTTAATGCCCACCATCATCCGACATTGAAAAGGATCGCCATATACCTTAGCCTTCCACCAAAAGGGCTTCCCCGCATTTGATGTCATATCCATATACCTATTATGCTGCCAACAATTCGTGGCCATTGCCTCCTTCAAATCCCATGCAATAATAGAGTCAACCACTCTATATGGTGAACCTTGTAAGCACAACACCCTTCCATTCTGGCAAACCACGTTGACGTTGGTGCCTTTCGCGTGTATACCTAATCGTCTCCTTCAAGTACAAGAGTTACTCCACGGGGCCCTCACCAATAACCATTCCATCAAGGAGGGCATTCCCTTTAGCCTGCCAACCCCCCTAGCCTTGCTAATGGTTGCTCTTGGGGCCTCCACCTTCGTCAATCCCTCAGTTGTGCTATGCTAAACTCCTCTTGATAAGCAGTCCCGACATCGGGGCTTGTGCTTGCCACATCAGAAATGAATCACCTCGAAACTTGGACAGACCTTAGTCATATGGCCCTCCTTGCCACAATGAAAGTTAAAAACTTTTCCATGGGAGCCCTATTCGATCACTGATGCCGCCTTCTCAGGTGCTTCCAGTCGCCTTCCTCCTGTGATGATGAGTGTGTAGCGTCTTCCATAATGATGCGATACCCTTTCCATTCTCGCTCTTCTTTGCCTCCATGCTCACATAACATGAATCTTTTGTAATTCCCACATCAAAAAGGTCCCGGTAATTAGGGTTTGAATTCGAATTAAAACAATAGTATCTCGTGCATTGTTGTTATTTCTCGCAAGTTAGAAGCATCCAATTCATAGAGGATCCAACGGATAAAACATGAAGGAATTATTTTAGTTTTAATAGAGATAAGTAATATTTTAATATTACTAGAATATCAAGCACACACATATAACTTAAAATTTAATATGTGGCTGAATTCTTTCAAACAAACTGAATGCCTTCCTAAATATTTTTATCTACAAAAAATATAAGATTGCTGGAAGGCTTCCTCTAGTTGCTGGAAGGCTGTGGGTCCCTTCCGACCACATACTTGGGGCTTCCGCTAGTTGCTGGAAGGCTGCGGGTGGCGGATTGGAATGTGGTGATTGGCAGGCTGGAGAATAAATTGACAGGTTGGAAAAACAGAACACTCTCTAAGGGGGGAAAGTTGGTCCTCCTCAAGTATGCTTTTCTGCCATCCCGATCTTTTTCTTTCAACGAGGCTGATGCCTGTGGGGTGCGGAAGAGGTTGGAGGGGATGATGAAGCGTTTCTTCTGGTCTGATGGGCAACATGAGGGAGGGGACGTGCACCTGGTGGGATGGGACACGGTGACGAGGTCGACGAAGGAGAGAGGCCTTGGGCTCCACAATTTAGAGCTCATGAATAAGGCCCTGCTGGCGAAGTGGGTGCTGAGAGTTTGGGGGAAGTCCGATGATCTGGTTTGCAGGATGATGCAGAGCATATATGGGGTCGGAAGTTCGTGGAGCGCTGAGGCGTGCAAGAGGCCGTCGTCACTTTGGAGGGGTTTGATGAGTGTCTCGCTGGAGGTGGGTGGGATGGTGAGACCGGTGCTGGGGATGGACGCGACTTTAGATTCTGGTTGGAATGATTGGTTGGGAATGGATCCGCTTAGGGAGAGGTACTCACGCCTTTTCGCCATTGCGGGGGACAGGAGTGCTACGGTGTATGAGGTTTGGGCGGAGGGATCTTGGTGCCCATTCTTCGCTTCTGCTTTGTCGGACCAGAGATGTGATGAGACCGTGGCCCTTTTAAGGGATCTAGCAGATGTGGGTGGTCGCGGTGAAGGCAGAGACCACTTCGTTGGGAAGGAGGGGAGTTTTTCGGTGAAGAAGGCGTACAGAGCGTTCGCCAGGCAGTGCGAGGAAGTTAGAGAGGAGAATGCCCTGGACTACAGAATATTATTTGGGCTAGCAGAATTCCTATGCGGATCAAGGCGAGATGCAGGAAGGCACGCAGGGTGAGACTTCTAGGCAGCATGGGGATTATGTGCAACAGATGCGACACTGAGAAGGAGGACCATGATCATCTCTTTTTTGGTTGCGGATCGTCAGCCATGGCGTGGGAGCGTGCGACGGTGCTGTGACTGCGCTCGGTGGACAACGCGACGTACTGGAGTTCGATTAGGGGTCTTGTGGGAGTTCTCAGGAGGACGCGGCTGGCCCTTTTGCGATCATCTGGGCCTTGTGGTGTGCAAGAAATGAGAAAATCTTAAAAAGGCGTCAGTTCATTTGTGAGAGGGTGTTGGGCCACTATAGGGCTTTGATATCATTATGGATTAACATGTAATTTCGTTGTGTGATGTTGTGAAAGGGCGTCAACACGTTTGCGAGAGGGGGTTGGGCCACTAACGAGCTTTGATGGCCTGGCGGTTCAACTTGTTGTATTCTTGTGTGGGGCTGGTTGGATGTTTTTTCTTTTTCTGTTTTCGGGTACTAGTGGAATAAATATGCGGTGAGCACTATTCTTGGGGCTATACCCTTCTCCTAAAAAAAGTAAGATTGATATTAGTGATTATGATGCAGATGGAGGTAAAGAAAATTGAGAATGTGGTGCAGGTATAAGGATGGAAAAGACGTGAGAGATTGAGAAAGAGACGAGGAAGTGACGGAAAGACTTGTTGAAGGGAAGTGATATATATAGAGAGAGCATGAATGAATGAGATAAAGAATTATGAGAAATATGTAGAGTGAGGAAGGGAGAGTGATAAGAAGAATCAGAGTGAGATGGAAGAGTTACAAGGGGAAGGAGATGAAAAGGAGAGGACGAGAGAAGTGTTGGAGGAGAGGAAATGGGAAGAGATAAGGAAGAGATGTGGAAAAGAGAGGAATGGAGTTGGGAGCATCCAATTCATAGAGTATATATCTTTCAGCTGTCAAAAAATGAAGAAATTATTTTAGCCTTTTATTATAATATTACTAGAATATTAAGTACACATGTATAACTTATAATTTGATATGTTTCATACTATGAAGAGAATTTTTCCGTATGTAGACCGTATTCTTTTGGACAAACCCAAAGTCTTCCCAAAATATTATCAAGAAAACTGGTATATTGACATCAACGATTATGATGTAGATGGAGCAATGGAAAATTAAGAATGCATGGTTATGGATGAAAGAGACATGAGAGAGAGAGAGATGTGGAAGAGATGGGTTATATTTGTTAAAGGGGAGATCCAATGGAGAGAGGAAATGAAAGAGAGAGAAGTACGAGAAGTACATAGAGTGAGGAAAGGTGAGAGATAAGAGAGTGGGAGTGAGAGGGAAGAGATATGAGAGGGGAAGAGATAGAAGGGAGAGGAGGAAGAGATGAGAGAGAGAATTGTTGAAGGAAAGGAAGGGGAAGAGATAAGAAAGTGATGCTAAAGTGAAAGGGAGTGGGGTGAGGGTACTTGTGGCTTCTTCTTGGTCGCTCCATTCCATTAACGAAATACCCATTTTATAGATGTGTATGACATGGTAGAAAGTATAATACTATTCTAGAATATTCTAAATCTATAGAGTTGAGGAGAAAACTCTTGATAAATGTAATACTGTTCTAGAATACTCTAAATGTATAGCGGACAAGAGAAAAGAAAACTCTAGAAACTCCTTAGTCATTACCAATACGAGGAAGATGATTTTAGATACTTACCTCTACTTAATACAAATTATAACGAAGCTCCTCAAACTTTGAAATTTATGCTTAGGCTCTTGAAATATGAAATATTATTAAAGGATGCTAATGGGCCTTAATTTTCTGCGTAGACTTCCCTTTGCTTTGGAAAACTCGTTTCTTGATGAACTGTCATTTCTTAGTAGTTGACCGTGACATGTCACATGTAGTCGACAAGTTTCAAGGTGATTGAGAGCTTGCTTGCAACTTTTATATACTCTGAATTTTCTAGCAAACTTCAACATTGGAAGGTTCCTCCATAAATCCTCATATATTTGCATTATTCAGGCTAGGTCAGGTAGCCCTTTGTGCTTGGGGTTTATCAGTGGTAGAGAGGGTTGGGCTGGTGTTGGGATAATTTGTGGAGGGATGACCACCATTGATCGAGTGGCAGCACTCACTCTTACATGATGACATTGTGAGGCAATAGGTGTTGCAAGGTCAAGGTGGCGGGTCTATCGGTTAGATGTCAGAGTTCCTCGACAGTGAAGGAGGTGTTCACAACACTGGGCAAGGTGGTGGCTGTGGTGAGTGATGGCCTACGGTCGAGGGGGCCATTTGCCTTGTGGCGGAGTTGGTGGCTTATCCTTTTGTGATTTCGTTGGGTCTGATGTACAGAGTGGGGCACACTCTTTTCCCACTCGGACTTTGTGTTCTTTCGACTGTTGGGACAATACCGTGCTGAAAAGTGAGCGGGAGGAGCTACTGATTGGTGTAAAATCGACGTTCAAGCAACGGATTCGGCGGGCGAGTATCTCGAGCATTTGCTATCCTCTTTTCGTGGGGGATGCATGCATTCTTCTATATGGGAGATGATCTCGACGATTGTTTTTAGCAGCCACTTCGGATCCGATTTTCAAGTTTGATGTGGCTCGTCGACTTTGAGTTTAGACCAGCGGGGGTTCATCGGCTGTGGTGGTTGTTCTCGTGGCGACTGTTCCTGGGGTCGTCTCGATGCCTTCCTCTGCCCCTTCGCCTGAGCAGTTGGGGCAAGGGTGGGACGGTTTTTAGGAGCTTGTGCTTGTGCGCTGTGTGAAAATTGTGGTGATGGCTATGGTCTCCCAGGAACAACACACTCTTTTGGTTGTGGGTGGGTGCAGGAGTGCCTGCCTCGCATGGGAGATAGATTTCTCATGGGAGATAGATTTCTCAGTGGCAAGGAAGGCCGTATCGATATCGATATCGTTTCGGTCCACCCAGAAATGGATATATCAGAATATATCGCCGATATATCGACGATATCGGTGGAAATGTCAGAAATGGCTCAAAAATGCAAATTTTTGTCATTTTTTCCAGAAATTAAGATCATCCAAGATATTAAAACAACAAATAACCTACAAATACACACTTATGCCATACATATTTGTCATTTATAGCCCATATATCGCACATATCGATCATCATATTGAACATATCGTTGCTAATGTTTATTCCTGACCTTTAGATATTAGAAATGGATTCCATTCAAGTTCTTATAACATTAAATAACTTACAAATATACACTTAGATGACACATAGATCATTTGTGAAGACTATGATCATTATTGATGCAGCGTGACCCCAAATTATAGGGTCACATTTATTTAATTAGTTAATCGTCAATTTTATTTACGTTTTTAGGTTGTCAAAATCGTCCAATTAAATAATTGAGATCGCCTGTGATCTCAACTTATATTTCGTAGATTTTAATTATAATTGTTGGTCAATTAATTAGTTAGAGTCTAATTAAAGTCATTAGAGGTCAATTTAAAGTTGTTAGAGTCCAATTAGGAAAGTTGGTTGTCAATTTAATTGAGTTTACTATTTTTGTAAACCCTCTCTCCTATATAAAGAGAGGGTAGGCCCTTGTTTTTAGTCAGTCCATTATGAAGTAAAATTTGAGAGTTTATCTCATTTTATCCCCTCTCCTTCTCTCTTCTCCCTCCACGCGATCTCCGCGGTTCTCGTCTCCAAACCCCTCGTTCCGACGAGTTTTTCTTCCTCTCAACCCTCCAATTTCTCTTCTCAACCCTTCTCTTTCTTCCACCAAATATCCACCGCACAAATTATTTATTTTTCGACGACGCGCCGAAATCTTATTTGCATCAATTGGTATCAGAGCATGGATTTCGAATCCTTCCTACGATTCGACGATCCAATCGACTATTGGTGTGCGAAGTTCGGTCTCCGCCGCCCATCTCGTGATCCGCATCGCTCAAAGAAATTCCATCAGCGTCTTATCTCATGCATCAAGGTGCACACATGGTTGGACGCTCAAATCGACGAAGATTCACCGGTCGACAACCGAAACTTGAATATTGTACCTGCAGTTCAAGTCGAAGTCAGCCATGAAAACGAAGGTATTCTCAGTCCTAATATCGATTTTTGTGATACAATCGTTGAACAAGACAAGGAGGACATGGGACCAACATTTGATGAAGATCCTACGGAGGAAAAGTATGAAATAGTCAATTTCCGTGAGGCCGCAGTTGCTGTCCAGACCATTTTAGAAGGAAAAAGCGAAGAAACAGTGGCTGTCCAACCCGATTCTCATTCGGAAAACGAAGGACCCAGATTCGATGAAGACCCCGCGGATAAAGAATGCCAAAACGTCGACTTCTTCGCAATAACAGTTGCTGTCCAGACATCAAAACACGAAGAACAACCGTCTCCGGCCATCCTTGTACCGCCTAAATCATCACGGGTAACCCTGATGCTTCCCCGACAACCTTCGCCGAACCTCGCTGCCTCCGCCAATCGCTCCTCACCACCCCCTCGCACCCACCATCACCCCGCAACCCTAGCCCTGCGCCTCCCCACCAGCAACCACCCCTCCGACCAGCCACGGTCCCAATGCCCCCGCTGCCCCACAGCACCGCGCCTCCAGCGCGGGGGTCCGATCGAACCCCGCTTTCCCTCCGAGCCGCGCAGGCCCCTGCCGCGGTTGAATAGGTGCCGCCCCCGCCCGCGAGACTGCCGCCCCTGCCCGCGAAACTGGCGCCCCCACCTGCGAAACGGCCGCCAAAGCCCGTGCCAGCGAGGAGCGGCCGCCCCAGCCCGTGCCAACGAAGAACCACTGCACCGGCGCCGCCTCTTATCCTGTGGGCGTGGAACCCTAACGGGGATGGCGGAAGTTATTCCCACCGAATCCCCTCAATTGGGGGAATGGATATCTTTGAAAATTTGCAAAAAAGACCCCCCCTGAGAATCCTAATTACAAAAGGGCTGAATTTGGTGGAAAATTAAGGGAGATTGAAAGGGTACGAAAATTGCAGTGGTACCCTCCAATTGGAAAAAAATATAAACGTAATGTTGAAGATGATCCCATGGGAGTAAATTGAAGCCCCAATTCAAGGATGATTTCTCCAACTATCCACCTACATCACGCAATTCGTCAGGAGCCGAATTTTTAAAGCGGTGGAGAGTTGATGCAGCGTGACCCCAAATTATAGGGTCACATTTATTTAATTAGTTAATCGTCAATTTTATTTACGTTTTTAGGTTGTCAAAATCGTCCAATTAAATAATTGAGATCGCCTGTGTTCTCAACTTATATTTCGTAGATTTTAATTATAATTGTTGGTCAATTAATTAGTTAGAGTCTAATTAAAGTCATTAGAGGTCAATTTAAAGTTGTTTGAGTCCAATTAGGAAAGTTGGTTGTCAATTTAATTGAGTTTACTATTTTTGTAAACCCTCTCTCCTATATAAAGAGAGGGTAGGTCCTTGTTTTTAGTCAGTCCATTATGAAGTAAAATTTGAGAGTTTATCTCATTTTATCCCCTCTCCTTCTCTCTTCTCCCTCCATGCGATCTCCGCGGTTCTCGTCTCCAAACCCCTCGTTCCGACGAGTTTTTCTTCCTCTCAACCCTCCAATTTCTCTTCTCAACCCTTCTCTTTCTTCCACCAAATATCCACCGCACAAATTATTTATTTTTCGACGACGCGCCGAAATCTTATTTGCATCAATTATATTGCACATATCGGTCATATCGAACATACCGCTGGTACTGTTAGTTGTTGACCTATATATATATATATTGAAAATGGAGTTCATCCAAGTTCTTAGATCACTAAATAACTTACAAATATACTCTTAGATCACACATATCGATCAATCTATGAAGCTTATATCGCATATATCGATCCCTTTGGACATATTGATATTAATGTTTTGATTTTTGACTTATAGATATTTTGTTTTGAAGAATTGACTTATAGATATTGGAAATGGATTTCATTCAAGTTCTTACAACATGAAATGACTTGTAAACATACTCCAAGTTGAAGAACCATTGTATGCACTCTCCTGTAGCACCATACCCTACCCGAAACAAAATATATATAAACCATTGTGTGTTTTAATACTAGGTGTAGCTAGATATGTATTTTAATACTGGTTGTAGCTAGATATATAGTTGAATCAATCTTGCATCATTGCATGAATAATAGCATGGATATATAGAGATATTGGCGAAATATCGACGATATCAATCGATATCTGGGATTTTTTGTACTGAATCCAGTCATTTTTGACCGATATGAGCCGATATGACGATATATCGCTGATATATCGGCGATACATCGTCGATATCCCTGTAAAA
Organism: Ottelia alismoides; assembly: GCA_037367405.1. Lineage (NCBI taxonomy): Eukaryota > Viridiplantae > Streptophyta > Magnoliopsida > Alismatales > Hydrocharitaceae > Ottelia > Ottelia alismoides. The sequence continues at coordinate 163,762 of JAZKJV010000871.1, read as the reverse complement.
AGATATATAGGGTAATATCGAAACCCCTACCTTGTCGAAACCGATATATCGCCGACATGGCCTTATGCTCAGTGGTTAACTCATAGACATCCAAGCGATAGCTGCATTCAACTCTAAGCAGATCCTTGATGCATATTGCTTGCCGAAATAGTTTCGCATCGAATTATGTCCCATTATTCCAATTACAAGTCCTTACATGACACACTGCTTTAATGTATCTTTATACATTATACAAACCGGATCTTTTCTCCAAATGCTTCACATGCCAATCCTTGTAGTATTTTTATCTTTTCGAGGAGCCAAAGGATGCTCATCTAGCACAAGATGTCATCCAAGAGTTTATCAATATTAGAAACACAAGGTACAAATTAAAGGATACAACTCACAACCCTTCTCGCAAGTTCACTATTGATGCAGCAGCACTCACGAAACATTAAGGCCTTTGCGCTGTGCACCATAATCTTTTTCTTGGCAGATGAATTATATGGAGAACCTTGGCTCTAAAAACTTCTCAATGTCCCGAGATGTGCATCACATCAGAATGCTTGGTATTTATATTTATTAAAAAAGATTTATCCGGCTTCTGAAATAAGAATGTTGGCATGAGCAATTGCTAGGCATGCTTATCTTTTGATGCTTTGATGTTATTATGTGCCATTTCAAGCAGAAAATCGATCTCTATATACTTCAATAATATAGATTTGTTTAGGAAAATGATTTACTGTTTTCTCTTTGCAGGTCCGATGAGAGCGATGATGCTTTTGTTGCGCGGTTGGAAAAGCACACCGGCGCTGTGAGTATACTGGTGTAATTGGGAGTGCTATCTATCTGGTCAAAATTATGACCACATTTTGCAATAACAGGTTCGTGGCCTTGAATTTTCTTCTCTTTCTCCAAATCTACTGGCATCTGGAGCCGACGAAGGAGAGCTTTGTATCTGGGATATGAAAAATCCTTCAGAACCCAATATGTATCCACCTTTGAAGGTACTGAGGGTGAAATGGTTATATTGTTTTGTATTTCTTAGACAAATGCACATTTTGCCATTTATTCTTCTCTTGAACGGCCATAAGCCTGTGACAAAGTCCCGCCTTCCCCCACCCGTTCTTGCTTCCTCAGATTAATGCATTATGGTTATATGATTTTCCACAGTTATTTGATTGATGGACTAATATAGATAATTGCTGTCATTTTAGTTTCTTTTGATATAAAGAACAAAAAAAACTGCTGCCTATTTTATTTGATGACTATCTCGATTGAAATCGGAACCTTGTGAAGCCAAACTTTAGAACATTGTTTCTTCAGATGGCGCATGTTGACTGTTGGATAATGCGTTCGTCTTATCAATTCCGACAAACCTTATAAAAGGAAAAGTAATAACGACTAGAAACAGAGAGAGTGGATAGACAGCTATGGCTGTTTAGTTTTGAAGATTGCATACGCTGTAACATGCTTGTGGTCTAGTTACCGTATCATGCAAGATTCTCAGAGGAGGATGTTGTGGCATCCTCCAACCAAACTCAAGTCTTTTCCATGTTCTGTTTGGTTATAGCATTGATTCCTCACCTCCAAACCAGGCATTCTAAGTTTTGCACGGACTTTGTTCTAGATAATCTGGGTCATTTTACATTCAAAGGTTCCATCAAAACAAGCTTACATTCAAGTGCACAAACCTCATTTATTGTCGTATCGAGAATTAATGTTTTTTTTTGAAGGAGAAACAATGTTAGCAAATTCACACCATTAGATATCTTTTCTTGGATGACATAATTTATGCACAATGAGGTATGTAAGCACTCAAATTTTATCCGCTGTGCAGAGTGATATTGATATCAAATAGTTTGTTGTCAGTTTGCATCCCTACTAATTCTTTTCTAATTTTGAAAATAGAGGGTGCGGTCTTTAGGGACCTCACAAAAGTTGCTCGAGTTATCAAGATTGATATACAAAATAGGCAATATTTTCTTAAGTAAATTGGCACGTGATATTCTTATAACAATAATATAAGCAGACTTTCAATGCTTTAGATATACCTATTGTAAACATTAAAAGACATGAACAAAATTGTTATGGCAGGGGAATTTCTTAATTCCTCTCACTTATCTGCTTTCAGATTTGAATGGTATGACTTGTTATTTGATACCCTTGACACTCCCACTCCCCCAACCCTCTGCACGTGCGCGCGCACACGAATACCCTGCTCTCATGTTCTCAGGAAGGGCGAAACTTTTTTGGGCGTGCATGTTGATTTGGAAGAAAGATATCTGTGTGAAATTTATGATTTTTTGGATGATTCTTGTGAAGAGGAATGCTTACTAACAAGAGGCACATACAAAGATAATGCTGGAGTCAGATAGTCATGTTGTGCCTTGGGCTGCTTGAGGACAACGTGCCTCTTTTTTGAAGCTTTTTGGATGTTATTTGGTGGAGCTTATAGGATAGTTGGGGAGCAGGGCTTTGAACTTGTAGTGTACTGGGCATTGTGGATCTATCAGAATGCTTATGTATTTAGGGCAAGATCCTCAGTAGACAGTGTGGAAGCTGATATGACATCCCTAATGAGAAGGTGGGAATTGTGGTTTAATGAGCTGTATAGGGTGACTACGTGCAGTACTGTTTAAGTCTATAATTTTTCTATCATCCATATTTGCTCGAAAAGTATCATTAAGTCCCATAACCATTCTGTTTTTCTAGTCCCTTCATCCAGTTACTTTTTATCCATTGATGTTATGCATGTGTCAAGTATGCTTCTGAATTATCTTATTTTCCTGAAATGGTCTCAACAATGGCATGATATATTTTTAAATCACGTATACCCTCTTGAAAGAAATTTTGTATTTAAGTAAAGATTTGCCACCCTTGTTCAGATTCATCTTATTCTGATCACAACTTTAGGACATAAGTATTTAATATAAATTATTGAAAAAGTTCTTTCAAAGCTTAAAATTTGGTTCAGCTTATAGTCCAAATTACCCTCTTCCGGAGAGAATTGCAGTTAGGATCTCTCTTTGGCCCCTTTTCAGCGAAATGGCAGGACTTCCAAGGATAAATGCATTTCGCAGTTAGAATTTTGAACCTGCACACATTGCACTAAAAGAGCTGTTTTAATAGGACAGTGTGTTCTTTCGCATGCTTGATTTTATTGGGCGGTGTTTTAGTGTTTCCATCCACTGTCCTGGTTCTCATATTGCCATTATTCATGAACCTCTTTTCTTTCTCTTGAACCTTTTTCTTCCCTTTGGACTTCAATGCAGAACTCTGGCTCTGGTTCTCAAGGTGAAATTTCCTTTGTATCATGGAATCCAAAGTTTCAACATATACTTGCATCTACATCTTACAATGGAATGGCAGGTAGGAACATTTGGTTGTCATTTTATGTTTGTTCTAACATATTTATGTACTTGTATATGGTTATGGCATCTAATTAAGATTTTTCTATTGTGAAATTTCAGTGGTATGGGATTTAAGGAACCAAAAACCATTAACAAGGTATTTTGTGGCCTATTTTTCATCTTTTCTTTCTCCATATTTGTTATTGCTCCTCTACATGCCGTGTGATCGAGGCGGTTGAGGCAGCTGTGTTCTTTTCAACAGTTTCTCAGATTCAACAAAGAGGAGGTGCTCAGTCTTGCAATGGAATCCTGATATATCTACTCAGTTGATTGTTGCATCTGATGATGATAGTTCGCCTTCCCTCAAAGTAGCATCAGTGACATCCCTTCTAATTTTGATATTTGGAGGCTTGTTTTGCTAATTTGTACATCTTTTATTCTTAGTTGTGGGATGTCAGAAAAACTATATCACCAGTAAAAGAATTTGTGGGACATATGAAAGGTAGAGTTGCCTTTCTAATGCTCATCTTGCCTCAATTTATTTCATTTCGAATCAAATCTTGCCTCATTTTCAGGTTAAAGTTTTTACTTCATTTCTTTCCTGTTATGTCAGACTATACTAAGTGAGTTGTAAGATATAAACACAAAATTTGATCATAATCAAGGGAGAAATAATGAAAGTAAAACCCTTATTTTTTATCTTATATTGTGTTGTAGACTTGCAGGGTAAGAGTGGATGTAAAAAAGTACGACATGACAAGTCCAACACTTAGGGATGGACATCTTGTAGCTATTATTCTTAAAATTTTAAAATGCAAAATGAGCATGCTGAATTTAATGCACTTCAGATTTTTAGGGAGGAGAAGTGAGAAGGAAAGAAATGAGATGAGGGGGAGGAACATGTCAAAGAACTGAGGGGGGGTGGGTAAGAAGAAAGGGGGGGGGGATTGATTTGGAAGGTTTAAGAGGAGAAATAATCCAAAGTATATGCGACAATTGTAAATAGTGAGACAATACCATTTAAGAGATATGTTTTCTTCACAAAAGGCACTACCCTCCCTTAAAGGACATTTCCAAAGGACTCATCGTTTGGATTTACAAACTTAAACAAGGTAATGAAAATGCAAAAATTGAAAAAAATGAGCTAATGAATATCACGCTGAATTAGTTTTCCCCATCTCAAAGAACTCTCCTTTGGATGACTTTGCCCCTTTTGGTTGAATAGGTCAAGTTGCGAATGTGGTAGCTACATTTCGTGGAAGAAGTGATGGGTGGTCACGAATGCTTCATGTTGGAGTATTTGGTTATGCGCCATTAATATGGGAGACGGCTAAATAGATCTCTTTAGGATCCATTTATCCCATCCGGTTGTTTAGTCCCACATCTACCGTCTGTGGGATGTAGAGACTCAGTGAGGGCTATATAAGAAGCCCCTCACCCCTTGTATCCATTGGAAAAAGCAATAGACTATCAACCTTTTGAGGCGTTCTCCCGTGGTTTCATCCTGCTCCTTAGGGAGTCGGGTTCCATGTAAAATCTATGTGTTCCAAGTTTATATTTCTAGATCATGCTCTGTTTATCATTTTCGCTTCCGCATTCCTATTTTCTAACATGGTATCAGAGCGGGTCGATTCTTGAGGATTTTTATGATCTTCGTTTATTTGAGAATTGATTTTTTTGGTGGTTTGAAGATTATTCTTTATCCTTCAAGTTTGTGATCAGAGATTCAGTTCTAAGGGTTTCTTGAAAAACCCTAATTCTCTGCTAGGATTTAATTTCCCTGGAGATTCATCATCAAGGGTACATGTTCTAGGGTTCAATCTCTGGAACCCTAATTCCCTAGGCTGCGCCACCTTGTTCTCGTGCATGCTACACTCTCATATTCCATACCCCAACAACGATCTCACCCAGGCCATGACATCATAGGCCGTCCTTCTCCATCGCCCATGCAACATCCTACACCTTGGCAGCGTCAGAAACCCTAACTCTGCATCTCCAGCTGCTTCTCCAGGGAAACGGGAAGGCATTCCCAATGGCTACACGGGGCTGCAAAGTAAGCCCAAGTGACGTTCCCCTCGTATATGTCTTCCAAGTAGGGCGGAACCCTACAAATCTCAGTCTAGTCACCATCTACAACCACCAACCAGAGCTTGTCGTGTGGAATCACCGGGCGACACCGACACACAAGATCCCTACTCTAAGCCGTGCATTCAGGAAACATAACGACTCTTGATCAAGGCGGCGATCAGGACCGTGCCGCCTCATCTCGAGGCTCCGATGTCAGACTCCTCCCATGCGGCTCCCCTCCGCCCCTATCCCAGGCAACGCACAACGACCCCACCCTATTCCCTCGATCTCTTCCAGCGACGAAGCATCTCCTCCCAGACCAGGACCTACTCCAAGCGAGCACAGATGTTGGAGCAGTTCTCGCACATGCGGGTATTCCCCAAACGTGCAGGAGGCACACCCTCAAGACAGCAGACGACGGCATCCTCTCCTCCCTCGCGCAGGCGAGGCCTCATCTTGGTGGCGCGCTAAGAACAGGGGCCCGCATCAGGGGCGGCGCGTGATGAGTATGCCCCCATTGTGGGTGCGGTGAGGTTCAAGAGGAAAAGGGTTCCCATCGGGGAACCCTAAATAAACCCCAAAGGAGGCCTAAGTTCGGCCTGAAGAAAGGAGATTTTTTGAAAGGACCGTTCCTGAAAAAAAGAGCAGTTAAAAAAGCATGGTTTCTAAAAAAAAAGAGAGAAGGTTGCAAGTTTCAAAAAAAGTGAGAAGGAAACGGGAAATCGTAAAAAATGTGTGAAACGACTTATAAAATATTAAAAAAAAATATGTGTGAGAAGAAAAGCCAAGAAAAAATGATATGGCTTATTAAAAAAATGACGACTATTAAAAAAAGATGATAAATGAATTAGCCACAAAAAATGCATGATTCATGTTTTTGTTCTCCCCATTTCCCTTGTCTTCTCCCAAACTTTGTCGATGTCATTGTTTTCTGACAATTATGGGAGAAAGGGGGAGTATTATGTAGAGTCACGGGTCTGTTCTAGATTCAGATGTCAGATTCCAGACCAGCCAGATTTTTCAGACTCTACAGATGTTCAGATATTCAGATTTGATGCTCAGATGTTTTCCGAGTCTTCAGTTTCAGACACACACATGTATGCAGACTTTTCAGATGTGCATATGTCTGCCATCTTTTGTGTGGTCCCCATCTTTTATGTTTCGGCAGGGTTTTCATGTGTTCCATAGGGACTCCTGAGTAGAGATCCCATTCCCTATGCCATGTGAGCTAGGGTTTTCATGTGGTTTCATAGGAACTCCTGAGTAGAGTACCATTCTCTGTGCCAGATGGGAGATACCCAGTTCTCCGACGAGGAGACTTCTTCAGACTCCTTTCTCAAGCGATCGTAAACTCCAGTACGAGATCCTTCCGAGGTTTCTATGAGAGAGAACCCACTTCTAGGTCCCTATAGAGAGACCCATCTTCAGAGATCTACGTTTGGATAATTAACGACGTCTTCTATTCGGCCCTTTTAGAGATGGAGCAGTTGTCCACATTTTGTGGCGAGCCAGAGTTCTTCGTGTAGAGACTCATTTTAAGTTGCATCGACTCTGACAGGTGCGGTACAGAGCACATGCTCTCCGACGAGGAGATTTAGTTGATTCACACTCCGACCCATTCGTCCTTCTCACATGCACGACATGAGAAGCAACGTCCTCGACAACAGTCGACAATTGTGCACATTGAGTTGATATTGTCTGTAGTGTCTTGTATGGCCAAAGAAAGAGGAGATAGAGGAAGACCCGAGACAAATCTCAAGAGGGTTCCACCTTCTATTATTTGCGCAGTACGTCAGCGCGCCTCAGAATAAAAAGGATATATGGAGTTGAGAGAGTCTCCTATTCCGACCCTTTGTACGAGACCTGCGGGTCTTCTACGGATCCTGCCTCTTTCGGGTCTAATTATGACTTATCCCCTTGCTGCTCTGCCGGCTGCTTCTCCGTCTCCCTACGGTCGGGCATTTATCAAACCTCTTCTTTGACTATTAGAAGATTCTCACTTTTTTTATCTATCTGTCTCCAGCAATTCGAAGCATAGGAATGCCTCCCCTTTGGGAGGCTGCCCGGCATGTCCTTTATTTAGAACGGGCCAGGCCCTGGTTCCCAGGGTTAGGTTATTCCCTATGTTGAGCCTACTCAGCCCCGGCGTATTGTTTGCTCCGCCTTGCACCTTTCGTTCGTCACCCTAAGCAGCAATCGACTACACAAAGCTAGGTCTGTTTTTTGATCGGTAATCTGGGGAGCACCCTAGGACGTTGATTCCCCGTGCATTGAAAGAGGGGGCGAATGGAGGAGCTTCGATTGACGACTTAGATTCCCCTGCATCATCACCTACGGTGCCGGCTTGAGCTTTTAGGTGCGAACTTTTGAATTTGCCAAGGACTCGCTCTTCCGAACTACTCACATATAGCTTTCTTCTTGGGAAAATGACAAAGACTCGCATCAACTAGGGGTGCACATGGATTGGATAAAATCCGTAATCCGATCCAATCCGTTGTCATTGGATTGGGTCGGTTTGGATTTATAAGTTTAATGGATCGGATCAGATTGAAATTTTACAAATCTGTTCATTTATGGATTGGATCGGATTATTGTCAAAATTCAATCCGATCCAATCCGTTAATCCGTTAATAAATAATAATATATACTACTTTATTTATTCTCAATAAAGCATATTATATATTATATTTTATTTGAAAGCTATGTGTAAATATCCAAGCTAGTCTCTTTATAACTTAAACCTATTCGAATTCAAGTTTTACTACATACAACTTGTTGGAAAACCCCTTATCTCACCCTACTAGTTGGTTTAGAAAAAAGTAATACCTACCCGCAATGTCCTTTAGGCCCTTCTAATTTTTCAAATGAAACAAACTTCTAAAAAAAATAATACATAAGAGTGTCAAAAAAAAAATAATATATAAACCTAAACCCACTCGGGACCCATTACAAACAAAACACTCACCCGTGCCACACACATCTCCACCCTCAGGTGCACACATATCTCCACCGGATGTTGTCCTTGTCCTAGTTGTGCGCATGCACAACCAGGTCTTCCTTGCGTATGCGTAGTTATCTAGTTGTAGTTCCTATTTGATATATACAAACTTGCAATTTTATTCAAAGTCAATATGATTCTTTTATGATTTCTACGGATCACAAGTATGTTATTTTTATTTAGTTATACAATGATCGGTTGTAATAAATTCATAACAAGCATATATGTTTTTGCTTTTCAAAAAAATTAGGTCAAATTGCTTTCGAAAAATTAACTATTCTTTTCTTTACATTTATACATAATCTCAAATTTAGAATCATGATTCGAACGTCGAGTTCGACTATGCTACAAACTTAATCATAGATTAGGTGAGCATTAAAAATCCAAACCAATCCGATCCAGTCCGTAATCCGGTGGATTGGATTGGATTGGATTGGATTTGCATGTTTAATGGATTGGATTGGACTGGAAAAATCAAAAATCCGTTATGTGTGGATTGGACACGGATTAAGCCAAAATCCAATCCAATCCGATCCATGTGCACCCCTAGCATCAACATCTCAATAGGTGAAAGTGAACCTCAGACCCGCACCGAGGGAAAACTAGTGTGAGTAGGGAAGGGTTAGAAAAGCCAGTCTCAGGATTGAGCGAAGCAAGGAGTTCGACTATAACTACAGGAAAAGGGAGGAAATCATTATCTTTATAAAGAACTTCGGGGGAGGGTTCATGGCTAAGCTTTGGGTTCTTGGTGACGCAGGGGGAAAGCAGACGAGGAAGCTAGGTAAGGATGCTGGGGAGGGGCAAGGTAGGCGGAATTCCTACAGGTGGCTCCATCAACTTCCGCTCCTCCTGTCCTTTAGGCCTAAACTCATTCACATCTCCTTAACTCCCACGACCATCTATTAAGAACTAAGCTCTGCCTGTGCGTCCTTCTGTGATGGGGCGTATACGCGGCCCGCATGTCGGGTCGTACTAGAACCTACAATGCTTTGAGCTGGTTGCACTTTCCCCTCCGACGTCACTCAAGGCTTCAATGTCAGCCTGAGCAACCTTCTCATCCCCTCGTCATCACCATAGCAGGTGAACACGCCTGGGTCGTTCTGCACAATGCCGGATAAGAACGTGGCGTGAAAGGCGAAAGCATCTGTCAATGTCCTTGGCAGGATGGGAAGGAAACGAACTATGCTGGTAATGGTCCGTTGCCAACTTGCTTTTCAGCTGAGAGGTCAGACGACGCCTACTCCTTCGACAACCGATCTCTCTCGAGGGAGCTCAAGATCGGAGACCTACTTTCCTGAATGCAACCCAGAGGTGCGAACCCTGACAATAGTAGACTTTCTCCTGGCCCGGTGGATCGTCTTCCTCTCCTAATTAACATAGTAGAAAAAGATCGTTTTTAACCCGTGCTTCTGCTTACTAAGAAAAAGGTAGCCGACTGCTAACACATGCGAGGTCCGTATAAGCAAGCAAGAGGTTTATATCTAGTTGGGAAGTGAGCAGTTAGGATTCACGGGTCGGTTCGTCATATGGGCAGGAGGCTTGGGAAGAATGATGCTTGTCTATGTCCACGTGGTTGATATTATACCTCCAGGACCAGAACTTCTTGTTTCAGAGGGACAATCCATGAAACTTGATCAACCATTAACAAGTAATCCAAATGTGGGGGGCTTTGTTCAGGGGGATGCTGAAATAGTTCTTCAAGATCCATTACGTGTCCAAGGTCTTTGATTCTTCTTCGCATCCGGCACCTCGAGTCCACTTTCAGATTAGATCATTGAGAAGAGAAAGATCAGGGGTGCGGCGCCGGAATTATGCGAGGCATAGGAAAAGGACCTACTTATTGTCACAATCGAGCTTCTCGCTCCCCTGTCTGCTTGAACGTTAGCTTTAACCTTTTCGGGAAAGAGCGGGATTTCCACATAGTAGGGTCGTGATATCCCCGCCCTCCGAACCGGACGTGAGGGTCTCCCCTCATCCAGCTCTCCGCAGGGGCTCCGTCCCGGAATCATGACTTCCCTTTCAAACCCCCCAACGGGTCCTCGAACCAACCTGTCCGAACTTTCTATATAATCAGCCGCTTCCGATAGCGAACCAAGCTTCATAGTCTGTGATTTTTCCGAGAGTGAACTGAGCCAAACGAGCAATAAAGCGAGCAAAGACAGAGACTGAGGGAAGACCAAGGCAGGTTCAACAGATGTCTAATATCTAATTGCGAGTGATTAATACAAAAATTGAGATTTCTTTCTGTTTGTCCAAGCTGAGCATTGCATGCTCTGCTTGAGGGGGAGTGTTGGAGTATTTGGTTATGCGTCATTTATATGGGAGATGGGTAAAGGGATCTCTCCAGGATCCATTTACCCCATCCAGTTGTTTAGTCCCACATCTACCGTCTGTGGGTCCATTGAGAAAAGCAGTAGACTATCATCCTTTTGAGGCGTTCTCCCGTGGTTTCATCCCTTTCCTTAGGGAGTAGGGTTCCACGTAAAATCTCTATGTTCCAAGTTTATATTTCTAGTTCATGCTTTGTTTATCATTTTTCGCTTCCGCATTCCTATTTTCTAACACTTCACAAGGGATAAATGAGGGTGACGAGTGATGTGGCGAAAGATAGGATAATGTGGTAACGGTATCACAAGGATGATACTGAGGTGACGGCGTCTTGGCGTTGATGAGTGGTTGGTGACGGGGGGATATCGGAGCAGGGAAGGCCATATCGATTTCGATATCGTTTCGATATCGTGTCGATACGAAATTTCGACGATATTTCGGCGATATATCGTCGAAATATCGCCCATATCGACGAGCCTTTGTGAAGGAAATGCCTGGAAATCGGGAAATATCGCCATATCGGTACCCATATCGGTCCCATGTCGATATCGATATATCGGCTATATATCGCCGATATATTGCCGGTATTTCCTTCCATGTATCGGAGCATGTTTGGATTGGGACTTTGATCATTATACAAGATGAGTCGGAGAATGAGTGGGGGAAGGGGTTGGAAGAAAATGACTAAAAAGGGAGGTGAAAATGAGGAAAAGAAGATTGCTAGTGGGTGGGGTTAGGGTGAGATAGAGTCTCAAGAAAATGATAGAGGATTGAGATGATACCTTAGCCTGTAATCTCCTTCTTAAAGGCTCTAATTGAATCTTGCAACTTGCTTAACATAAATTGATTTTTTAATGAGAACCTTGAACTTCCTTCGGTACATGATAATAAGAAAATGACATGTAACCTTACAATTAGAAGAAGATGACATGTGACCATTCCTGTACTTCCCCACCATTTTTTTGAATATTTTGTTTGGAGGTGAGAATAGACAAATTAGATGAGGGCGAGGAGGAACACAGTAAGCTCCATGACAGGGAAGAAGGAATGGAGGATGATTGGATTGGAGGGTTCAAGAGTGGAAAAATTTTAAACGGGAGGCACATCAAATTTAAGGGTTAACCAAATATTATATCCTTCATTTATCATTATTTCATCACATGATGGTATAGAGAGCCAATAACATTCAAGATGCATGCTTCTTCACCGTGGCCACGTGTGTCATTTCAACATCGATTCATCAAGAACCCGAAAAGGAAAATTTAGAAATACATTGTCTTTTTTATTGAGGCTCCAAAAAGGGGGAGACACTCGACGGTGTTCACCCCAAAATAATATTAAAGAAAGAAACAAAGATAATTACAAGGAAAGGAAGAAAAGAAGAAAAAAGGAGAAGAGCACCCGCGAGAGGAAAAGAAAACCAACCAAACAGCACCAGCCCACAAGAACGAGATCCACAAACTAGACCATACACCAATCATCCCGAATGCGCGAACAATGGATATAATGTTTTCATGATAAAAGCGTTGACCGGAGAAGAGAGCCTCGTTCCTTCCCAGCCAAATGCACCACAACCTTGCAATGGGGGCCAAAAGATCTCTCCTAGCCATGTTCCTGTTGCTTAATAAAATTTCGCAAAGAGCAGAAAGGTTGTCCGCCCTCGCCCAAGCCAAATCATCCCAGATCCCGTGAACCAAGTGGCAACCGAAGAAGAGGTGGTCAATAGTTTCCACCTCCGAATTACAGAGGATACATGTAGCACTGATGTTATCAAAGAAAGTAGCACAACGGTCACGCGTCATCAACCTCTGTCTGCGAAGGAGCCAAAGGAAGAAACCAATGCGCTCAGGCAGCCGCAGACTCCAAAAAAAACCAATAATCGCGCACAAGGAGAGCGCATCGGTCGGGGGAGGAGGAACCAACGCCCGATAAGCCTTGTGCGTGGAGAAAGGACCGTCCTTCCAGGTCCAGTGATCTACTCCCTCGTTCGGCCGAGCGAAGTCACGAAGGGCGTCCAAAAGAGAAGCAAATTCAGCAATCCACTGGTCCGAGAAATTCGCGAGAAAGCGCGGGCACCAGCAGCCATCCAACCAACAATCGGCAACCGACGCGTCTTTATCAGATGCTAAAGCAAACAAGTGCGGGAAACACTCCTTTAAAGGGCCACTTCCTGACCAATCATCAATCCAAAACTTGAAAGAATCCCCCTTCCCCAGCACCGAGATAAACAACGAAGCATTCCTCGCAAAGGTATCCAGCACATTACTCCAAAACGGTGAATGACGAACGTTCTCGCCCCCCCTCACCAAGCCCATCCGATCTTCGCCGAGGATCTCCCTAAGGACAGAGATGAAAAGTTATCATCCTTTCCCCGAATTCTACTCGCCCACTTTAGTAACAGAGCATCGTTCACCACGTCCAACCTCCGCACACCCAGACCACCACTCCGCTTAGCCTTAGTAACCTCATCCCAAGCCACCAGATGCAACCCCCTACCCTCCTCCCCCTTCCTGCCCCACAAAAAGCGACGCATACAACGCTCAAGCCTCAAACGAACCCCCGCCGGCATACGACGAACAGAGAGGAAGTAAATCGGAATAGAAGAAAGCACAAACTTGAGAAGAACAAGACGACCCCCCCTAGAGAGCAAAGCCGCACGCCAGCCAGCAAGGCGCGTTTCCACGCGCTCAACAATCAAATGCCAATCCCGGATCCTGGCCCGCCCCACCACCAAAGGTAAGCCAAGATAATCAATAGGAAGCTCACCTGGAGGAGAACCCAACAAACGACCGCACTCCTCCGCCTCCTCCTGCGACATCCCGAAGGGAATCACCTTGGATTTAGAGCCATTAATCAACATTCCTGATAATTCGCTGAAAAGGTCAAGAGTGATCGCCATACCGGAGATCTCCGCAGTGCCATCATCAATAAAGCAAATCGTATCGTCCGCAAATTGGATTAAGGGCACACGGAGTGCGCACCCTTACAAAATCCCTTGGACAACCCAGGCTCAGTTACACGGTCCACCATACGCGCCAGGACATCCGCAGCCAACACAAAGAGGAGGGGAGCGAGGGGACAACCCTGACGCACACCCCTTCTTGGCTGAAAGAAGCCACCAACCGCCCGATCATTGATCAACACCGAGAGGGAGGCAGTGGTGATGCACCTACGCATCCACGAAATCCAAGCCTCAGGGAATCCCCGCCTTCTCAAAACAGACCACAAAAACCGCCATTCCAAACAGTCGTAGGCTTTAGCAAAGTCGATCTTCCAAAGAACCCCCTTCTTATGATCGTTCTTCCAATCAGCGACCAACTCCGAAGCCACCGCAATGCAATCCGCAATTTGCCTACCCCTAATGAAAGCAGCCTGGGCCGGAGAGACAAGTGAGTCCAAAACCCGAGCCAAGCGTCTGGCTAAGAGTTTAGCAACGATAAGGTTAATACCGTTCGAGACGGAGATGGGCCGATAGTCCTCGATACGATGCGCCGCCGTGGATTTAGGGATCAAGACAATGTTGGCCCTATTAATCCGATCAAATCCAAAATTGCCCACGCTAAATTCGGCCACCACCTCCATGACATCATTGGCCACCAAATCCCAGAAGTCCCGATAAAACGCCACCGAGAAGCCATCCGGCCTCGGGGAGGAGTCAGCATTTAAGTCCCACACGGCCTCCTTAACCTCCTCCAAAAAGAAAGGACGAGTCAAAAGCCCAGCATCAGAGGCCGATAGAGAAGGCGCCCCAAGACCCAGCCAGCGCCATCTACGTGGGGAGCAGTTCGCCGAGAAGCGCTTGAAGTGATCCGCGATGGCAAGCCCCATCTCCCTCTCCCCGCAAATCCGGCCACCATTAATAGAAATAGCCCGCATCAAATTAGCACGCTTTCTGTTACTAGCCACCCGGTGAAAGTATGCCGTATTCACATCCCCCTCTTTGAGCCATCTCAAACGCGACCGCTGCCGCCATTCGATGTTCCTTTTCTTGTCCTCCGCCGCAACCTGGTTTTGAGCTACAAGCCTTTCATGAAGCTCTTCAGGCAAAAGGTCCCGCTCGTTCTCCGCCCGATCATGGAGCGTAATAACCTCCTCCGCCGCCGCCCTGATAGCAATACGCGCCAACCTGGATTCCTTCTTAAAACCCGCAAGCACTTTTCGTAACGACGCAAGCTTCAGGTCAAGTCTTTGAGCCGCAGACCCCACGACCGAAGCATGAGCCCAATGCTCCTGCACCAACTCCTTGAAGTTAGGCTCCAACAGCCAGCATTTCTCGTAACGGAAGAGACCCCGTGTCCGATGGCCCGCGCCCCGATTCCCACAAAATGGGAGTATGATCTGAGAAGGAGCGGGGGCGAGAAGACACCACGCAAATAGGAAACGCCTCCAGCAGTTTCCCGGATGCCAAGAACCGATCGATTCTAGAGCGTGAGGAGTTATTCCTCCAGGTGTAAGAGATATCATGAGGGACCAAGCCCTGAAGAGCAAGCTCATCCAAAACCTCAATAAAATCAAGCGACCCCGGATCCTGGCCACCCCTGCCCCGGGGGCGATCAGAGGAGTGAAGCGTAACGTTGAAAATCGCCCCCTCCAAAAGCCGAGGAAGATCCCCGAATAAAGAAGCCGCCGCGTGAAGATCCTCCCACAAAGCCTTCCTCAGCACATGACACGTTGGGGCATAAATACAAGAGAACACCATAGGCTCAAGAGAATCAGCCCGATTCAACACCACAGAGAGCATATGTCTCCCTGCCAGAACCGAGTCGAAAGAGAACACCGTAGAACGCCAAGCAATCAAAAATCCCCCCGTCGACCCCACCGCATCCACAGCACGAAATTCGTCCAGAGAGCCTGCACCAAAGGAACGCCATAGGGTATCATCCAGCCCTCGCAATTTTGTTTCTTGGATCAAAGCAATATCACAACACCATTCAGACAGACGCGAACCCAACGAGCGACGCTTGTCGGCCTCCCCAAGGCCCCTAACATTCCAGGATAAAACCTTCATTAAAGACCATCAGAACTACCCCCAAGGAAACTGAGACTAGCAACTTCCGCCACGGCTTCCCGCTGAGTCGTACAAGAATGGCGCACCAAAGAACCGTGCCGAGAGCTTTTACGTCTCCTGTACCGCTTCCCCGAGCGCCTGTCAGATAGGCCCCCCCCCCATCAGAAACGTCAGCCACGTCCGAAGAGGCCCCCAAGGGGGAAGCAATAGAAGATGTCGCCGGCAGAACCCCCTGGTCTACAACCGTAGGGGGAGAGGGAGAATGGCCATTAGTCAATGCCAGCGGAATCGAGGGGAGCACCACCAAATCTGAATGTCCCCGCAATTCCTCGATTTGGACCCGGGACAAATCCGCACGTGACTCGGGGACGGTAAACGGGCCAGGCGACACCCAAGCCCGCGACCAAGATCCGAGATCTAGGGACCCGCCAGTGTCCAAAGGTCCACGACCCACCAAAGGACCCGAGTATCGAAAATGCAACGTACTAGCCGACAAAAGCGGTTGAGATCGAGGAAGCGGATCCTCCTCGGACGCCCTCAACTCAGAGAATCCAGGACTTGCAGAGGAAAATCACAATAACCGATGAGACACGTCGAAGGGACCAGAAGCGTCATGCATGGGGTGCGACGCTTTGGAATATCCCCCGAAACGCGCCAGGTGGCAGCCAGAAGACGAAGCGTCAATCGCATCCCCCGAGACCATTGAACTGGCCAGCACCGCCATCCGCGTAGGAGCACCCACCGGCGCCGGCAAAGGGGTGACGATCGAAAGCTCCACCTTGAACCGCCACCGTCCAACTTTCAAGGAACCGAAGAAAATCTTGCCAGGCACAATGCGGAGGAAACCCTTGCTGCACTCCAGTAGGACCCGAGTCACCTTCCAATCTGCTTCCGGTGCAAGACCATCATCCACGATCGCCAAAATCTCCCCCCACCGTCGGAAAGCCTTACAGAGGCAAGGGACATTCCTAGAGAGGAAGGGGACACCACGAAGCTCTGCCACACAGACCTCGTTGTCTGAGAAAGCACCATCCGCAATTCGAACCAATCTCCAAACAACATCTTCGGTAGACCCATTCCGAAGAAGCCTTTCCCGTTGCTCCAGGGACAGGCCACGCACACAACAACGGGAAGAATCCAAAACTTGAAGATCCCCACTGAAGAGGGGACCCAGGAAGCCAAAGAGATGAGACCTGACAACATCCCAATCCACGTTGCACCGACGAGCAAGCCCCACTGCCTCGACGCGACTGTCGTCAACGCGCCTACCCTCGACATGCATCCCCTTCCCATGCACCGCCTTCCCATGCACCGCCTTCCCATGCAGCGCCTTCCCATGCACGCCCTCTCCATGCACGCCCTCTCCAAACAGGCCTAGTCCCCCCGACGTAACTTCCCCACTCCGACCACCCCTGTCGAGGCAACATCAACACCCGCCTCTGCAACCGCACCACGACAACCATCACCCGCCGACACGCAACGAGGTGCCACCACCTGAGCAAAAGAGCGCGCCCCCTCGAGGTAACAGGGCCGGAGAACGCGGAACGAGATGCCGACGTGCTCCACGGCTTCCTCAAGCCGGACGGAAGATGGCCACGACCATGAACGAGCCAACAAAAAGCTTGTCGATGACTCGGCTTCCCACATGCATAACAACGTGCAGGCAGACAACAGAAGGAAGCAACATGACCAAGATTACCGCAGCGAAAACATCTCTTCCCAGGCTTCTTATGCGAGACCTGCACCCAGCCGTCCTCCGCCTCCCTCCGCTCGTCTCCAACTTCCCCACTCAGAGACCCAGCCGCAACCCCGGAGTCAACCCCCTTCCCCTTCGCTTCACCCCCACCAGAGAGAGCAGCGCCACCCGAACCCGACTTTCCGGACGAGTTCCCGCCTATCGCCTTCGCCCTGCACCAACACTCCATCCGATTTTGGGCAGAAATACATTGTCTTATCGTCATAAATCATGAGAATGGCTCAAAAATTGATTTTTCCTTGGAAATTAAGGGTTTGTTTCAATGCTTAACACTTGTTAGCTAAAATAGATGTGTAGTTAGGAGGTTTGATAGTACTTCATCATATAACACATGTTGAAACTTGAAATATTGATATTTGTCTTAGAAGGTAAAGTGTGTAGCTAAGGGAAGAAACTATAATGCAATGGAAGTTAACATAAAATAATTCATAGTTATATAGAATACAAAATAAAGATACTAGGTTGTAGATACTTGAAACGTTACATATTATAATTAGAAGTTTTTGGAATGGATACGTGTAATGCATTTGCTACTTATAGGTATTGCCTTACCCTGTATAAACAGCAATATTGATCTCATTCGATATGGTTATAAACTAATTTTCATGTTCATGAGTTCCTTCATTAAAGTTGTGCAAAGCACCTTCTATGAAATGAAGGTCTTTCTCGAGGGGTGGAGGGTAGCTGGTTCACCCTCTCTGGAGGGCTTTTAGGCAGAGCATTTGAAACTACTGGGAGTGAGTGTATAAGCTACAGGCTATCATGAATAATCATACATAAACTAGTGATAATCGTATAAAATACTTAGATCTCAAGTTCTTTATTATAGCAAGAGGATTCAACAAAGAAGCAATATGAACACCCTTCAAACAAGTACTTAAACTATGACAAAATGGGGAGAGATGTTGTTGATATCGGGCAAAAGTTTTAGAATTTTTACTAAGAACTAGTTACTTTCACTGATATTGGATGACATATCAGACGGAATCCTAAGTGTGGCGAGCTTGGGAAACAATTTTCGAGCGAAATTTTGAACTTCATCGAAATTTATGACCATACACTTCTCTAAAGGAACAACCCCTCCTTGAAGGACACTTCCAATGGACACACCACTTGGATATACTAACATAAATACAGAAATGAAGATAAAAAACCGAAAACTGAATCAATAAAAACCCCACTGCATTAAAATTGTAATGACAAAGCTTTTCAAAAGGAATCCAGTCACAAAAATTTGACAAGGCAATAAGAAAATTTCGCTTCTTAAATGTGATTCCACAATACGAATACTACATACTAAGATCCTGAAATCACTGTATAATTTTAAAGGTCAAGGACTTTCAGTGAAACATTTGCACGTTGCCTTATTTCTGTTATGATATATTGTTTATTTCACGGTTACTTGTATATGTCATACTTTTTCCACCTTAACAATCCTTCCTGAAAGGACATCTTGGCACAAAGAGAATCCACTATATTTGGTAACGAGGGTAGAAGGGTAGACCAATTTAGTTTTATTGGGTGCAGCCTTTTTATTGAAACCAAGGTATGCAATCTAGAAATTAGTGTCCTTCCAACCTTGTTAATAAATATCAAAATAGAAGTACAAGCTGATTTCATATACAATGTATAACCCTACTTATGGCTCATAAAATGCAAAAGTTTGATAGAAAGGAAATGACTTTTTCGACCAGTGGATGCTAACCCAACGCCCATGTTATTATGTTGCATCCACATAATCCAAATTAAAACATCTTTCCGAAAGAATCCATATAACCAAGGGATTTGCCTGGAGGTCTAAACTTGTCGGGAAAATGAACAACCTAAGAAGACATGATCCACATTCTCTTCCATTTAGTAAAGTGGTACATGTAAGTGATAGATGGTATTGATGGCCACCGAGCTCTAGAAATCTTAGTGATGGATCTGTACCTCCCAACAACCACATCGTAATGCTTTAAAAAAACATCTGCATTGTAGTCTTAACCTCCAAAGAATCCTTAGACCTCCAAATGCAATAATGCTTATAAACATGGTACTTGTCCTTGGCGAGGTTTGGCGTTGGCTAGATGTCTGTCGATAAATTGTCCATTCCTGGACATCTCATTGAAATTCTACGTGCCTTCTCGACACCTTTCTCCAGCTACCTCCATATATTGTTATCTCCAGGGAGCCAGGATCTCAAGGGCCATGTTTTAGTTAGCCAAAGAACTTCTCCCTTGCACGAAAGGAGGTTGAATTAGGTTTAAAATTCTGCCAAGACAATTGTACTGTGTTATTAAGACGTCATTCTTCTCACTTAAAAAAAGTTTGTTTCTTATCTTTTGATAAGGAAATCGCACCATTTGGTCGAACATGAAGCCTGATTATCAATTATTATTAATGGTGGTATGATGCAGACAGGATTTTGCGCGGCGCGGGAAATAAATTTGAACGGTGGAAATTATTTGGTAGAAGAAAATGGAGGGGTTGAGAAGAAGAAACTCGTCGGGAATACGAGGGTTTGGAGAAGAAGAACCGTGTAGACCACGCAGGGGAGAAGGAGAGAGACGGAGATAGAGATAAAGATCTCAATTTTTTTAATCAAACTGAACTGACTAAAAAGTTTGGACCCTCATCCCTTTATATAGGAGGGATGAGTTTACAAAAATAGTAAACTAATTTAAATTGACAATTAATTATCCTAATTGGACTCTAACTAATTAACCGACTAATTCGAAAATCAAATCCACAACTAATTACTGGAGATCACAGACGATCTCGTTTATTTAAATTAAAGACACGACAACTTAAAAAAACGTAAATAAAATTAACCAATAAAATTAGATAAATAATTGGCCCTATCCGTGGGTTTCACGCTGCATCAACTCTCCTCCGCTTTTAAAAATTCGTCTCCCGACGAATTGCTTGATGTAGATGCGTTGTTGGAGAAATCGTCTTTGAATTTGTAGCCTGCAATTAGATCTTTTTCAAAATTACGTTTGTAGTTCTTTCCAATTGGAGGGCGTCCCTGCAATTTTCGTACCCCTTCATTTAAGGGCATTTTGGAAGAGGGCCTCTTGAAATGTCCTTTTGAATAAAATATGTAGCAAGGGGGGTTTTCCTTGTAATTTTCCCCAAATAATATCCAATCCCACATGCCGTGGGATTCCAATCCCGTAACCAGCGGTCCTCTTGTTAGGGTTCGCCCGACCATCGTGCGCATACAACGCGGCCAGGGGAGGCGATTTCGCGACGGTGGGCGCGCGGGGCGGGGGGCATCGTCGGCAGCGGCGCAGGAGTTAGGGTTGGGGAGAAAGAGGCGCAGGAGGCGAGGGTGGGCCTGGTGCGACATGCGTGAGGAAGGGGGTCTGGGGGGTGGCGGAAGATCGCGAGGGTATAGGTTGGTGGTGCAAGGGTATCGCGGGTGTTGGAGGGGCGGGGAAGGGACCGAAGGCGGCGATGGCGTGGAGGAGCCGTAGGCAGGGGAGTGGGGCGGTGGGAAGGAGGCGCGGGCGGGAGGGCTGGGACGGCTGGCGTTGGTGCGATGGTGGGGGCAACGGGTGTTGGCGGGGCGGGGACCTGGGCTGGTGAGGGAGCGGCGGGAGGCGGTTTGAGGGTGTGGAGGGGGGAGGCGGTTGACGGGGCTGTGTCACAGGTGGGGTCGGGGGTCGCAGGAGGGTCCGTCGGTGGTGCGGCGAGGGTTTGAACGACCTGGGTGGGTGTCGGAGTTGGGTTTGGGAGCGGGGCTGGAGCCGCATGGAGTGGGGAGGGTTGCCGGGAAAGCGTCAGGGATACCTGTAATGGCTTAGGCGGTGTCCGGATCGCCGGAAACGGATTCTCTTCGTGTTTTGGTTCCTGGACAACAACTTTTATTGCTAAGAAATTGAGGCTTTGGCATTCTTTATCCGCAGGATCTTCATCAAATATGGGTCCCAAATCTTCCTTTTCTTCTTGTACAACCATTGTAACACATAAATCTTCATCTTGAATAAAAATACCTTCATATTCTTGATCGAAATCGTGCTGGACAACGGCTATAGAGTTCTGATTTTTGCCGTTCATGAGCGATTCTTCCTCGATTTGCGCGTCTAACCATGCTTGTACCTTGACGCATGATATAAGTCGCTGCTGGAACTTCTTTGAACGTGAATGCGAGTGCGAACCTTGAGATAGACGGCTGAGATCAAACTTCAAACGCCAATATGCAACAGGATCGTCGAATCGTAGGAACGATTCGGTTTCCATGCTCTGATACCAAATGATGCAGACAGGATTTTGCGCGGCACGGGAAATAAATTTGAACGGTGGAAATTATTTGGTAGAAGAAAATGGAGGGGTTGAGAAGAAGAAACTCGTCGGGAATACGAGGGTTTGGAGAAGAAGAACCGTGTAGACCACGTGGGGGAGAAGGAGAGAGACGGAGATATAGATAAAGATCTCAATTTTTTTTAATCACACTGAACTTACTAAAAACATTGGACCCTCATCCCTTTATATAGGAGGGATGAGTTTACAAAAATAGTAAACTAATTTAAATTGACAATTAATTATCCTAATTGGACTCTAACTAATTAACTGACTAATTCGAAAATGAAATCCACAACTAATTACTGGAGATCACAGACGATCTCGTTTATTTAAATTAAAGACACGACAACTTAAAAAAACGTAAATAAAATTAACCAATAAAATTAGATAAATAATTGGCCCGGGTTTCACGCTGCATCATGGTATCTGAAGTCTGTAGGATGTGCCTTGCAGCTGCCTGCATTGCATTCTTCCCTCAATGCTGGGATAGCGTTCTTTCTCCAAAATGCTTGTATACTAGTTGTATGATCTCTATGATAGATTGAGTAATTTTCATCATATTAAATCATTCTTGCCTAACAGTGGTCCTAGTTGACACTGTTTTTATGCAAATGGGAAAATTTCAATGGTGGAAAACTATGCCGTTTACGTTCCGTCGAACGAGAGTCTTTCATTGTGTGTCCGCGCGAATACTTGTACGAATCGTCAGATTGTGAGGACGATATGTAGGCCATGCTCTGATACCAATTGATGCAAATGGAAAAATTCGAAAGGTGATTTTTTTTTGATGGTGAAAAATATTTGGTGGAAGAAATCAAAGATGAAAGAAGAGAAAACTCGTCGGTTGCGAGGGATTCGAGGAAGAGAACCGCAAAGATCGCGTGGAGGGAGAAGAGAGAAGAGGAGAGATATGAGATAAATCTCAAATTTTAATTAATTCTTGAATGAGTAAACACTAGACTACCATCCCCTTTATATAGGAGGAGAGGGATTACAAAAATAGAAAGCGAATAAATTTTTAAATCCTAATTTATCCTAGTTGACTCTAAGTAGACTATAACCAACTAACGATTTGATTTGAGATCACAAACGATCCCATTATTTAAATAGAAATAAAATTTGCAACGGACTCAATTGACCGTAAACATGATTTGACCCTAATTAGATATACTCTAATTAACGGACGAAAAATTAAAACTTAATTGATAAAATTGAATGGAACAAAAATCCTAATTGAACCCCAATTCGCCGATCCACGCTGCATCAGTTTTCTTGTCATGATCTATTTTTCAATCTATTTTTTGATGATTGTAGTTGTATGTATTTTTTATTTTGCAGGTGTGATAGCTATGTCTTGGTGTCCTGCTGATAGTTCACTTCTACTTACATGTGCCAAAGACAATAGAACTATTTCTTGGGATACCTTTTCGGGCGAAGTAATCTTTGTTTTAATGCTCTTTCATGACATGTCTCACCACATTCAAATCATAACTTGTTTTGATCTGGAGTTTTTCAAATCATTCAGATAGTTTGTGAATTGCCAGCCAGCACGAACTGGAATTTTGATGTTCACTGGTATCCAAAGATACCTGGAATCATTTCTGCTTCATCTTTTGATGGGAAGATTGGAATCTATAACATAGAGGTAGATCTTCCTATTTTTGCCAATTTGTTGCATTATTTGGTTGTGATATTGAGATGGAGATTCCAAGGGACTGTCAAAGTTGGAGCTTTCACAATCCTATTGATTTTCTCATGCGGGTTTTAAGTTGCATTTTCAAGTTTTTAATGGTCTACTGCTAATGATTGTATCACATTCTATTGACGAAATCGGTAGAAACTCCTTTTCCAATATATTATTTATTATTTGCTGTGGAGAGTTAGGTAGATGGGTCATTGAACCACAGCAAGATTCAATTATCCTATGATCTCTTGTTTGGCATCATATTACCTTTGGTTACTGGGTAGGGCTGGGTTGGGGTATCCTCCGGTGAATAGTAGCTGTTGGATGGTTGGGATGGTTGGAATGATAATTGTGATGTGATGTGACATTGATTATGTGTTATATTAACTTTTTTAATGATTATAATATATTTTTTATGTTAATAAGTGTATTTCAACAAGGTTAAACACCATTATACCAAAGAAATTGTAAAGTCAATACAAGTAATCCAAACCCTGGAATGCAGGGTTGGAGCGAGGGGTATGCCAGGGTACCCCGGGGTGCCCTAGCAACCAAACAGGGGTGTCTATTTGTGGATCTGTATATATTTCCTGTCGCTACTTGTAATTCTTGAGAAGAATAATGCGATGGTCTTCAGTATGGTACACCGCTTCTCCATATCATCTTCAACTACGTTAATATTGATATTTTTATGTAATTTTTACTATGTTATTTTTTACATTATCGATATTAACATGATAGTATAGTATCTTAAGGTTTGTGTTTGGTTTTAATCATCCTTTCTTTGAAGCTCATCGATCTTTGTGATTTTTTGTCGGAGATCGTGCTGCAGATGAGAAAGCAACCGATGCCACGAAAAAGTGACCGCATGAGGAGGTTTTTTTTAAAAGGGCGATCACCTATAATGGTGAACTTCACATTATTGCCTGACCAGATGATGGAGAGAAGATGCACAAAAGCATTTTGATAATCGTGCAACCGCACAAGGCCTTAGATGAAGCATTAGGGTCGTGAGGCCACATGGTTCAACCCTTATGGCATTGAAGCCTCGAAAACGTGGCCTTTGAGAGCTGACAGTGTAGTGTGAAGGTAGTGCAGTGAGGAGATACAATGCGGTCAACACAGATTGAGGTGATGACGAGCTGTGAGAGGTGGAGTACAAGATGTGAGGTAGGCATGGGGCTCCATCAACAAACAGCTAGGTGACAAGATCAGATGCCGTGCAAGGGGGCCGCTGACCAGGTGAGTGATTGCTTGTGGCAATGATGTAGGAAGTGCTCGAGGGCCATGTGTTTTCCCTTGCTTGAGGTGATGGGGGGCATGACAACCATGAGAAAACCCTAAATAGGGGCATCACAGAAGGAAAAAAAGATTTCCGTCCTTATATCATGTTTATGATGGGAAAAATGGAACCATATCAGTTCCATGGGTTTTGGACCCCAAACTTATTTGCTTTTTTTATTCCTGACCTCGATGATGAAAAAAAGAAGAAAAGATACCACTAAAAAGCAGAGGGAGAGGGACATGAGGTTTAAAAAAAAAGGAATAATTTTTTCGCACCTGTTTCTTCTTCCAACTTGGCCCAATACTTCCATTATTGTTGAAACCAGTGGGCGGGCTGGGATGGTAGGGATGGCATGACCTTTACAAGGAAAAGGATGATATTGAACAATGAAGTTATCTGTTTACTTGCTCTTTGATGGTTGTCACATAAACGAGAACCCTTTTCTTTGAAGTCCCTATTGGAAAGAGAATATCTTTAAGGTTAT
Source organism: Ottelia alismoides (assembly GCA_037367405.1). Taxonomy (NCBI): domain Eukaryota; kingdom Viridiplantae; phylum Streptophyta; class Magnoliopsida; order Alismatales; family Hydrocharitaceae; genus Ottelia; species Ottelia alismoides. The sequence goes on along the minus strand of JAZKJV010000871.1, from coordinate 138,530 downwards.
CCTGTAAAGGAGACTCAATCTCTTTACCCACTTATTTGAGGCTTCCAGGGAGGAAATCTGATTCTCTTGAGTCTCCATTAGTGGGGTGGTTCTCGAAACCATCATGAACCACATACATCTTGATGTTTTTATGTCATTGCTGTTGCAATATTTTTCTCTTTCAAGTTCCAACGTGTTCGCTAATTAAAAATATGGTTGGCTTTAACGTTAAATGTTTTTTTTTGCAATATGCATTTTCACCTCCTGCATTTGAGGAAATCATACCCCCTCCTTGAATCCTGAAATGCTTTAAGAAGATGCTATTTCAAGATGAGAAACAGCTTAATGTTCTACAATTCTTTTTGCATTGCATGCACTGCCTGGGTTAAGTTTGGGCAATGCATCCTGGGTTCAAGCATGGGTTATGCTTACTAGGTACACCACCTGGGTTCAAGTATGGTTTTGCATCACATGACAAAATGAAATGTTCAGGTCCTGGAGTATGACTGCATAACCTCATACACGTGCAAATATACGATTATATTCCTTTAAAAAAATATATATGCAATTATCTTCAGCGCTTCAATAAGCTGACTCCTCTGTGCATTTCTGGTTGTTTGTTTTATTATAATTTTCGATGTTCATGTCCCATTTTATGTATATTTGAGACGAGCTAAAATCATAACCTTATCCCTTTTTGACATTTAGACTCCTATCAATAAAATGAATTGCTTAAGCTCAAGTTAATACTTTGCGCTTGTGAATGGTTGCAGAGCTGTTTGTATATCTTGTAGCAAAAAGATGATAGAAGGCCCTTTTGTGGTCGGTCTTCAATTTCTGTTTGTGGCCACTAAGTGGGCACATGGTTTGATGCTTGGTTGCAGACTTCCTTGTTTATGTTTATCCACTTTTAGATCCGTGGTGGAGTATGTGGATTCTAGATGCCTCATGCGTGTTGTCCTATGACCCTGTTGAGAATGTAGACAATATTTAGGGCTGGTGTTTCTAAGTCCGTAGAGCTTATTAAACCTTTTGCCTAGGTGTCTAGCTGCAAATTCTCTTTGATTATAGTCATATATAGCATAGATGTACCTTTTTTGAAGAGGGTAATATTGATTTCGTTGGCTCTCTAACATGAATATCTCGTCCCTTCTGCTAGTATACAAACAAATTAGGGATTTTTACATCGAGACTCTATAAAATTTGCTAATTACTCCATCAAGACTCTACGACCCCTATAGTCGTACTCAGTTTTACACAATCTTCTCCATCTTCTTCATACTGTTTGCCGTCGTGCCACCACTGCTTAGCCACTCCAACTTCTGCTCCACTTGATCGTAAGCATACCTCAGATGTGGCATTACAACTATCCCTTGCCTCCCATCTCAGTCGAGATGACTGTCTTATGGATCTTGGAGTGCCTACGATTGGAGTCATCGCTGGACCTGCTCCTCCTTCAACCCTCGCTCCCCTCGACCTCTTGTTCTACCCCCATTGCAGGACAACAACCGACCCTCCTATGCCGTGCTTCCTTGGGCGCCTGGTTCTTGAGGTTGTGTCAACGACTTCAATGCTGGGGAGGCGTAGAGTAGTGGAAAGATGCGATCTTTCGGAGGTTGGGGGTGCATGGGCCTGCCGTCGAAGGCGGAGGGGAAGGTAGGGATCCGGTGGATCTCATTGGTTTGTGGTGGGGAGGTATATCTGAGCGAATCATTTGTTTAAAATCCCATGGCTCCTGATCTCCATATGACCGAGCTTCCTCTAGACGGATTAAGAACAAGCGATTAGCTAGGTCCTTAAACCACCACTTCTTTGCAAGGCTCCTCGGGAAAGTAAGAAGGTCCAATTTTGTCATAGAGGATGACACCTCTTGCCTCCTCTGTTGTTAGAGGACCTGAACAACCTTGTCTACTCTTGCGTATGTGTGCGTGACATTTGGCAAGCAATAGACATCCAGCCTGTGGACCTTTCCTCCCACCTGAACTTTGAAGCTCACTGGTGGTCAACCAGTTCAGATCTACAGCCGAGTAGCCAAGGCCAATTGCTATGCTCTGGGAGATTTCACTATTGGGGTCATTTTCGCCAAGAGGTTTTATGTTGATAATGTGATTTACCTTGCTAGATCTCTTCTCGTGATTTACCTATTGTAATTTCATCTTTTAATTATTATTAATGCATTCTTGACATGGACTTCCCGTACAAGAAAATCTTGGGGTGGACACCATACAGATGCCTCCTTTTTTGCAAAGAAAAATATTGGTAGAGGAAGATGAAAACCCGAAGGCAAAGCAGGTGTCAGGGGATGAGGCAGCGGAGGAGGAAGCTATTGGTGTCAATACCTCTTGTGGTGCCTCTGGATCGTCATAGATCATTGAGAGGATTGAAGATATGAGCCTCTTGAAGAGACCACTGAACTCCGTGGATCTCAGGAGGCTCCTGTTGAAGCTATTAGATCATTTTCTCTTTGTTTTATTTTGTCCTTTAACCCTTTAAGGTCTTTTATGTAATTACCACCACTTGGGCTCTAGGATTTCAAGCTATATAAGAAACCTCATATCCTTTGAATAAAGTATTCCCATTTATTCTCAACAATTCTCTACATGTTACCAGAGCAACGGTCATAGATTGGAGCACTATGCCTCTTTTTGACTCACTCTAGCCCTCACCATCAATCCCAATCCACCTCCTACTGCTGCTGCAATGTCTGCGCTGCTGCTGTTGCTGCTGCGCATCGTCGGAGGAAGTCCTAGGATGCCGTAGGCTACTATTATTGTAGTGCCTCTACAGTAGCTGCTACAGTAGTGCAGCTACAGTGCTACGCTTGCTCTGAAATCTGATCTGTAGCACTGCTGTAATTCTGTGCTTGTTCGGAAATCTGATCCGAAATCTGCCTGAAATGCACTTGCGGATTGAATCGTGCGATTTTTGATCTGAAATGTGCGAGCTGATATGAATCTGATATGATTTATGAATTGGAGACTGAATTTTGATATGAAATCTGATCTAAATTGCAATGTCAGACCAAAATCTGATCTGAAATGTGATTCCGGTTTGATTCAGTTCCGCGCCTCTTTCCAGCTTTGCTGTTTTTGAAGAGTTAGTTCTGCACCAAGGAACCGTAAGCAGCAACACCGTAAATCAATCGTCGTGTCCATTCTTGGTCTTCACAAGCCATACGATAAGTCTTAATATATAACATTGATATCTCCAGAGATGACTATAGGATCATTGAAGGTAAAATCGATTGCCTCAAACGTATCACTCAGCCTTTCAACACCGTTATCTATTGAAGATTATCATCGTCTTATGCAACTTATCAGAAATAGCCATTAGACGCAGATTCAACATACTATTTATGCTTCTACCACTACATCTGCCGGACTTGCTACTACTATAGCTAACGTGGCATGTACACTTACTTGTTAATGGATTACTGATTCAGGGGCTTCAAACCATTTGACTTGTGATGGTAACTCTCTTTCTTCTACTCAACCATTTGTTTTTGTGAGATCGGTTAAACTGTCCAGTGAATCTTTCTTTCGTATTACTACCATAGTCAGAGCGGATTTCTCCTCCAGCCTAAAACTTTTCGGTGTATATTGTGCTCCAGAGTTTCTCCAAGTTTGTTGTCTGTTTATAAATTATGCAAGGATTTAAATTACCAAGTCGTTTTTTTATCAACACCGTTGCTACTTTGAATACATACAGACTTTGTAGATTTTTGATGGTGGCTATCTTTGCTGGAGCCACATCTAACTGCGGATCCTTATTTTTGACATCTACACCTTGGGCATCTTTTTGCTGGTGCTATCTCAGATGTTCCCTAAACCTGAAGTCAGTCCTTTGAAGTTATTTGAATGTGAGGCTTATCAGTTTGGGAAACTTCTTAGGACATCCTTTCGTTGAAGAACTAAGTTAGGAGGGCCGTCTTCGTTTGATTTTGTTTATTGTGATGTCGGAGGTCCTTGCCCATTATGTGCCACTACATGAAACAAATAGTTCGTTGTTTTTTTTATGAATGGCTATAGTCAGAGTTCATGGATCTACCATATAAAGGAAAGATCAGAGATCAACAATGTTGATAAGTTCTTTGCAGAGATCACAACTTTTTTCTTCTTGCTTTAAAATATTTCTATATGATAATACTCTTGAGCTCATGTAGAAATATTTGGTTAGTTTCTTCGGTTCTCAAGGAATCATACATCAGATGTCATGTCCCCATACCTCACAACAGAATGGTATTGTGGAAAAGAATCTTCACCATCTTCTTGATATCACTCATACTTTACTTACTCAGATGAAAGTATCCAAAACCTTTTAGGGTGATGTTATTCTCACTGAAACTTATTTTATTAACTGGTTTCCCTCATCCATATTAGGCGGTTCTTCTCCATTCTCATTGTTTTATCTCGGTGATAAGCCATTTTCGATACCTTTGAGTCTTTTTGGTTACACTTGTTTTGTTCACAATTTTCATGCTAAATACAAGCTTTATCGTTATGCAACATGGTTTAAAAAGCGTCGCCTCGAGGCGCAAAGGCGTACACCTCGAGGCGAGGCGCACGAAAATCGTCCCGAGGTGCACGCCTCGGGTCCTTTTGGTGGGGCATGCGCTCTGTCTTGGCGTGAGGCGTTCGAGGCGAGCGGAGGCGTAAGCCTCAACCACGAGGCTTTTTTTTACCTTTTTGGTTATGTGCTTTGCACATGATCCTATTTTCCGTAAGCGTTATATTTTTTATGTTTGTATTTTTGTTTCCATGTTAAACCTTGAATATTTCTATATATAGCTCCATGCAAAGAGAATTGATCGCTTGAAACAAGTGAAGCTCCATGATCTTGTATACATCATGTTCAATTTATCATACACCTACACATACTAGTTCTATTGCGCACAGATTTGAGTTTGAATTGTAATAAATATTTTATATTAGTTGCAAGTTTTCAACTTGACGTTGTTATTTGGTTATATAAGTTGTGAATGTTAGAATAATTATCATATATATGAAGAGGAAAGTTTGAAAATAAACACGTGAAGTAAAATAATTATTTCATTTTATTGTGTATAACAAAATAAAAATAACATTATTAGTAAAAAATTTCGCCGGGGGCGCTGCCCCCACACCCCCGTAGGGGGGAGCGCACCTGCTCCCCCCTAGACCCCCCACAGGCTCGCTGACCGGGCAACGAGACCTCCGTCTTGTTGGGGTATCATATGACAGGAGGAGATGCGTATGACGGTTCTCCAACAACGTCCAACAAGACAAATGGTTGAGATTCAAGGTATGTTGGTATTTTTTTACTTCGAACACTAAAAATTATGGTTTTTATTGTACTTTAGTATTAAGACTTTAATTCAGTACTTATATGGAATTATTGAAGTTGGAGTTGGAACTTGATATTCCATATATTAGTAGCTTAGTATTAGTTTTTTTGAACTACAATGCCTTTATCGCTTACGTATTGTATCTTTTACTAGTGTTAAACTATTCTTAAATGTGTTTTTGGGAAAACTTAATATTATTATATATTTTTTTCAATGTTTTTTGCTCTAATTTTATTTTTTTCCAAAAAACCGAGGCTTACGCCTCGACTGCCTCGAGGCTTACGCCTCGCCTCAATTTTAGGAAAACATCTCGGACCACCTCACGCTTTTTTAAACCTTGTTATGCAATCAAATGTATCTTCTTAGGGTATTCTAGAACCCAAAAGGGAAACATATGTTATGATCCAATTGGCCATCGTTATTTTATCTCTGTAGATGTTACATTCTTTGAGAAGACATGCTTCTATACTGTGACTGTCGGAGAGATCCCTTTGGAGTTCCCTCCACTACACGTTTACCAAAGGAGGAAGAAACACGCTTCTGAGATTGTTGCTTCATCTATTCCGCTTCATTTGTAAGTTAATGACCATGCAACTAATGTTCCCTCGCCTAATACTGCTTCAGATGGTACGAATACCAAGGTTGTAAAAGTCGTCCGACTGACCCGACTAGTAGGTCCGACTAGTCTAGTCAGTGGGGTGGCCGACCGAGTACCGACTAATTCCGACTAGGTACACTAGTCGACCAATTTTTTACTTGGAGATACCATATTCTTATATGTTTTGCTTTTTTATAAGTAAACTTATTATAATATGCTTTGCGTTTTATTTAAATTAAATTACTTTTTTATTTTATTATGATAGTATAAAAATATACAAAATCTATGTAAATATATGTATAAAAATGAGTTATATATTTAAAATAATCATAAAATTCAAAGCCGATTAAAGTCCGACTAAATCCGATTAGTCGTCCGACTGCCGATTAATCCTTAGTCAGTGACCTGGCCAACCGAGTACCGACTACCGACTTTTGCAACCTTGACGAATACATATGATCTCTCTTCCTCTAACGAGTTCTCTACAGCCTTGTGAAGATTAAAAAAGGCAATGTACTTTACATCCCTTGCCATATTTTACTTCCACTGATACGCTATCCGGTTGTGACAAGTAATTTACGTATGCGCTTTTGGCTGTTACTGTTCCTTGTGATCATTATAATGCACTTCAGGACCATGGTTGAAAAAAGACTATGGATGAGGAGATGGATGTGCTTACTTCCAGGGACACATCAGATCTTGTGTCGTGTCCTCCAGGTGTCAAGCTTGTTGCTTGTAGATGTGTCTTTCGACTAAACAATCTCCCGATGGCTCCATTGACAGATTAAAGACCAGATTTGTGGCGAAGGGCTTCACTGAGATTTATAAAGTGGATTACATTAAGTCTTTCTCTCTAGTGGCTAGAATGAGGTCAATCCACACTATTCTCTTTGTTGATGCCTATAAAAATTGGCTTGTCTTTCAGCTTGATGTGAAGAAAGTTTTTCTCTGCGGTGACCTCGAGGAGGAGGAGGTCTACATGATGTATCCACTGGGTTACTCTGTTAAGTGGGAGTATGTATGCCGACTCCGTAATGCCATTTATTGCATAAAGCAGAGTCCGCGAGCATGGTTTGACATACTTACTTATGAGATGAGTTCGTTTGGTTTCCATCAAATGAAATTTGATTACTCTGTGTTCATCAGATAAAGGTCTTATGGCACCGCGATACCGGCTGTATGTTGATGGCATTGTGGTTACCGACGATGACAAAGCATACATTCTAGAGATCCAAGACATTCCTCTAGAAGGTGTTTGTCACCAAGGACCTTGGTCAACTCAGGTACTTTCTAGGTATTGAGGTGATACGCACTGCAGAGGTACTACACCTATGACATTAGAAGTATTGTCTGGATATTCTTACAGAGACTAGCTTACTTGACAAACAATCTGGTTATGCTCGTTCTGTTGAGGACATACGATCTGCCACATGTTATGTAATATTTGTTGGAGCAAACCTTGTTACATGGCAAAAAAAAAAGTAAACTGTAGTCTCTAGATCGAGTGTAGAGGCCGAATACATGATGATGGCTCAAGACACATATGAGATTGCTTGGTCAGTCTCCTTTCTACATGAGCTTGAACTTCCTTCTACTACTCCCATTCCTCCATATTGTTACAAGAATTCCGTTACGTACATTGCTACCAATCATGTATTCCCTAAGAGGACTAAGCACATTAAAGTTTATTGCCACTTTGTTTGAGATGTAGTACGACGAGGGAATATCACTGCTTTGCATATCGCCATGGACCTTTAGCTTGCATATATATTCACCAAGGCTCTGCTAAAGAAACACATATCGTGGTTAACTTCCAAGCTGGATATGGTCGATAGATATGCTTCAACTTGAGAGGGAGCGTTGAAGCTATTAGCTTATTTTCTCTTTATTTTATTGAGCTCTGTAACCCTTGAGGGTTTTTATGTAATTACCACCACTTGGTCTTTAAGGCTTCACACTATATAAGAAACGTCATATCCCTTGAGTAAAGTGTTTGCAGTTTTGAGGGTTGAGACAATGACCTTCCACTCCCTGTAGAAGGGACCTCTAAATATCTCTCTATTTGTAATAGGAGATTGCCTGTTGCATGCTCATTAATCATCTCAAGGAAATCGGTGCAACATCGGTGCATTGATACATTCGACGTGTCCATAACAATGCTCCCTTACTTGTAGCAGAATCTTGCTATGAGCGTGAAGCCACCTAGGCCATTGGGGAAGTCCCGTGATTTTGAGTGTGGTGTAACCTTTTTGTGATATCTTCCTCCTGACCCTCACCATTCTCCTTAATTTGCCAGAGAATGCGCACATGTTTTATGCATAAACCATGATGTTGTCATATATGGTGATAACCCCTCTAGATCAAGTTGAAGGAGGGGTCAAGGATTTAAAAATCGTGGAACTCAGTGGAGGAAGATGGTGTACTGGCCATTGATTCTGACCTTGAGATCTCGTGTTACAAACCACTACCATAATAATGGCATTGGTTCGTAAATTCAAGAAACAAGAAAGGTTGATTTTACATATTTTTGACGGAATCTATTGACTTCGACATTCAAATGGATGAGAGTTAACTACATGGGTTGTGGTGTAAGAGTTAGTAAGATTGCAGGGGTCATGGGGTAAATATGAAGAAGACATGAGTTGTGGTGTAATTAACATACTTTATAGAGTAAAAATCCCAACAAACTACTGTGTATTTATTCTTTGTAAGAAGGACGATTTGGGAGTGCTGCGGGCGGAGGAGATGAATAAAGCTTTCATGGCAAAATGGGCAGTACACTTATGGGGGAAGTCTGAGAGCCTAGTGTGTCATCTATTGAGGACGATCTATGGGATATCCATGTCGTTAGAAGTCGTCCTGGGGCACCTTCTGTCGCCTTTGTGGAAGGGGATCACCAAAATTGTTCCGGAAGTGGCAAGCAAATTGAGACCTGTGCTCGGGGATAGGACATACTTCCGTTTTTGGTTAGATGATTGGATATGGGATGGGGCAGTGTGGGAACGCTACCTGCACCTTTTGCAGTTGGCTAGTGATAGCGAGGTGCAACAGGTTTGGGATTGTGGATCGTAGTCTCCATTGTTCGCTTTGGAATTATCGAATCAGAGGGTGAACGGGTTCCTTGCTCTACAGATGGAGTTGATGCAGATTGAGGGCCCATCTTCAGGCATGGACCATTTTGTATGGGGAGATGGGAGGTTACGGTGAAGAAAACATACCGCTTTTTGGTAGAGGATGGGGTTGAGGTACATGAAGAGGTTCGTGTTGATGCAGGTATGATTTGGATAAACATGGTGTCGAATCGAGTTTAGGTTTTTCTTTGGCTACTCAAACTTGGGATGATTCTCACCAAGGTTCATCGGGGTCAACTGCTGGGCATGGAGGGATACTACATGTGATAGATGCAGGCAGACAATGGAGGACGTGGATCATATGTTTTTCTCTTGTCCTTTTTTCGCTGAGGTATGGAGCAAAGCCAACATCACGTGGCTTGCCGGGTTGGATTATCCCACATTATGGAGAGATATTAGTTTGGCTTGCGATTTTGGGGACGAGGACAACAACTATCCCTTTGCGTTGGTATGGGCGATTTGGTGCACCAAGAACAATGCCATTTTTGGAGGGTAGACGTTTTATACAGAGAATGTAATTGAACACTGTAGGGTGCTTTTTATATCATGGAAAATGTGATACGATGTAACATCTAACTTTTTAATATATAAATATTTATACTATGTAGTGGGTCCTATCTTGAGATGCCACCCTTCATTTTCTCCGAAAATAAGTAAATCATGCTTTAGGAAAGGTTTTATTTGGACTGGATAATGGTACATGTCCAGTTTTGGAGATTTTTTCATATAGTTTTGTTTCCTAATCCAAAATTCAAACAATTGGGGAATTGTTGGTTCATGACCTTAAATAAAGGGGCATGCCTTATTTTGGTAAGTTAGAAATTGTAGAGTTATATTTATATCTTTGTACTATTTTCTATTTTTCTATTCTCTTGTCTATCATATGTAGTTTACCCATAGGTCTCTTCTCTATATAAGCGAGCCTATGGTTTAAGGAATAAATACTGATTCACTCTTTTTCCCAACATGGTATCAGAGCGGCGGTCCTAGGCCGGAGGTCTCGGGGTGGCGCCCCTCTCGCGTACGATCACCCTTCCCAAGCGAAATCCTCTCGAGGTGGCGGCCCCTCTGGCCTTAGGTGGCACCCCAACAACCATCACCACCTCCTTCACGCCTCAGATCCAGGCGGAGGACCCCCTCCCCCTTGAAAAGTTGAGGCGAAGCCTCTCCGCCGCCTCCCCGATCTGTTGGTGGCGACACTCCTCTCGCGACGATCACCCTTTTCCAATCCCAGGCGAAGCCTCTCAGCTCGCCTCCTCGATTTACAAGCAGCAACCCCGCAGGCTCTCTCCCTCGCGCCTTCCATCTAGGAGGCGACGACGGTCCATCGAATGAAGGGTTCCCAGATGGGAACCCTAATAATGGGGGTCCAAGTGGGCCGTGCTCTGTTTTAAAAAAATGTGAAAAAAAGAGAGCAAAGGGGCTGTGTTTAAAAAAAAATATTTCTGCTGTTTGGGCCCAGCTGTATGGATCGAGAGTTGTTAAAGGAGAGAGATTAAAAAAAGAAGAGGCGAAAAAAAGAAAAGCCTAAAAAATGTGAACGATTTATTTGGAAAAAAAACGGAATGTGACGGCTATAAAAAAGAAAGCGGTCTGGAACCTGAACGGCGATGGTGCGCCTGGTCCGGATTGGTTCCCCGTTTCCTTTTATAGGGAATTCTGGGACCTTGTTGGGGCTGAAGTGCTGGAGGTGGTCCTTGAGTGCTGTAGCGGTAATGCGAGCTTCGAGCGAGTGAACAAGGTGCTCATCGTTCTGCTGCCTAAGCAGGCGAATGCGGAGAGGATCGAAGACTATCGCCCCATTGCAATCTCTAATGCGTTGTATCTCATAGTTGCTAAAGTGTTCGCGACCAGGTTGAGTAGGGTGCTGGACCACATTATGGCCCCGACTCAGACGGCTTTCATCCCCGGGAGGCAGATTGCAGACAGCTTAGTGATGGCGTCTGAGATAATTGCGAATTGGAAGAGGGATGGCACGCATGCTATTTTATGGAAGGTGGACTTCACTAAGGCCTTCGACACGCTTGACTGGCGCTTCCTTTGGGCGACTCTGCACAGGAGGGGTTTTCCCGAGCTCTGGATCACGTGGATGAAGCGGTGCGTCACCACGGCTTCTATGACGGTGATGGTGAACTACTGGCCTGAGGGGGGTTACTTTCAGCCTCAGAGGGGGATGAGGCAGGGCTGCCCTCTTACCCCCCTGCTCTTCATCATCGCGGCAGACGTCCTGGCCTGTATGGTTGGCAGGGTGCAGGAGGCGGGGCTGACGAGGGGCTACTCGAGGGATGACCTGTGGATCCCGCATCTCCAGTACGCGGACGACACCATCTTCGTCATTGAGGGGGGTCTTGACGAGGCCAAGGGTATGACGGCTACTTTGGAAATCTTCAGCGAGATGTACGGGCTCGTTCAGAATTGTAGCAAGTCCAAGTTGGTCCCGTTCAACATGTCGGAGGAGCTGGTGGGTCTCTGTGGCTCTGCGTTGGGTACCGAGCGGACTGGCTTCCCCGTTCAGTACCTGGGCCTATCGTTGAGCGTCGGGAGGTCCAAGTTGGCGGACTGGCTGCCACTGATGGAGAAGTTGGAGAGCAGGCTCGCGGGGTACAAGGCGGCGATCCTGTCCAGGGGGGGGGGGCGTCTGGTGCTCTTGAGGGCGGTGTTATCCGCCATACCGCTGTACTTCTCCTCTACATGGCTCATGCCGGCTGGGATCAGGAGAAGGTTGGAGGGCTTGATTAGACGGTTCCTTTGGGGAAAAACGGGCAGGATGCGGGGATTCTTCTGGTAAGCTGGAAGGAGTTTACACAGCGGAAGAAGGAGGGCGGCCTTGGGATCTGCCGGCTGGGCGAGCTGAATGAGGCACTTTTGTTGAAGTGGGTGGCCAGAGTCTGGGGAGCGGATGATGACCTTTGTTGCACTCTCCTTAGGGGTGGCGAGTGGAGCGCGTGGGCGGAGACCCTCTCCCTTCTAGCGGGCAGTCCTCTCGCTCTCCCAGAACTTCCAGACACTTTTCAGGCTGGTATTGGGGGATGGGATGCGGTTTGCTTTCTGGAGTGATGACTGGACGGACGGGGGAGCGCTTTCCTTGCGCTTCCCTCGACTCTTTGCTTTGGCAGCCGACAAGGGGTTAGGGTTGCGTCCTGCTGGGTGGACGGCAACTGGATGCCGACTTTCCGTTCGGGATTCGCTGACCAGCGTATGGAGGAGTTCTTGCAGTTATTGGACACGCTTCGGGACATCTCGAGGCCCTCCCAAAGGTGGGACCACTGGGTTTGGCGGGGAGGCTCTTTCTCGGTCGGGAAGGCATACTCGACGATTTGCAGGCCCCCCCTCTCTTTCGGCGGAGCTGGCGGCTGACTGCTCTTTCTTCTGGGGGCTGGGTCTTCCGGCGAAGGTTGCTTTCTTCTTCTGGCTATTCAGGATGAAGAGACTCTTACCCGCGACCGTTACGTTAGGTTGGTCGGGGTGGTGTCCAACAGGTGTCTGCTTTGCGAGGAGGGGGTGGAGATGCTGGAGCATCTCTTCTTCGAGTGTCCGGGTGTTCTTCCTCTTTGGGCAGATCCGAGCTTGAGTTGGGTTGGCACGACGAGTGTCGTAGACTTCTGCAGGACCCTGGGCGTTGCCAGAGATCGGCCGAGGCCTGAGCTGCTGCGGCCTCTGGCGCTAGTCTGGTCTATTTGGTTGCCTAGAAATGAGCGGTTGTTTGCTGGGCAAATATTCTACGTTGAGAACGTCTGTACTCGCGCCTTGGGCATGCTTCGCTCTTGGCTTGTCTAAGGCGCCCCTTCTTGCTCTTCTTTTTGTACTCTTTTTGCCTTTTTTATCAATATAATTTTGGGGTGAACACCTAAGAGCATCTCCCCCTTTTTTTGACTTCAAAAAAAAGAGAAAGAGATAGCCGTAAAAAGAGGAAAAAAGGAAAAAATTGTGATGTGTTGTTTTACCCATTTTATTGTCTCCTCCCAAGTTTGTCGATGCCATTGTTTTCCGACAAGTATGGGAGAAAGAGGGAGTAATGTGTAGAGTCACATGTCTGTTCCATATTCAAATTCCAGGTTCCAAGCCAACTAGTTGTTTACACTCTATAGTTCTTCAGATATTCAGACTTGACGATCAGATTCCGAGTCCTTAGTCAGATGTACACATGTTTGCCAACATTTATCGTGGTCCTCATCTTTGTTTTGGTCAGAGTTTTCATGTGTTCCATAAGGACTCCAGAGTAGATTCGATTCCCTATGCTATGTGGGCTATGGTTTTCATGTGGTTTCGTAGGGACTCCAGAGTAGAGATCCTATTATCTGAGCCAGTATGAGAGAGACCCAATTCTTTGAGGAGGAGACTTTTCAGACTCCATTCTCCAACGACCGTGTACTTCAACTAAGATGTCTCTGCAGCTTTTCAGTTCGTCCCTTTCAGAAATGGGGTAGTTGTCCCCATTATTGTGGCGGACCGGAGTCATCCAAGTGGAGACTCATTTCCAGTTGCAGTGACTCTGATAGGAGCGGTACAAAGAACATGCTTTCCAAAGAGGAGATTCAGTTGGACTCACACTCCAGCCTGACCATCCTCCTCACTTGCACGGCATGAGATGCAACTTCCTCGACAAAAACCGACAGTTGTGCGCACTGAGTTGATATTGTCTGTAGTGTCCTGTAGCATGGGTTGAGATTTCTTTTTGTTTGTCCAAGTTGAGCATTGCATGCTCCAGTTTGAGGGGGAGTGTTAGAGTATGCGTCATTATCATGTAGATGGGTAAATAGATCATTCTAAGATCTATTTATCCGATCCAGGAGTTTAGTCCCATACTACCAGTGGTGGGACTTGGAGGCTCTGTGGATGCTATATAAGAAGCCCCAGACTTCCTGTATCAGATGAGAAAGTGCAATGCATACATCAGTCCTTTGAGGTGTTCTCCTGTGGTTTCATTCTGTTCCTTAGGGAGTAGGGTTCCACGTTAAAATCCCGATGTTCTTCAAGTTTTATTTCTTTATCTCTGATTCCGCTTCTGCATTTCCACGATACAGAGTGGGGAGGCTTATTTATGTTACTATAACCAGGCCGGATATCTCATTTGCAGTCAGTCATGTGAGTCAATTCATGGAACAACCCCGACATGTACACATGGATGATGTATATATGATTTTGAGATACCTAAAATCTTCTCCAGGTGCAGGATTATTATTCAAGAAGAGGGCAATACTTACCGTTTCTGCATGCACTGATGCTGATTATGTAGGATGTTCAAAGGATAGAAAGTCCACTTCGGGCTTTGCAGTTTTTGCTGGTAGCTCTCTCGTCTCATGGAAGAGTAAGAAACAAACTGTGGTTGCCAAGTTCAACGTCGAGTCTAAATATAGGGCTATGACACAAGCTAGTACAGAAATGATGTGGGTTCGAGCTGTACTAGCAGATTTACATATAGATGTACCTATTTTTATGCAGCTACAATGTGATAACCAAGCAACCCTGTTCATTGCAAACAATCATGCATTTTATGAGAGAACCAAGCATATTGAAGTAAATTGCCACTACACAAAGGATATGATTCAGAAAGGTTTTATGTCTACCTCTCATGTCAGTTCTGGGGATCAAACTGCAGATATCTTCACTAAGGCTTTGCTCAGAGGGCCGTTCCAGAAATGCTCATCCAAGCTGAGCACGATTGACATTTATGCTCCATCTTGAGGAGCGTAGAGTTATATTTATATCTTTATACTGTTTTCCTAATTTTCAATTCTCTTGTCTATCATATGTAGTTTACCCATAGCTCTGTCCTCTATATAAGAGAGCCTAGGGTTCAAGGAATAATAACGATTAACTCTTTTTTCCAACAGAAATGATGTGGCTTCTTATAAGGAGAGGGGTTGTGCAAATAATGCATGTTGGGAATGAAATCTCTTACGGAGTTGTGGAGAAAATGAACTTTATTTTCCCACTTGATCTAATTTAGTTAAATCTGTAATATTTTATGTTATCCTCCGAAGAAAACCGGCTCTCTTTTGTCACTACTTTGAGGCTTCCTAGTAGGGCACTTTTTCTCCTGAGTTTGCAT
This sequence comes from Ottelia alismoides, assembly GCA_037367405.1. Classification (NCBI taxonomy): domain Eukaryota; kingdom Viridiplantae; phylum Streptophyta; class Magnoliopsida; order Alismatales; family Hydrocharitaceae; genus Ottelia; species Ottelia alismoides. The sequence continues at coordinate 123,447 of JAZKJV010000871.1, read as the reverse complement.
GAAGGAGCTTACTGCTAACGTGTTGGTTGAAAAGAAGGAAAAGGGCAAGATGACACCCATGTTTAGCCCCTCTTTGAGACTGGATATGACCTCGCTTTGGTTTTCTATTTGCCGAACAAGATAATGGTAAATGGTAATACAAAGCTTAATTTAGGTTACTACCTTCCTGAGGAGGGCTCTCTTCCTTAAAGAAACCACCTAATGCGCCAATTGATTATGTCATTGGCTTTATCTAAATTAACCTACCACTTATGTTGCCACCACCTCAAAAGTCGTGGCAAATCCATCCAGAATTGTCCTCCCCTAGATAAAAGTTGCACACCACATAACCACCTCCTTCAACACCTCTTTCAACGTGAAATAAACGGTGCTTGGAAAATTGGAAAACTCCTTGAAGGAAAAAATGGAAAATTGTCTGCGTTGAGGGAGTCCTCTTGCTTTGTCCCAGCTACACATTCTAAACTTTATCCGTGGTGATATTCCTTAAGAGGCTCTCCCCTCCTCCATAGAGAGCTGGCCTACTCATGAATCTGGATCATCCATTGCGTGCCCATGTAAACCTAAGAGATATGGCAAGTCAACCCAACGAAGCTTCCCTAGTGTCCTGAATTCCCACATCATCCCGTCCTTTGGCTTTTGATATTGGGATGATCCTCCATGTTCAAAGCGACATGAAGTCCTTACCACAAATCTCAGGTGTATCACATGTGACAATTGTAATCGGTCTTAATCTGCCAAAAATTGTTGTTTACAATCCTTATCGAGAGGACTATATACATCGACAAGAGGACTATATACATCGACAAGGTTGCAAAAGTCGATAATCACCATTTAGTTGGCTAAGATTTACCCTATCCCACCCGCGTGCCTCTCTCCCATCGCCGGCGCCTCCGCCTTGCCGCGCTTCCACCAGCGCCCTCGCGTGCTCCTCCACGTGCGACTGCGCCTGTGCGCGTACTCCTCACCGCACAACTGCGCCTGTGCGCGCGACTGCGCGTGCGCCTGTGCGCGCGACTGCGCGTGCTTCTCAAGGCGCAACTGCGCCTGTGCTCCTCAACGCGCGACTGCGCGTGCGCCTGTGCGAGCGACTGCGTGTGCGCGTGCTCCCTGTGCGCGTGCGCGTGTGCTAAGCCCTAAAGCGCACACCGTCATCTACATGGGTTTAGTTGCTTGAGGTCTACACGTGCAACTAAACCCGTCTATGTCATTTAGACGAATCTCATTTTCAATCAATCGCTCCAGTCTTCAGTCTCCAATATGTCAGAAAGCAAGGCGGATATCCCATCCATTGGCGCCTTTCGTGGTCCAGCGCCTATTGTAAAGATGGACGGTACAAACTATGAACTGTGGGCGATGCAGTTCATGAGCATGATGAAGTCTACGGGTAAGAAGCATATTCTTACCGAACCAGAGCCTGCTGAGAAGACTGGAGCCAATGCCTCTTGGGAGGCCGATGACGCATATGCCAAAGTTTGGCTATCTGGTACGTTGGCGATTGAGATTGCCAATGACATTCTACATCAGCCCACAACCAAAGACATGTGGGACATCCTGGCGGCCACATATTCTCAGGCGAAGAACGAGACAAAGATCCTGCAACTCCAGCATGATATATTCACTATAAAGCAGAATGGTCGCCCTCTACATTCACTCTACACATCCCTGAGAGGGATGTTCGAGAAGCTCTACAGCTTCATGCCTTTGACAGCCACACCAGAACAACAGAAGACGTATCGGAATGCGACTATGGTGGGCGTGTTTCTTGCTGCACTTGATCCAGAGTATGAGGCGGCACGATCCCAGATCTTGGCCGATTCTACTATTCCTCCCATGGAGGAAGCTTTCCATAGACTGAGCCGCATCACCGTTCCTTCCACGGCCACGAATCAGAATACTTCAGCCATGGCCGCCAACAGGGATCACGGGTTTCATCATCAGACCCGTGGACGTGGACTTCGTGGCAAAGGAGGCCGTACTCGGCCAACATGTACCTACTGTCATCGCGTTGGACACAATGAAGACACAATGCTACTCGAAGCATGGATTTCCTGCATCTGCACGGGCCGCTGAGCAGATAGAGCCTCCATCTGCTGCCACTTTGGATCAGCGGTTCGATGATCTACTTGCCCGTCTAAGGGGCATTATTCCTTCATCTGGCCCAACACCTACTACTGAGAGTCAATCTGATGCTGCTGCTTCTGCCTCTGCGTCTACCAGTGCTTCAGGTAGCATACTTGCATTTACCAGTAGTAGATCAGATACATTACCGTGGATTATGGACTCGGGCGCTACACATCATCTATGTGGCGATCAGAGTTTACTTACAGGATATTCTCAGATTTCTCCAGGCCGAACAGTAGTCATTGCCAATGGTACACATTCTCCCATCACTGGTCAGGGGGAGATTAGACTGACATCTTCTATGCAGCTCAAGAATGTGCTACACGCTCCTGATTTTTCAATGAATTTGTTATCTATCAGTCAGATTACGAAGGATTTACAATGTCGGGCAATTTTTGATCCATCTTCTCTTATTTTTCAGGACATCCGTACGGGCAATGTGATTGGTCGTGGCTATGAGCAAAGAGGTCTCTATCGCCTAAATCAGACTCCATTCGCCGGAACCTCATCCCTTCCCACTAGACCAGTATCTCCTTTGATGTGGCATCTGCGCTTTGGGCATCTACCGCTTCAGAAGTTGCGTCGTGTGTTATCCCAAGGTCTTCCTCACACATCTATCCAATGTGAGGCTTGTCAGTTGGGAAAGCACCACAGGTCTACCTTTCCCAGTCGTCCAGGTCGGAGTAGTACCTCCAAGTTTGAGTTATTTCATATTGATATCTGGGGTCCGAGTCGTGTACCTGATCATCAGGGACACAGATTTTATATAGTTATTGTGGATGATTTCTCTCGTGTGTCATGGGTATTTTTGATGAAAAATAAATCTGAAGCAGGCAATATTATTATTCATTTTCTGAATGAAATTCAAAATGTTTTCTCCACATCTGTGAAGTTTGTAAGAAGTGATAATGCCCTAGAACTGTGTACTCATGTCCTAGCCAACTACTACTCCTCAAAAGGGATTATCCATCAAACATCCTGTGCTTATACCTCTCAACAGAATGGGATTGCTGAAAGGAAACATCGCCACCTACTAGATGTCACAAGATCACTTCTTATACAGAGTCATGTTCCTTATTCTTACTGGGTGACGCGGTTCTCACAGCATGTTACCTAATTAACCGTATGCCGTCCTCTGTCTTGGATGAACAGATTCCTTTTTCCCTTATCTATCATGGGAAGGATCTGTTTTCCCTTACTCTCCGTTTGTTTGGTTCAGTTGCCTTTGTCCACCAGTTGTCTCCTTGTACTGACAAGCTCTCTCTTAGGGCTGTCAAGTGTGTGTTTGTTGGGTACTCCAGAACTCAAAAGGGGTACAAGTGTTCTGATCCTTTGCGTAGGCGGTATACAGTCAGTGCAGATGTTACATTTCTTGAATCCGTAATGTATTTTTCATCTTCAGGTGATCAATAGCTACCTCCACTGACTACCGACGCCATATACATGACAACACCACCTCCAACACCATCACCACCATCACCAACACCACCACCACCACCACCACCACTGATCCCCGTTTCACCACTACCATTCCATTATACCCGCAGGCCTCCTCCAGCTCATGGTCATGACTCATCTCCTAGCTCGCCTATGGTATGTACTGAAGATACTTCTCTTGATGGATCTAATGGTATTTCTGAGCAGGATATGTTGCAGGGGCCAGATGAGGACACAAATGATTTAGATGTTCCTATTGCTATACGCAAATCGAAGAGGAGTTGCGTTACATATCCATTGGCAGCCTCTGTGTCATTTGAGCGACTATCTGGGGATTTCAGGAACTTTGTGGTGACCTTGTCAGCTGTAGATATTTCACGGAATTATCAAGATGCTCTGCAGGATCGTAGATGGCGTCCAGCAATGGAGGAGGAAATGGCGGCACTCCAATCTAGGGGAACTTGGAGTCTAGTTCCTATACCTCCAGATGTGACCCCGGTGAGCTGTAAGTGGGTATTTACGGTGAAGCAAAATGTAGATGGCAGTATTGACATGTACAAGGCCCACCTTGTTGCACGTGGCTTTACATAGACATACGGGGTGGATTACCTTGATACATTCTCGCCAGTAGCCCGTCATTCCACTCTACGGATCTTGCTGTCAGTCGCAGTCAATCGAGAGAGGCCGCTATATCAGTTGGATGTGAAGAACGCGTTCTTATATGGAGACCTACAGGAGGAAGTCTATATGCAACAACCACCCGGTTTTGCTGTTGAGGGGGAGTGTTTCCAAGGTGTGCAGACTTCATAAGGCTATCTATGGCCTTAAGCAGAGCCCCAGAGCATGGTTTCAGAAGCTCTCAGACCTCTTTGAAAAACATGGATACAAACGCTCCAATGCTGATCATTCCTTGTTTGTACAGAGGACTTCAAGAGGTATTATTGCAATTATGGTTTACGTAGATGACATCTTGATTACAGGAGATGATGAGCAAGGCATAAAGCAGACGAAAGAGAAGCTGGGGAGCGAATTTAGTCACTAAGGATCTTGGAGTCCTTAGATATTTTCTGGGCTGGAATTCGCTAGAAATTCGTATGGTTAGTAATGTCGCAGAGGAAATATGTTACGGACCTGTTGAGTGAAACATGTATGCTTGGGTGTCGGCCTGCTACGACACCAATGGACCCCAGCATGAAGCTATATGATGAAGATACAGAGGAAGTGGACAGGAGAAGGTACATAGAACTGGTAGGCAAACTGTTGTATGTCACGATCACTAGGCCCGATATATCCTTTGCTGTGAGTCGTGTGAGCCTGTTCATGGAGCAACCACGTCAGGTTCATATGGATGCCATACATATGATACTTAGATACCTCAAATCATCTCCAGGTGCAGGTTTGCTATTCAACAAGGGAAAAGGGATTTCTATCTCAGCATGCGCGGATGCAGATTATGCAGGTTGTCCCAAGGACAGGAAGTCCACCTCGGGGTTTGCAGTCTACGTTGGAGATTCTCTAATCTCATGGAGGAGCAAGAAACAGACGGTGGTAGCCAGATCTAGTGTTGAATCCGAATATAGGGCTATGGCCCAGGCTAGCACAAAGAAGATGTGGGTAAAGGCTGTACTTACAGATCTATGTCTAGATGTACCACTTCCTATGAACTTAGAATGTGATAATCATGCAGCCTTGTTCATTGCAAACAATCCAGCATTCCATGAGCGGACCAAGCATATTGAGGTTGACTGTCATTCATACGTGACATGATTCATAAGGGGTTCATTGCTACATCTCATGTCACCTCAGAGAATCAAACTGCCGATATATTCACCAAGGCATTACTACGAGGCCCATTCCAGAAGTGTGCGTCCAAGCTGAGCATGATTGATATCTATGCTCCATCTTAAGGGTGAGTGTTAACGCATAAATTAGGTTTCTGTGTGTCTCTCTGTTATTTTTATTTCAGCTGTATGCTTTATGTAATTTACCCATAGGCTACTCTCCTATATAAGAGAGCCTAGGGCTTGTGGAATAAACATCTTGTTCATTTTTTCCCAACACATACGACTAATCATATTTAGTCATACTTAAATCAATTTATATTTTTTAATTGCTTTAATTATATAAATCATTTTTTACTTATGTTTTTATACGTTTGTAGGCCACAAGTCGGGTTAGCTAACAGAATTCGGTCCGATCGACTGAGTAGTCCTTGTCGGGTGCCCCTCTTTGACTTGACAAGTCGTCGATCTAGTCAATCTACTTCTGTAAGCTTGCATATCGACAAAAACAAAAGGCACATTGTTTCTACTCTTCAATCATAATGCCATTATGCCAGAGCATGCAATCTCTTAGATTGTCCCTTCTGGAGGAACATATTAGCCTTTCACACTAGAATTGGCCATCTAACTAAGCTAGCCACCACAAGACCATCAATTATATTACCCCTTCTTTTCAGCCACAATTTATCGTCAAAAGCGTCCAGCATGTCAACCCTACACTCAACTTAGTATATTCCAATCGTTCTCGTTCTATCATCCCTTATACCTCTCAATATCTTCGTACTACTACCAACTCTTTACTACCAATTCTCTTCCCTCCACTTCAGCATGTACGTTGACCTTCTTGGGTCTGTCACCTTTGTTATCACACCGAACAAAGTCAAATGACCTTCCAAACCTTACTCCTCCATTGAGAAATGCACATCACCCCTTCCAATTTTACCACCATGCACTGCCTTACCGACCCCTTCCGTTTTTATATTAAATTGCCCACGTTCATGTTGATTGGCTCTTACTTCTTTCTAAAATGAACCATCACCTCTTCCAAAATCTTCCTAATCTAGCATCCTTTTCCACAACACACGATGGCCACCCCCACAAATGCGTTTCTTCCCATAACTTTTCTAGACTAACCATTACAATCAAATTATCCTTGGTAGCACTTGATGAGCCAACACAACCACATTCACCAGCCGTGGCTTTTTCACATTCTCTATTGCACCTCTTTTTAAAGAGTCCGAGTCTTGCTGTCAGCACCTTCACTGCCTTCAACTATGTGCATTCACCGTTATCACCTCCACGGAGCAGTGCCGCCGCACATCTCCTGGAAGCTCCCCATGTCGTGGAAGCAACAAGGATTCCACTGTATCGGTGGAACCATGGAAGTTCAAGAAATAGGATTAAGGGCCCAGCTAAACATGCTAGGATTTCCTTCAATTGAAGCATCGACCATGTCCGGATACTTGAGCATCATCGGCATCCACTGTAAGAGTGCTTCTATGGTGCTGATGGCGGGTTACCTGATATCAGATCCAGAATTGGATTTGTCTATGAGCCTGTTCCATATCAACTACAACAATAGTATTACACGGTTGCCATGCAACTCAGTCCTTTCATGGTATATCTTTTAACTAACAGATCAAATTTAAAAAGAGACTTCAAATATTGTTAATTTTACTTTACCTTTACTTCGATATGGTAGATAATATCGACAATGGTTGCATATAAATTCAGAACCTGTTGGGATGCTATGCAGTTGGTCGATGATCAAATTTTAATTCTGAATACCTAAGCTTCCATACTTTGCTCCGTGCAAGATTTCTCATTGCGACATTTATAATTGGCGATGTTGATTCTATTTCCGTGCTCCACATGAAATGTTGCTGCAAGGCTTTAAGTCAATGTTTGATCTTCCATGTACAACAACAACAAAGACTTTTCCCACTATAAGTAGGGTAGGCTACATGGATTTTTTTGCCTCCATTCAGATCTATCTTGGGTAATTTCCGGGCTTAGATCCAAAAAACTAAGATCCCTTCGTATAGTCTCATTCCAACACTTCTTGGGCCTTCCACGCCCTCTTTTAGCCAGCTCAACATTCCAAAACTCATATCTCCTCACAGGTGCATCATCTGACCTCCTTTGCAAATGACCAAACGACCTTAAGTGATTTTCTTGCATCTTATCCTCGATCGGAGCTACACCTACTTTCATTCTGATGGCCTTATTCCGAATCTGATCTTTACATGTGTGTCGACATATCCACCTTGGCATTTTCATTTCTGCTACTGCCATTCTCTGCACATGTCTATGGTTCACAGGCCAACATTCAGATCCATAGAGCATAGCAGGTCTCACTGCTGCTTTGCAAAACTTTCCTTTGATTTTCAAAAGAATTTTCTTATCACAGAGAACAATAGAGGCTCCTCTCCACTTTAGCCAACCTGCATTTCTTCTATTAGTAACATCTCATCAATTTCTCCATTATGTTGCAAAATGGATCCCAAGTATCTAAAAGAATCTCTTTTTTGAATGTTACCATCACCAATCTTAACATCTATTCCTTCACCATTGCTTCCATCAAGAGGACACTCCATATATTCAGTCTTAGCCCTACTTATACAGAATCCTTTAGTGTCCAAAGCATGTCTCCAGACCTCAAGCTTCTCATTTACTCCATCTCTAGTCTCATCAATCAACACAATATCATCAACGAATAACATACACCAAGATTTCTCATCTTGAATGTGACTTGTCAACTCGTTCATAATCAAAGTAAAAAGGAATGGACTCAAAGTTGAACCTTGATGCATACCAATGTTGATATAGACATATGTTTCGATAGCGATAGATGACAAAAATCGAATTTCGATTGAATTTCGGTCGGAATTTGGTGAAATTTAAGGCCATGGGTCTAACTACCACAACCACTTATGTTTAGTCCCACATCGATTATTCGTGGAACCTAGAGAGTCAGTGGGGGGCTATATAAGAAGCCCCACACCCATTGTATCAGATGAGAAAAGTAAATAGAAAACACAAACCCTTTGAGGCGTTCTCCCCTGGTTTCATCCCACTCCTCACGGAGTAGGAGTCCATGTAAAATCTCGTATTCTTCATGTTTATTTTTACTCTTATATTACGCTTCCATATTCTCGACACTATCTGCTCAGTGCTTCACTATAGACCCACTTGCATTCCATAACATACACTCATGTAGTAGTTATAACAATGCTCCACATGCCACGTGACAGTAATACAACCTTCTCCTTCTCCATGAAAAGTCCCATTTTCTCTCCTCGAGAACCTCCTGGTATGTGCATGGGATTTCAATGGCATATAATCCTACAACAAAGTTCCTGAAATCCATCGAAAGTCATGCTCGAGATACATGTCTAGCTAGGGGGTATCTCGCGTAGCGATGTTTGTCTTTACACAGGGTAATAAGCCACCCCAGGTCATCCTGTTGTGGTGGTCTCTACGCTTCTTGTATATCTTCCTTCTCTTCCTGTAAATGTAAATGTTCCTGTTCACCATTTACACCACCAGTGCCATCCGTTGAAATCAAAATTTTAGAATTTACCTAAGGCATGCTGAATGTTGAGGAATGCATTGTATTATGAAGAACATGCTGACTCTGAGGCATATGTGTAGGAGGAGGTACAAGAACAACATCAACCCGGACTCAGAAGGACGCAACCTGTCACTTGTAGGAGTATAGTACATGATAGACTTACAATAAGTAACATAAGCACTGGTGTGATATTTTCCCTCGACATGGTCAAAACATCTATATCCCTTCTGGGTAGGAGAGTACCCAACAACCATACATTTGACGGCCTTATGAGTGAGCTTGTCACGATCTGGATGAATAAGGTGAACAAATGCACACAGTTAAAGACCCATGGCGTAAGAGAGAAAATGTCCGTAGGAAAAGCAAGAGAGAGGGTTGCCTTTTCACCTGTTATAGTAGAGGGCATCCGATTGATTAGGTAACATGCTATCACCACGTCATCACCCCAGAAGGAATGAGGAGTCTGACCCTGTATGAGAAGAGTTCTGGTGATGTTCAGAAAGTGACGGTGTTTGCGTTCAACAACATTGTTCTGTTGAGAAGTATAATGGCACGATGTCTGATGAATAATATCGCGTGAGCTAAAGAATTGTGATAGTTGAATAGTACAAAACTCCAGAGCATTATCAGAATGAATGCATTAATAGAAGTAGAGAAAAGATTCTTCATTTCAGTCCCAGAATTATAAATCATAGTACTAACATCAGACTTATTCTTTAACGAAAAGGTCCATGACAGCCTGTAAAAGTCATCCACAACAACCATATAATACCTGCGCCTCTGATGATCAGTGACACAGCTTAGATACCACATATCAAAATAAAAAGGCTCAAAAGGACTGGCTACTATGACCTTGATGACTTAAAAAGCTAGATCGGTGATGCTTTCTAAGTTGACATGGTTCACACTGAAATACGAACTTGATAAAAATGTCAGGGATGAGACGACAATTCTTCTACAACGGCAACGAAAGATGATCAAATCGCAGATGCCAAGTGTAAAGAGAAATCATTTAAAAGAAAGAGAGCTAGCACCAACATAAGGAGACTGGATCAACCTGTAAAGCCCTCCATGCTCATGACCACATCCAATTACTTCTGTGAGTATATCTCGAACAAGGGAAACATGGGTAAATGTAGCACAATATTATAAACTTGTTGTAATCTGGCTGATAAATAATAAATTCATTGAGAATTCTGGTGTATGAAAAACATTCTATTGGCGCATGGAGGGAGTCAAATGGACCTCCCTCTGTTCGGTAATGGGAGAATGTGTCCCGTTAGCAATGACCATTGATATACCTGGCTGTACAGGGCTATAAGATCTGAATTGTGTGTGAGCTCGACAAAGATGATGAGAATCTCTAAAGTCCATGATCCATTCTGAAGGACCTGGTTGAGTGTGTAGTAAATGCAAGAGTAATATCTGAAGTGTTGGTAGAGGCAGAAGCATCAACATCTACCATGGCCTCAAATTTTGACGAAATTCAATTGAATTTCGGCTTCGACATGTTATCAAAATTTGGCCGAAATGACCAAAATATGGGGGGTCCTAGTACACAAATGACCGAAATGATCGAAATTTCAGTCGGTTATTGAAATGTTGACCGAAACCGACATTTAGAGTCTTGACATCTGATTGGCTAATAGAAACTCTAGAAGATCCAACAACTGAGGGCATGATCTTTCTTAGTTGAGCAACAAAGTCATCAAAACGATGATCGATAGAATCGATGGCAGTTTGGATCTGCTTAACAACACAAGCTGATGGTGGAAAGCTGTTCTTGGAATAGCATGTGTCCTCTGAATGACCGAATGACAATATGAACATAGTTGGCGTGGGCGTAAGCCTCCTCTGCCGCGTGTGTCCAGTTTTTTGCATTGAAGCAAACAACCTCTACCACGAGAGGTTACCATAGCCGATAATGTTTGACAAGATGCATCAGAGGGGATGCTCAGTCTGCTTAGCCTGCGATATACCTCCATATGCAGTATAATAGCATCTGTGAGTAACTAAGAGTGAACTGAGTCATACTCAGGATTAACGATTGCCAGAAAGACCCCGATCATAGTAGAATCGCAATAGACCTTTGCTGCTCTAGTATGTCCGTCAGAGGTATCTAGCTATGTAGTCTCTCAAACATACCCCTAAGAGATGTGTACAAGGCATGAAAAGGACGATTACCCTGTTTGGTCGTAAACATATCATGCTGGAGTTGCAAGATCTTCGACTCATTCCTCGCTTGAGAGTACGTCACTGTGAGGATGACCCATATTACCTTTGCTGTGGGCTGACTTAAGATATCATTCGCCATTTTCGCAGAAATAGTGCCAGATAGACAAACTTTTGCATAAGCATCATCAGCCTCCCATAAGGCATTGGTCTCAGTTTTGTCGGCCGACTCATCCTGCGTCAAGAATATGCTTCTTATCAGTGACTCTGCAGGATTTATGGATTGCATTGCCCACAACTCGTAATTTGTGCTATCCATCTTGGCAATAGGTACCCGACTCTTAAAGGCACATGTGAATGGAATTTCAACCCGTTTTCTGACGTAGTACCGGATTGGTACATGATCGGGACCATAGACATGTGATGGGGTGTCTCCACGGACATCCGGGGGGGGTGTCGGTGTATGCTCATATCACAAGCAATCTTAATCAAACTCGTCCTTGGTACATGTAGCGCTAGGGTTAGCGCCTGGGTGGTGCTGGGTAGTGTTAGGGTAGACTTGGGGATCCCACCGAGGCCTCGTGGGGGACCCTTAGACGAGGAAGAATGGTTTGCACAAGGCTCGAGGAGGACTGGTGGTGGTGGGTTTTAGGTATAGGCTTTGGTACTGTTGCTCTTATACCTTGTGTAGAGAGAGTGCAATAAGTTATCTATTCACGAGGCCTTAGGCTTCTCTTATGCATGGGAGAAACCTATTGGGCAAATTACAGTTGTAGACATGAAGAAAAGAGAATACATAAAAAGGATAGAAGATAAACTAATATCTCAACAAATCCATTTCTCCAAACTTGACTTTGGATCTCTCCCCAAGGGAGTTGAATCTCTAACCTCTTATGGCCGATTTTTATGGGATAGATTCGCAATGCCTTTATTTCAAAGATGCAGGCCGGTCAGAGTAAAAGGGAAGTAATCAGAAGTCAACTCAAATTAACATCCGAGGAAACCATATCTACGCTTGCGATCTGCATCGTCAAAATAAATGGATCACAATTCTTGGTGTCCTATCAGATTATTCGTGTTTGAAGTAAATAAAAGTTAACTCAAAATTAACATGATTACTGAGAAAAGGGCTTTGGACATCCTAGTTAGTATGTTGTGCCTTTCTTTGGCTTTTATGTCATGCCCGTTTAACGGATAAATGCTAGGATGATAAACATTAGAAAAATGCACATGGCAAATGAACCGCAAGGAAGGTTATAGATATTTCTGGAGTTTGGGCAAGAATTCAACAATGCATGTTGATTTGAACTTTGTCAATTGCAATAAAACTGCATCCGCCACTCTGTAAGAGCTGATATATATATGCGCCTTCCCTCTTCCTAGAAAAGCCTTAGGGCAACGTGCACCAAGTTGGCTGCTCCATGATGAATGTTCTGTACGGCTGGCTTCTTCAGCCATGTATTTCACTGCCTCATGGTTTATGTCCGAACCAGCCAGATAAGCATAAATTTACTTATATTCTGGGGGATATACGAGGGGCCTAAAGTCTTGTTTATATTCACTGAAATTCTACTTAATTTATCTTATATAATGTTAAATTCTGAACCTTAATGAATTGGTCCAGTTAAGAATCCAGTTTCAAATATTTTATAGCATTTTCTTCATCTTGACCTGCAGTCATTTGATTGGCAGAAATTTGGATTAGGTGTTGAATTTTGCCTGGTTTAGGTCAAATGTTGTTCACATAATTATGATTTTTGATTTTTTGGGGTTGGCATCTTGTCGACGTCACACCTTTTTTTCCTTCCAAAAAAATAATTATGATTTTGGAGCATTCATTTGTCCATTGTTTTTTTTCTCATGATCTTTTCGTTTTTTTCTAAATAAACCGAAAGCTGACTATCCTACATGGGACGCCATCCTGGCGATTTACTAATTAAGTGTAAAAGAGCAAACCAATGACTGCACTTCCATCTTAACAATGCAACTCCAATACCAAGTACTGGCTGCACGTCCATCTTAATAATGCAAGGATCCCCACCGCTCCTATGGAAGTATTCACATTGTGCAAGTTGTTTTTAACTAGCACCATTGTCCATGGAAAACCACTGTATTTCACTTGTTCCACATGGCCGATATTGTTGTTGAAGTTTTACTTTGTTCATTATTCTCTCTATATATGCCCGATCACCCCACCAACTCTTTTCGATTTGAAGATCTCCAAAAGGAATCCAAGTCGCTTGCATTAATCCACTCAATCTCCTTCAAATCCCACATGAAAGTTGTGTTTTGACTCACGAAGAAAATATGATCCATATCTTCTTCTTCGCCGTTAAATTGGAGTCATTGGACATGTATTATCCTCACCAATTCTCCCTTTTCTTTTGAGAAACATAGTAACTAGTTATGTCATCCGGTAAGCACTAGAAAAGTTTTGCTCCACTGTCGATGCATGCTCCCTCAACATCTCGAAAGCCTGATAAAATAAGAAGTCTTCACCAGCCCAGTCCGACATGCCCGCCCTTCTGTCCATCGATACAGATTTAGGAGTAGTTTGAGCAGTGTAGGGATTTCCGTAATCGTCTCGTCTGGAAGTAGTGCCAATGGCCAAAAGGCGGGAAGTCGACCCCATCCCAACATTGTGGCACATCTTACTTGTCCTTTACCAACGTGCCTAATCTTGGAAACTCTTGCCAACATCCCCATCTTGGCATTAGTTATGTCCAAAATATTGGCAACATCCAATTAAAATTCAGTCTTACCCCCAACACTTCACATCTGATACAACTCTATGTAAATTGGCATTAGTTATGTCCAAAATATTGATGCCTTCCACAACATCGATGCCTTCCTCTCCAAGAAATGTCTACCATTTCCAAATAACTTTAAAACCCACTTGATTAGTAATGTCTGTGGGTCTACGATTTCCTAATGCTCAAACATCTCTGATGCCCGGGTTTTGACAAACCCCTCCCCTGAGTAAACAAAAACCTCGAGTCCCTTCCGTGTCCTAATCGAATTTTCTGGTATCATATTAATACAATTCTCCACCTTTGCAGCTGAAGATAGACATGTAGAAAAATATAATAGCCATGGAGCTCCACATCTACAATTTCCTCTCCGATCTCTCTACTATTGGACCCTAGTTTACCACCATGTATGATAGACTCATTAACAATAGGCTAAGGTACATCAGTGACAGTGGCACCTGCTTATATTTAGAGCTCTCGCTTAAGCCTTGGACTCCTTGGTCATATTGAACCTAAAATCATACTTTTAGGAATATCATCTGCAGGCCTGGAGCCTTACTGAAGTGTCCAACACTCTTACTCAATGGGCCTTAAGCTGTCCCTATGATGAAGCAAATCATGTCATTCACATAATGCGACCAGGATATATCTACATCATGTCCTTGGGTACCTCGGAGGATTCAGAGAATAATCTCCTCTTGCAAGCTCGGAACGTGCCTGATGCCAGTACCATTCATCGTCGAGGCAAAGAGCATTGGTGCTGGGCAACACTGCATCACCCCCCTACCAGGTTGCACCCATCCATCCTCCAAGTGCTTTCTTCACCAACTCATATAACACAACTCTTTATCCATGCCAATCAAATCCTTAGCAAACACCTCTTCTTCAACATAGTATACATGAAAGTCAAATCTAGAGTGCCATAAGCAATGCTAATATCCACATTCCATGAGAAGCCCTTTCTTTCATCTCTCTCCTAACTGGTAATAACCTCACTTGATGTCCTAAAGTTATTAACAAAACATTTGCCTTCTCCATCTCTCTCCCAACTGGTACTAACCTATGTAATCTTATTGCAAGGAACATCACTACAGTCATGTATCAATTGGCATGTAGCCTTTAACTCTTACTAGCGAATCACACTTTGACTGAGGGAGAGGAAAAATCCACCAGCCTCCCAAATCCAGATTTTCTCTCCATGAGATCTGAATTTTTATTACTATGTCGTGGCCTACAATTCTTCAGAAGTCTCTGTAAAAGAAGACGTGGAAATCATCTGGACCCAATGAGCCTTCACACTTTAGCAATGTCAACATGTTCATGTCCTCAGCGATCGGTCTAAGCAGAAACATAGTGTTCCTCCGAAAATCTGTTACCTCAATGTCAGGCCTCACTTGGTTTTCTCCCCTTAAACTTCTGATAGTGCCTTGCCAAGGCGAATTCTATCTTGCTCAGTCCACCATCTCCATGCCTTCCACCACCTAATTCTGAACTGAGTTTCTTCTCCGCCGATCAGACACCATCCGGTGGTGAAAAACCCGGTGTTGTATCTCTCAAACAGATGGACCAACTACCCATGCTGGACTTTTGTCTCAATTATCACAGATTTTTTAATGTTCAGTGAACAGACAAAAATTATTTCACTGTTATGTCGACTAAAGATTTTCCAACTATCCAATCTTAAAAGTTTTCTGTTGTTTAACCTGCTATAGTAGGCAACTCCAGGTTGCAGAACTGAGTATTGTTCAATTTTCTTTTAAGAAACATGTGACTTCATGTGATATAATCACTTTTTGTTAATCCTTAACTTCTGACATCTGTCGTGTTGTAATTTGAAATATAAACATCAATCATGCAAGCATGACCTGAAATATATTTTTTATTGTAAATATATACATTCTCTTTGGGCATTTATCCTACTCTAGTTGATTTCTGCATGCCTTGTTCATAGTACATGATTTTCTGAACTGAGAATGCCCAGCCTCTTGTTAACTTGGTAGTTTATTCTGCTTCATTGCAGGCCTGCAGCAGATCGGGGCAGGTGAAGGTGATTTGGGCCTCCAGGTGAAATGGCCACTGCATATTCTAAATGAAATTTTATACTCCACATTTCTGAATGATATTCTATCATTTTGGAAGAGTTACAATCAACAGCTAAGATCTTGTCGGAACTGGGTTTTATTTGTCGGTTTAATTTTTGCATACATGTATTTTTTTAATCCCCCCCCCCCCCCCCCCCCCCCCAATTTTTAATACACCATGAAGTAAGCCTTCAGATATCCCCTTTGGAAAAAGTACATATTGAACCTTTCAAGGGATGCGTGTAATATCAAATGGCAAATACCATGGAAAAAACAACTTTATAAACTCAGTTTAGTTCGAAACAACGTGCATGAACAAGAACATCCGTGTAGCAGTCCGGCAAGGGTAGCTTCTTGAACCATTGTGCTATATAATTAGGAAGTCAGCAAGCTATGTAGCTCTAGCATCGAAATGAAAGATGATAGATTCATCCATCATAATGTCGATTAGCAACAGTAGATCCAAATTTCAGCTCAGGATCAATGTGAAAGTCCTTGAAGTCGGTATTGCTCCATTCAGAATAGGTTTAGTTCAGCTTCACGCTATAGAAGGCATCATATGAGATTAGGCATGAAGTATCTCAATTTTATCCTGATCAGTTTATTATTACATACGTTAAACATCATCAAGCCCAAATTTTACAAGTGTGTCCAGAAGATCTAATCAACGCATTCTACTCTGGTAATCCAAAGTGGAATAGAAGCAAGCGCGAGCTTTAAAAGAACCCACATAATGAAAGCATTGAGATGTACATTCACATAACATAGCTTTGTGCGTGCATATAAGATTGATATGCACACTTCCCAATCATGTAAACCATCAGGCTTAAAGCCAATAACTGATACAAACCAGCAGACAAGACACTGCAGGTAGCATTAGAGCGAAGTATAGATTGATCCATGCAGGCCCATAAGAACTTTAGTAGATTCAGCAACATGTAGTTTTGAATCTTGCAAACTTGTTCTTGAACCAAGAGTGTCCTCCAAGCTCTCATCCAAATTCTTTTTATGTGTGCATATCAATTTTGTATGCTAAACATGGATGTGCAAATAAAAGGATTGGCAAAGATAAGGATGGTTCTCAAGATCGGTAGAACTAAATGGTGGAAAGCTTCAAGGAGAAGGTTTTATAAGACTTATCTTGGGATTGTAACTAAACTGCAAACGAGATGCGGGAGGCGGTAGCATCTTGTATTTGAAGGGTAGTCAAAGAGATGCTAGGCGAGTCCAAGGGAGGAGTTCCATGCCAAAAGGAGGTTTGGTGGTAGAGTGGAGGGGTGCAAGAGAAGCTTAAAATTAAAAGAGCTTGCTTAAAGCTAAATGCAAGGATAAAACCGAGCAAAACTGTCACAACTACAGAATTGCGAAGAAGGAAGCAAGGAAGGCTGTAAGTGAAGCCAAATCGAAAGCTTATGAAGTTTTGTACAAAAGTTTGACTCGAAGGAGGACCAGAAGGATATATTCAGATTGGAAGAGAAAGAAAGACCAAAGATCATTCTCAAGTAAATGCATCAAGGATGAAGGCTTTAGAGGTTATGAAACATGGGAAATGTGTAGGACATGATGACATTCCTATAGAAGTTTGGAGACTTCTAGGTGAATGGGGTTTGACTTGGCTCACAAATTTATTCAATATTATTTAATGAAGCAAGAAAATGCTTGAAGAATGGAGGAGAAGTATTGTGGTGCATAAAGGGCCATATCGCGATATATCAGCGATATAATCGGTATCAACAGGTGATCGATATATCGCCGATATGGTCGATATTTGGCCTTCCAAGGCTATTTTATTCACAAACTCGATTCGATATCCTCACATGTCTTCGATATATCGACAGCATATCATATCGACATGGTACCGATATGGCCTTCAATGTTGTGGTGCCTTTTTATAAGAATAAATGTGACATTCAAAATTGCTCGAATTATAGAGGTATCAAACTGATGAGTCACACTAAGAAAATTTAGGAACGTGTGATCGAAAGAGGTTAAGGCAAGTTTTCAAAGTAACTAAAATCAATTTAGATTCATGCCAGGTCGATCAATTATTGAAGCTATCCACTTGAGGAGAACAATGGAGATTTATAGAGCTAAAAAGAACCTCCTTATAGTTTTTATTGATTTGAAAAAAGGCTTATGATTCAGTCCCAAGGGAGATATTGTGGAGAGTTTTGGAGAAGAGGCAAGTACCTGTTCTATACATTATACTTATAAAGGATATGTATGATGGGCCTTCATCTTGTGTAAGGACCCAATCGGGGAAGATTGACTATTTTTATATAGACACCGATTTGCATCAAGATTCAACTTTGAGTCCATTCCTTTTTACTTTGATTATAAACGAGTTGATTAGGTATATTCAGGATGAGATACCTTTGTATATGTTGTTTTTCTATGATATTGTGTTGATTGATGAGACAAGAGATGGAGTAAATGAGAAGCTGAAGGTTTGGAGACATGCCTTAGAGACTAAAGGATTTCGTATAAACATGACTAAGACCAAGGAAGGCTGTATCGATATCGATATAGTTACGGTCTAGCCAGAAAAGGATATATCATGATATATCGCCGATATATCGACAATATTGGTGAAAATGTCGAAAATGACTCAAAAAAGCCAAAATTTTGCTATTTTTTCAGAAATTAAGATCATCCAAGATATTAAAACAACAAATAACCTACAAATACACACTTATATCACACAATATCAATCATTTATGACCATATATCGCACATATCGGTATTACACTATTGGTCATTTCGAACAAATCGATGTTAGTGTTTTTTTTTGAAGCCAAAAAGGGGGAGACACTCAAGGTGTTCACCCCAACGATATATTAATAAGTAAACAAAGCAAAAGAAATACAAGAAGCGCTACTAGGCAAGCCAAGAGCACAACAAACCCAAAGCACCAGCACATACTTTCTCCCTGTAGAATCTATGAACAGAGAACAACACCCCGTTCCTAGCAAGCCAAACAAACCAAACCAATGCAAGTGGCCGCAGAAGCTCCTCTCTCGGCCGGAGCTTGGCCGCCACCAAACTCCTGAAGTAATCATCCACGCCGGCCCTACCCACCTAGTTTAGGCCGGGATCGTCCCATATCAGAGCCACAAAAGGGCAAGTGAAAAAAAGATGCTCCAAAGTCTCAATCCCCCCACCGCACCGCAGGCATCTGTCAGAGATCGAGCCAAGCAAACGAGCGCAACGGTCACGCGTCATAAGCCTCTTTCTCCTGAATAGCCAAAAGAAAAAGGTGATCCTCGCCGGCAGCCTTAGCTCCCACAAAAGTTGAGTCCCTAACCAGTTCCGCCGAAAGGAAGGGAGGGGGCCTACAGATCGCCGAGTATGCCTTCTTCACGGAGAAAGAGCCCTCGCGCCAAACCTAGTGATCGGAGCATATCAAGCAGCAGCAGCATGTCCGTGGCTCCCCTTCATGGAAGGGCCCGTGGCTCCCCTCAGCGTATCAAGCAGCAGCATGAACTCCTCCAGGCACTGATCGGAGAAGTTCGAACGGAAAGTCGGCATCCAGTTGCCGTCCACCCAACAAGAGTCCACTCGAATGTCCGGGTCTGACGCCAAAGCGAAAAGCCGAGGGAAGTGCACGGAAAGCGCATCCTCATCCGTCCAGTCGTCCTTCCAGAACCCAAAGGAGCGCCCATCCCCTAGCACATGCTTGAATAAAGTCCGGAAGTTTGAAGAGAACGACTGAATAGCCCTCCAGAAGGGCGATGGCCTCCACCCAGATGAAGTTGCCGCCGCAACACCCTCCGGAGCCCACCCCTCGACCCTGTAGATCCGCCGGAGGACACTGCAACAAAGGTCATCCCAATCTCCCCAAATTCTGGCCACCCACTTCAACAACAGTCCTCGTTCAGCTCGCCCAGACGGTGGATCCCAAGCTCCCCCTCAGTTTTCCTCAGAGCAATTTTTTTCCAGCCAACCAGGTGCATCCCAGGGCCCTGCCCGCTCCTGCCCCACAGGAACCGCTTCATCAGCCCCTCTAACCTCCTCCTGATGCCTGCCGGCATACGCCTCGTGGAAGAGTAATATTCCGGCATTGCGGAGAGCACCACCTTCAAGAGCACGAGGCGAACCCCTTCGAGAGACCGCCGCCTTCCAACCCGCTAGTCTCCTCTCCACCTTCTCAACCAGTGACAACCAGTCTGCCGTCTTCGACCTCCCAGTGCTGAGAGGCAATCCCAGTAGTGAATAGGCAACCCAACACACTCGGTTGCCATCTCGGAACCACAGAGGCCCGCCAGCTCCAAGTCCATAGAGAACGAGACCAACTTGGACTTGCTGCTATTCTGCACCAACCCAGACATGTCGCTGAAAAGCTCCAGTGACGCTGCCATGCCCCTCGCCTCGTCAAGGCCCCCCTCGATGAAGAAAATGGTGTCATCAACATATTGAAGAAGCGGGATCTTGATGTCGCCTTCGAGTAACCGCACGTGAGCCCAACCTGTTGGGCTCTCTCCGACCATGCAAGCAAGGACGTCCGCCGCAATGATGAAGAGCAAGGAGCGAGAGGGCAACCCTGCCTCACCCCCCTCTGAGGCTGAAAAAGGCCACCCTCCGGACGCCCATTGACGAGGACCGTCATTGAGGCCGTGGTCACACACCTCTTCATCCAGGAGATCCAGAGCCCAGGAAAGCCCCTCCTATGCAGAGCCGCCCAAAGAAAGCATCAGTCCAAGGTGTCGAATGCCTTCGAAAAGTCCACCTTCCACAACAGGACCTGTCCGCCGCTACGTTTCCAGTCCGCAATCATCTCAGAAGCCAACACCAAGCTGTCCGCAATCTGCCTCCCAGGCACGAATGCTGTCTGGGCGGGGAAATGATGTGCTCCAGGACCCTGCTAAGTCTAGTTGCGAAAACCTTAGCAACAAACAAGTACGAAGTGTTGGATATTGCTATAGGCCGAAAGTCCTCGATCCGCTCCGCCCCGGGCTTCTTTGGAAGAAGAACAATCAGCGCCTTGTTAAGCCGGTCGAAACCCGCATGCCGAGACAGCACTCCATTACCACGTCAAGCACCTCCCTGCCCACCAGGTCCCATAATTCTTTGTAGAAAGAATCAGGGAACCATCAGGACCAGGCGCGCCATCGCCGTTGAGGTTCCAAACTGCCGCCTTGAGCTCCTCCATCGTAACTGACAGGGTTAGGCTAGACGCATGAGCGTTCGATAGACGCACGACGCCCAAGCCCGTCCACCTCCAACGCCTATCAGCAGCCCTCGCGGAAATCCTGTGGAAGTGGTCCGCAATTGCCCTCCCAAGCTCAACGTTACCATCCACCAAATCCCCCTCAATGAGCATCTATATGATGAAGTTCTCCCTCCGCCTCCCGCTGGCAACCTTGTGGAAAAATGTAGTGTTCATGTCCCCCTTCGTAAGCCATCTGTGCCTGGATCTTTGCCTCCATTCGGTGACCCTTTTTCTGTCCTCATCGAAGATCAGCGTTCTGCACCTCTGAACGACGCGCTAGCTCGTCCCCTGCCAAGGGACGCTCGTCTTCCAAAGCGTCGAGCAAGCTGACGACGCCCTCTGCCTCTGCCCTCGCTGCCTGGCGCATCTCCCTCGACTCCCGCTTGAAGGCACACAACCTGGCCCGCAGAGAGCTGAGCTTCTGGACGAACTTTGTCGTAACAGACCCGACCACCACCGTCGAACCCAGTGCGACACCACCAGGTCCCAGAAAGAAGCCTCGAGCAGCCAAGCCTTCTCGTAGCGGAAGAAGCCAGTCGCCGCAATATATTGCGAGCTGGCCTCGTGCGGGAGAGAGAGGTAGAGCGAGTCGGTTGTCGAAAATGCGACTTCGGAAATGAGAGATGGAACGAGAATGATTTCAATGTTGTCAATCCAGGAATGCAACTCTCCTTTCTTTGACAGACAGTGGAAGAACTCTCAGTTGCTTTAGCTAGGAAGTGCACTTTGTGGAGTAGGGGTTGGTTGACAGCGAGCGGGCAGAGGGTCGCCGGAGTCCCAGATGATGGGCGTGTGATCCGACCAAGTGCGCGGCCTGGCAGCAACGAACGCGAGCGAGAACATCTCCAGAAGCTCAGACGACGCTAGGAATCGGTCGAGGCGCGATCTGGAGCTGTTGTTGCGCCAAGTATATCTCGTGCCAGCCGCATCCATTACCTCCACCTCGAGGGACTCAACCGCCTCCACAAAGGCCTCTGAGCCAGGGTCCTGCCCACCCCGTAGCCCCGGCCTATCGGACGAGGGAAAAGTGACGTTGAAGTCCCCCCACCAGCCAGGGGACGCCCGGGAAGGCCTCCCTAACAAGCCTCAGATCCCCCCAAAGTTGCTGATGCTCCGCCGCCCGGCAGGGGCCATAAACATGGAAAGCGCAAGTACCACCCCCGAGCGAAGGCACTCGAGAAGAATCGTAAGAGCGTGCGTCCCCTCAGCTCCGCACGATGCAAGAAAGCGGACCCCTTCCATGCGATGAGAAGCCTGCCCGCCGAGCCCACCGCCCCGACCGAGTTGAAGTCGGAAATCGAGCCCGCATCGAAAGAAATGCCAATCAAGGCCGAGAGCGAACTAAGCTTGGTTTCTTGCAAGAGCACCACATCACACCCCCACTCCACAAATCTTGAACCCAACACCCTTCTCTTCTCCGGGTCGCCCATACCCCTCACGTTCCACGATAGGACCTTCATCTGTAACCAGCTTCAGCCCCTTCACTTAGGCCTACTACACCTGCGGCCTTTTCCACCTCAAGCTTAAACCCTGAAACCGAACTGAGCCCCGGCGCCACTGCTCTGGTCCGGAAACGAGGCCGCCTCCTGTACCTCTTCTCGGACCTCCTGTCAGCTCTCTCTTCCCCCGCCGGACCCCCAGAAGCCACCGCCGCCACCGAGGAGAGGCCGACATCACCGGCGAAGACAGGGATTCCGTCCCTCCGCAGGTACCCCCTCCGACCGGGTCCAGACGCTGATAGGCCCCCACCCCCCGCCTGGGGGGTCGTAGAGCACCACACCAAAGGAGACCGGTGGGGCACACCGAGAACCGCTCCCCACCCTGCCTGGGTGGCCGCGGAGCACATCACCCAAAGAAGACTGGAAATGGATTCTTGACTTATAGATATTGGAAATGGATTCATTCAAGTTCTTATAACATGAAATATTCTACAACTATACACTTAGATAACATCTATAGATCATTTATGAGGACTATGATCTTTATATTGCACATATCGGTCATTTCGAACATATCGCTGATACTGTTAGTTGTTGACCTATTATATATATATATTAAAAATGGAGTTCATCCAAGTTCTTTGATCACTAAGTAACTTGCAAATGTATTCTTAGTTCATACATATCGACCATCTATGAACCTTATATCACATATATCGATCATTTTGAACATATCAACGTTAATGTTGATTCTTGA
Organism: Ottelia alismoides; assembly: GCA_037367405.1. Lineage (NCBI taxonomy): Eukaryota > Viridiplantae > Streptophyta > Magnoliopsida > Alismatales > Hydrocharitaceae > Ottelia > Ottelia alismoides. Next base: position 100,126 of record JAZKJV010000871.1, on the reverse strand, counting down.
CTTATAGACTATAGTCATAGATGTTTTTTAAAAAATTGACTTATAGATATTATCATATTGGTAATTGATTTTGCTTAATTTCTTACAACATGAAATAACTTGCAAATATACACTTAGATATCATAATACGTAATTATGGATCATCTATGATCCTTATATTACTTGCTCATATCGGTCATTATAGTCACATGACACTGTGAATGGCATTGTGAAGAGTCATTTGATTCAAAAATTTAGTAATGATTAACGAGACAATGTTTCTTTGGTATAAATATTTATCTATTTACAAAAATAAATGAAGAATATTCAAATCAATGTAATATTGTAAAAGAGATTACCTAAAATCAAGAATTATGCGGCAGATCTGAATCGCCCCCTGCCTTGTTGTCTCTCATAGCGGATTGCTGACTCAATGAATTCACAATAGTTTTCCCATGTCATGTACGAGTACATGGCCTTATAATCCATGACATACTGCATGTATTGATGATCATCAATCCCTATGAGTATCTCGAGTCAAGGATAAGCATCGCTAGATCCTGTATCACGAGGTGCACGGTGAGGCTGCGCAGTACTAGCTTGAGATCCTCAGGATGACGGCGACGGAGCAGGAGAAGATCTTTGCGGAGGAAGACCTGGAGGAGGCACGTGCGCATAGTACTCAAGGAAGAAACTAAAACTGTCACCACCAAAGAAGCTGCCCTGGCTCTGCTCGGGTTGCCAACAAGATGGTGCTTCAGTCTCGTAATGCTCCCTTCTCCCAACTACTTCCCATAGAAGTTGCATTGTGATTTTGACTTTTGACCATCTGGAGCTGTGGCATACCTCCAATCAATCTCTCCACTATCCAACTGCCCACGAGAACCATCAAAGTCTGAGCCGGATTGTGCCATGATGTTGATTTGCTATATACAGATGAAATCTGAAAAAAATACACAATAAACATTCATGAGACATATGGGGAGAGTAATCAATTAATTGTTGATAATTTTTAGTTTTAATTCTTGGATTAATTAATTACACGTCTTTTGTTAACAAACATCACAATAAAATCATGGTTCCTTTGTCTAAAATATGAGATCCAACTTTATTCATCCATAACCTAACTTAATAACTCAACAAAATCAAAAGTCCCAAATTAGCCAAATTACTTCATAAAAAATCTCATTAAAATTGTAAATCTAATTTTTAATTTTTTAATTTAATTAATTACCCATCTTTTGTTAACAAAAATCACACTGAAATCATGTTTCCTATGTCTAAAACATGAAATCCAACTTCATTCATCCATAACGTAACTTAATAACTCAACAACAATCAAAATCCCTAAATTAATTCACCAAAAATCTCATTAAATTGTATATCTAATTTTTAATTTTCGGATTTAATTAATTATACATCTTTTGTTAACAACAATAACCTTGAATTATATTTCTTATGTCTAAAACATGAGATGCAACATCATTCGTTCGTAATCTAACTTAATAACTCAACAAAAACAAAAGCCCTAAATTACTTCACAATTTATTCCAAATTTCAAAAAAAGAAGATTATGCCTCAAATAACCACCATGAACAAAGTCCTAACTAATTTTGTGTTTTTTACACAACAAATAAAAGTAGATCTAACCTCAAAATGCAATGGAAGAAGGGACTTGGAGTCTCCAGCAACTGCATCATCGATACGTGCGGAATGGGGGCGAAATCAAGCCTTAAAGGCGAAATGGGGCCGATATTGTGCATATTATGCCATGAATATTCTTTTTGTCGGCGAATATATCGCCGACAACCGATATATCGATGGTATATCGACGATATATCATCGACACCCGGTAAAAAGATGTGCAGGGTGATATCGAGATGGTTGCCTTTTCAAAACCGATATATCGTCGATATGGCCTTCCTTGACTAAAACTGAATATTTGGAGTTCACATTTGATGGAAACAATTATGAATGACTCGGGGTGAAGATTGGAGACAATAACATTCGGAAGAATGATTCTTTTAGATACTTGGGATCTATTTTGCAACATTATGTGAAAATTGATGGAGATGTTACTCATAGAATAGATATAGGTTGGCTAAAGTAGAGAGGAGCCTCTATTGTTTGTTGCGATAAAAAATCCTTTGAAAGTCAAAGGAAAGTACTACAAAACAACCGTGAGATCTACTATGCTCTATGAATCATAATGCTGGCATGTGGACCATAAACATGTGCAGAGAATGACAGTAGTAGAACTGAAAATGTTAAGGTAGATGCATGGTCATATACGAAAAGATCAACCTTGGAATGATGCGATCATAAGGAAAGTTGGCGTAGCTCCAATAGAAGACCAGATAAGAGAAAACAACTTAAGATGGATGGACCATTTGCAATGGAGGCATGGGTTGATATTTCATGAAATTTGATGAAATTTCGGTTGAGATGGGTTTGGTTATTTGAAACTCACATGTATTTCGAGTTTCTCGGATTTTGGACGAAATAAATCGAAATCTTGGCGAGATATCTTCACATGTCGATATCTCGCTCGAGATAAGGAATTATCCTTATGAAAATATCCACTTGGGCGAAATAAGACTGAAATTTCGGTCGAGTTGAGTACTATTTCGTGTCATTTTGCTACTGTGCACTCAATGGGTTGCTTCTTCTCCAATGCCATTTTTTTCTTCTTCTTGCGGTAAGTTAAAATCTTCTTCTATTTTGTTAATATAGGAGTAATTTTCTTGAGGTTTTTTGTTCCTCTCATAATGATATGCCATATTGTGGTGTTTTGAATATTTTGTGAGATTTATGGAATACAAACTTGGGTCTTTTGTGTTTTCATGTGTAATCATGATGAGTTTTGAAAGTATAAACTCATATCTCATGTTTAATAGGTAGAAAGTAATATTTTGAAAAATTTTGTGAGATACATGGAAGAAGAATTTGGGCCTTTTTTCTTTTATTGTGGAATCATGATGGGTTTTCAAAAGAGAAACTTGGATCTAAAATTTAAAACTTAGAAAATAAGATTTCCAGAAAAATGGTAATTAAAATTTAACAATTGATTAATTTTGAAAATCAAACCTTAAATCTATGAATTATTTACATGTTTTGTGTTTCTTTTATGATTTTCTTGAAATTGGTCTCCTTTTCTCTAGATGTAAGAAGATTTTACTTACAAAGTCGAACATAAGCGACCCACATATGCGCAAGGTGTGCATATGCGACCGCACAGCCTGCACACGACCCACATATGCGCAAGGGGCGCGTAGTGAGGTTTTTCAGGGAATGCGGCATGCTAAGGCCTCCGTACACGCATATGTGATCGCTCATCCGCATTCGTGAACATTAGGTACATGTACAACAACCAAGGTAGGAAATATCGATATCGATATCGTATCGGTCCGCTCGGAAAAGGATATATCGGGATATATCTCCGATATCAGTGAAAGCGCCGGAAGCTCTAAAAAAGCCATTTTTTACTTTTTTTTCCAGAAATTAAGATCATCCAAAAAAGTTCTTATAACATTAAATAACTTACAATCATACACTTAGATGACACACATATAGATCATCTATGACGAGGGGTTTTTGGGCCGATGAGAGGTGGAGAGGGAGGGGTCATCGGTGAAGGCTCTGTCGATGAGGGGTGGTTGGAGGCTCACACTAGGCGGGGCGGTCACCGCAAGCCAGAGTTACGAAGTAGTCATCGTCAGTAAGGTTCAGGAAAAATAGTATGCATATGCGTTCAGACAGGTCTTTGAATAACGATTAAGCGGTATGCGGGGGCATATGCGGTTCTATGCGGTTTACTAATTTTTATTTAAAAATAAATAAATATCTACAAAAGTGACTATCCATTTAAACTAATTTTATGAATAAATGTGGTCCAGCAGAAGATCTAAGAAAAATAACTTTCATTTAGAGCTCAAAGTAGTACAACTAAATATCAAAATCATCAAAGGTAGTATTATATGATCCGATTTAGTATATAGAATCAAAATATTTCAATTAAAATTCAAAATCAAAGAAAAATTAAATAAACCTAAACTCAGTACAAACAATTTAAACCTTAAAAGTATAAACAAAAGTAATCAAAATATTAAGCTATACAATACAAATTGAAATTGAAACCTATTTAGATCAAACTAAAAAGATCAATAAATTGAAATTGAAAACAATTGAAATTGAGACCTCGGTAATACATAAAAATAAATAGACCTTAAATCTCATATATAAAAAAATCATCGTAGATATTTTCTTAAAGAAAAGATCCGGATCTGATTATCCAACTGGAGCTTAAGCTGGGCATGGAGCACATATGCGACCACAAAGCCTGCATATGCGTCCCACATATGCATAAAGGGTGCATAAAGTGGGGCTTCATGTAATCAGTGCGCTGAGGAGGCTGATTAGGCATATGCGGCCACACGGACCATTTTCATGAACACTGGTCATCAACCTTTCGCTAATCCATTCCGGAGGGGCTGCTACCGTTGTGGCTCCATGGGTCACTAGGCCCGACAGTGCCGGGAGAGTGTTAGGTGCTTCCGTTGTTGCAGCTCTTCGCACAAGAGCAGATCGTGCCTGTCGCTGCAGGGGAATAGCCAGGGCTTGGGAATGTTCGTTGAAGAGGGAGGCGACTCGGAGGCGTTGTTCCTGGCTCATCGGATTTGGGTGCAGTCTCAACGGCGTGGTTTTGCGGGGATGTTGTTCAGGTGAGCCCCTGGCGGGGGGTGGCGAGTGGGTTCACCGAGGTGGAGGCTAGCGAGTTAGTACGATGGTCGAGGGAGGGGTGGACGCGTCCGCGATGACGTAGGCTGCAGGCTAGCGATGGTTTGATGGAGCCAAAGCCTCTGGACCGAGTTCATGTGAGGGGGATCCCGCTCGTCGCACAGAGCTTGTCGATTTTCTAGGAGCTGCTGGGCGGTATAACTGAGGTAGTCGGGGTTGAAAGATCTGGTTGCCGCCTGGGGGAGCCTCTAGATCTTGTCCTCCGGGTGAGGGGTCTCGACAAGGGGCAATTAGGCTGGTGACGGTTGGTTCAAAGGGGAGGACTGTGCACCTGGACCTCACGATGGCGGGGCAGGTATCTCGGGGTCGTGGTCAGGAGCGCTGTCTCAACATCCGGGCGGAGGAGGTGTCGGTGTCGGAGGCCGATGGTGCTTCAGGCCAGGCGACGCTATGGTCGAACGACGGGGCAACACAATCGTCAGGGAGGGCTCCTCGTCTTCCGCTGTGGATCCGATTCGACGCTTTTACCGTGGAGCAGTTTCCTTGTTCCCTAAATGTGGCGGCGGCTCATTTTCCAACCTTGTCTTCGAAAACGGTAAGAAGGGGGAATGTTCCCATTGAAGTGTCACATGGTATGGGTGTGGACGGGCGTTGCCGGTCCATTCTTTCGAATGATCTTCTGGATCCTTAGCTGCTCTAGATACATGATCTGAGAAGCCATTCAGATATGGGGGTTTGCCTCGGGGTCCGAAACTCAGACCCGGGGGTGGTCCGGCTACTCGAGAAGTTTCGATTTGATCTTGAGGACGCGATTAGAGAACCCGCAGCTTCCGGATCTGAGAAGTCCCGTACCCTTCTCGAAGACCCGAACAACGAGCCTACAACTTCTGGAGGCGAACGAGTTGTTTGTTCGGGGAGGTACAGGGAGTCTCCAATGCGGGGCTCATGGGCCTGGCGACACCGCGGTGGTTTGCGAGGCTTCATCGCCCGTTAAAGGGGAGGAGGTCGGAGGCTGTGCTCCTGAGGTGGAGGTTGCTGTGGGGAAGGAGGCACTTGTGGGGGCTTCGGCAGAGGATTCTGGTTGGAAGGTGGCGGCTGTGGTTCCCTCGCAGCAGGTGAAGGTCGGAGAGGAGGGGCGCCGGGTGGTAGAGGCTGGAAGGGGTGCTTCGTGTAGCTCGTTTGGTGCAGGTGCATGCAGGGAGTCAGGCCTTCTGGGTCCGAGGAAGGGGGGAACTAGATTTGGAACTTGCTACGCTAGGAAGGACGTCCTTAGCTCGGAGAGGATAAGGAGGAAAGTGGATTTGCTCGCTTTAGCGGATCATGAGGAGTCTCTGCAGCTGTTGTTGTCTGGCTCCGCTGCCTTGCCGATTCATCGAAATTGCTTCAACATTTTGGACAGGAGTGTTATCGAGCGGTTGGGTGTGGGTCTCGCCTAAGAAGTTGACCCAGGTTGTTCCTTAATGAAGCTGCTATCTTAGAATGTCAGGGGGTTGGGTCGCCCCGAAAAGCGACTGGGAGTCAGAGTGGTTGGTGCATTCTTCTTCAGGAGACGAAGTTGTCAAGGGGCATGGACACTGTCAGGCGGGGGCTGGATGGAGGATGCCGGTTTGATCTTGCTGAGTTGGAAGCCCAGAGCGCATCGGGTGGGTTGTTGACATGCTGGAAGAAGGATGAGTTCGAGCTTCTAGCGGAGTCGAAGTCCCTGTTCTGTTTGTCCGTGAGGCTGAGAAGGCGAGCAGATGGTCTTTGCATCCTTGTCATAAACGTTTACGATCCGATGGGAAGTGAGAGGGGTTCTTTGGCGGTGGAGTTGGAGCAATTGGGAGCAGTGAGTGCGGTTGGGATCTGGATCATCGGGGTGACATGAATGTTACGCTTCTCCCTGATGATCGTCCTCAGCGGAGTGGCAGCATGGACCCTGGCTCGGAGGATATCCGGGAGAGTGCTCTACGGCTTGGGTCCGACGATTATTGGTGTGGCTGGCTGTGCATTTATTTGGCGCAATGTGAGATCGCTGTCCAGGTTGGACATATTGTTTCTATCGCCTGAAGGAGCAGAGATGTTCCCCCTTTCGTGTGCCTGGGCGCTGTGCGGGCTCATTCCGACCACGTGCCGATTCTCTGGTCGTCCGGGGAGGAGAGGAGAAGCATGTTCTTTTTTTTTGCTTTGAGCGGAGGGTTTAGGGATGTGGTTGCAGAGTGGTGGAGAGGCTAGTCCCTTGAAGGCTCGGCCGTCTCGCGGTTGGTGGCGAAGTTGCTGCTGCTGAGGTCGTTCCTTAACAATTTCGGGAGAGAGGTGAAGGCAAGGCGGAGGGCTAGGAGAGGGGAGGCTCAGGCCGGTGTTGCTCGGTTAGACGGATTAGATGATTAGAAAGGTTTGGACCAGGAAGAGTTGCCAGAGAGGCTGGGATTGCTCGAAGAGTTACTGCTGGAAGACAGGAAAGAAGAGATGGAGTTGAGGCAAAGATCTAGGCAAATGTGGTTAAAAGAAGGGGATGGCAATACGAGATTTTTCCACACTATGGCATCAGGGAGGCGGGGAAGAAACTATTTGCACGAGATTGAAGTTGGGGGGGGGGGTAAGAGTATCGGGGGGGGGGGGGGGGGTAGATTGGCAATGTGTTGCGGGGCCACTTTGTTGAGGCGACGCGAAGGAAAAGGGGGGATAGTTGGGGGTAGCTGAGGAGAGGGGTGGAGGCTTTGTCTAGCGAGCAAGCAGATAGGTTAGTGGCCCCTTTTTCTGAGGAGGAAGTAAAGAGAGCTGTCAGGGGGTTGAATGCGGATTGTTTTCCTAGTCCTGATGGTTTCCCAGTGCTGTTCTACCATGAATTCTGGGAGTTGTTGAAGGAGGAAGTCTTGGAGGTGCTTAACGAGTTCATGGAAGGGAACGGAGGCTTTGAGAAGGTCAACTGGGTCTGTTGTTCCTCCTTTCTAAGGAGACTCCAGTGAGGGTAGAGGACTTCAGCCCTATTGCGATTTCCAATGCCCTCTACCTTATTGTGGCTAAGATTCTAGCGACCGGTGTAAGGGAGTGCTGGACTCGGTGGTGCCTAGCGCGGAAGATGGCGAGCGGCCTGGTGATCAGTGATTTGTCTTGATTGGAAGCGGTCGAGGAAGAAGGGGGCTATGTGGAAGACAAGAGTTTATGACTGTGTTGACTGTAATTTCTTGTGGGCGTCTCTACGGAGAAGAGGTTTCCCCGATACTTGGGTCAAATGGATGATGAGGTGTGTCACTGCCTCCTACTCGATCGTGGTGAATGGCTAGCCAGAGGGGGATTCTTTCAACCCCAACGGGGTGTCCGGCAGGGATGTCTGTTGGCTCTATGCATTTTGTAATTGTGGCGGATGCTCTAGTAGTTCTTTTTAGGCACGCGGTGGGGGTACGGTGGTATGAGGGCTTTCGTTTGGAGGATATTTCTGTCAATCTGCTATAATATGTAGATGATATGATCTTATTTCTTGGAGGCTCAGAGGATCAGAATGGCAATGCAGCTCAGTTGATCGAAATTTTTAGCAGTCTTTCAGGACTTGAGGTCAACATGCACAAGTCGGTGGTCATTACTTTTGGGATGGATGATGCAGAGCACACTAGTTTAGCGGCGTTGACCGAGTGCCTCCTAGGTGACCTTCCAATCTCCTACTTGAGGCTGCCGTTGGTGGATAGGAGGCTGAAGAAGTCAGATTGGAACGTTGTTGTGCAGAGAATGGAGAAGAGTTTGGCTGTGTGGAAGGCGATCACGCTGTCTAGGGGGGGAGGGAGTTGATTCTTTTGAAGCATGTGCTCTCGACCGTCACTATATTCTTCTATTCTACTCGACTGATGCTGGTGGGGGTTAGAAAGAGGATTGAGACTTTGATGAGGAGATTCTTTTGGTTGGACGAGAAGCAACAAAAGATTCGGGATGCATCTGGTGAGCTAGGAAGAAGTGAGGAAGGGCCGTAATGACGGAGGGCTAGGGGTTCGTGATGTAATAGTGTGCATGAACAAGGCACTTCTCGCTAAGTGGATGATTCACATTTGGGGTCTATCGATCTCGCTTGCGGCGAGACTTGTGAGAAAAATCTATGGTGTCAGGGGTGAGCTGGTGGCTGGAAGAGTATTTGAATCACCGCTCTATGTCGGTATCCGCGAGGTTTTGCCTTTGATTTCACCTAGACTGCAGCCAAAGGTGGGGGGTGTCACTTATTCAGATTTTGGCATGATGACTGGACGGGGGAGGGAGCACTTGAGGGAAGATTTCCGAGACTATTTGCATTGGTAGCATTGATGGGGATTCCTCTTTCACAGGAGACGGATTCAGATACGTAGTCGCCGGTCTTCTTGTCAGACCTTTCAGAGCAACTCCGAGTGGAGTATGTTAGGTTGCAGGCAGAGATTCCACCGTCAGGGAACTTTACACAGAACATCGATCATTTTGAGTCGGTGGCACGAGATTCTCTGTGAAGAAAGCTTATGAGGAAATGTGGAGAGTGGCAGAGGAGCAGGAGTTGGATCTTTGCCATGACATGAAGTTGGTTTGGGCAGCTAAGATCTCGTACAAAGTTAAGATATTCCTGTAGTGTCTGAGAAGGGGACGCTTGTACGATAAAGCATGGAGGGGGAGGTTGTTAGGCTTGGCGGATACGCTGTGCGACAGGTGCGACGGGTTGGTGGAGGACTCGGATCATTTGTTCTTCAAGTGCTTGGCATCTTACCATGTCTGTAGGGAGGTTGGGATTCCTTGGGTGGCGACCGGAGGGGCAGCAGAGTTTGGGAGTTCAGTTCGAGGAGTGGGCACCAGCTTTAGAGATGACTGTTCCACGCCGTTTGCTGTTCTGTGGGCCATCTGGGTTGGACGAAATGATTTGATCTTCAATAACCAAAGGTTTTACTCCGAGAATGTTGCTACTCATTGTAATGCACTTTATAACTTTTGTGTCTCCCGATAATGTACTCTAAACTTTTTTAATGAAATAGATGCTGCGGTGACTCCCTCCTAGGGAGTTCACCCTCTTTTCCATAAAAAAGATCATATATGACCCTTATATCACACATATCGGTCATATCGAACATATTGTTGTTAACATTGATTGGTGATTTTTTTTTGAAATCCGGAAGCAAGAGGGATACACTCGATGGTGCACTCCCAAAAAATTTTATTCAAAAGAGGAAACAGGCACAAGGGACAACAAAAAAGGAAAGCCAACAACACCCACACCTACAACACCTTTACCACGCCCAATCCCTCACCAGGTGTTTCGCACACGCCACCACATTCTCCTTGCAGAACCTTTGGCCCGAGAACACGAGATCATTTCTCATCGCCACACCGCCCACAACACGGCAACCGGATACAGAACCTCCAGTCTCGACCTTCCTTTGTTAGCCCGGATCGAAGATCAGAACGCAAGAAGGTCAGCGGTGCAACACCAACCCAAATCAGCCCCCTGCCAAAGTCAACCACCGCGGGGCACAAGAAGAATAAGTGCTCCACAAACTCGACCACCGCAGCACAGAGAAGACACCTGTCGGACACCACGCCTAAGAGCCGAGCACAACGGTCTCTTGTCATCAACCGCTTCCTCCTCATCAGCCATAAAAAGAAGCCAACCCAATCCGGAAGCTTCAGAGCCCAAATATAGGCACAATCAAGAGACAACTCCTCCGACAGGGACGGAGGCGGCCTAGCAATAGCACCATAAGCCTTCTTGACCGAGAAAGGGGACTCCCTCCAGCACCAGTGTTCGCGCCCCCCAGGAGGGCGCCCAAACTCCCGCACCGCCTCGAGCAACACCAAGAACTCTCCAACTTATGATCCGAGAAATTCGTCACGATGGAAGGACACCAGGCTCCATCCCCCAACAAGCCGCAACCGAACACGCTCTATCGACAACCAAAGCAAAGAGTCGCGGGAAGCGAGAGCATAGCGCCCCCCCGTCCAACCAAAAGGATACCGACTCCCCGCCGCCAAGCACCGGCCTGAACAACCCGACGTTCTTCAGAAACACCTCCACCACCCCCTCCAAAACATAGTCGACGAGGCAATAGGGTATACCTGCGACGGCAAGCCACCCCCCACATCATAAATCCTCCGCAAGGCATTAAGACAAAGATCCTCCTTGGGCCCCCATAACCTGCACGCCCACTTTAGGAGCAAGGCCTCATTCATCTGAGAAAGCGACTTGACCCCCAGCCCCCCCTGCTCCTTCCCGCACGCAATATCTTCCCACCCAACCAAGTGCATCCCTCTCGCCCCCTCCCCTCTCTTACCCCAAAGAAAGGCCCGCATACGCTTCTCCATCCGTGCCTTGATCCCTTTTGGCATCTTACGATTGGACAAAAAATAGATCGGGATCGTCGAAAGAACCGCCTTAAGCAACACAAGCCTGCCCCCACGCGATAACAGCGCGGACTTCCAGCCCGTCAACCTCAGCTCCACTTTCTCCACCACTTTCAGCCAATCACTCAGCCGCGGCCTCCCCACGTTCAACAACATCCCCAAGTAATCCATCGGTAGCGAAGAACACGCCGACCCTAAAGCCATCGCATACTCATCACGGTCCAAGATCGCAGGGCCGAGGGGCACGAACACGGACTTGGCAACATTCTTGAACAACCCAGAGAGCTCGCCGAAGATCTCAAGCGCCACGGCCATCCCCCTCGCCTCCGCCACCCCCCTCCAAGAAAAACAACATATCATCCGCGTACTGCAAGATCGGAATATGCAAATCCCTCCTGGAAAAGCCCCGCGAGAGGCCGCTGCCAACCAAAATATCCGCAAAATCAGATAAAACGTCAGCCGCCAGAATAAACACCAACGGAGCAAGGGGGCAACCCTGCCGGACCCCCTTCCTCGGCTGAATCCAGCCCCCCTCCGGACGACCGTTGACCATGATAGACATCGATGCGGTGGTGATACAACGTCTCACCCACACTATCCACAGCTCCGGGAATCCCTTCCTTCTAAGTACCGACCAAATAAACCTCCAATCCAGGCAATCGTAAGCCTTTCTGAAGTCCACTTTCCACATGATTCCACGCACCTCCCTCCTCTTCCAGTCGGCAACGATCTCCGACGCCAATGTGAGACAATCGGCAATCGGCCGCTCCTTGATGAAGGCCGACTGTGAAGGGGAAATAGCACTGCCAATAACGCCAGACAACCGAGTAGCGAGAACCTTTGCAATAATGAGATAAATGGCGTTCGACACCGAAATTGGGCGGAAGTCATCAATGGAGACCGGCGCCGACGACTTCGACATCAGAATGACGAGAGCCCTGTTGATCCTATCGAAACCCGCATTCCCCCTGCAGAACTCGAGAGCCACATCCAGCACCTCGTGGCTACAAGATCCCAAAAATCCTTGTAAAACGCCACCGGGAACCTATCCGGGCCAGGAGCCGCATCACCATTTAGCTCCCACACCGCATCCTTAAGCTCCTCCAAAGACCAATCGCGAACCAAGCGCTCGACCTGATCGTGCGCCACCACCCGCGTGCCCGATCCCAACCACCGCCACCGCATGGGGATAGTCGACGAAGCCACCTTCTTGAAGTAATCAGCAATGGCCCTCCCCATCTCTCTATTACCCTCCACGTGCGTCCCCCCACCAACAATGGAACACAACGCACTCGCCGGACGCCTCCCACTAGCCACGCGATGGAAGAAAGAAGTATTTGCATCCCCCTCCCTAAGCCACCTGCTCCTCGAGCATTGCCTCCACTCCGTCATGCGTTTCTTATCCTCCCAAGCAACAACCATCTGAGCAACCTGGAAGAAACATTGATTGGTGATTAATAAACATTGGAATTGGAGTCAAAGTATCTAAGTTAAGCTCACTTAGAACACCTGTTTTGTTCATGGAAGACAATGAATGGCATTGAGATGAGTTGCTTGATTCAAACAATGTGAATAATGATTAACGAGATAATGTTTCTTTGGTATAAAGATTTATTTATTCACAAAATAAATGAAAAAATATAAGTTAATGGAATATTGTAAAAGAGACTACCTAGTCACGAGGGGTTTAGAACCAAGAGTTCCGTAGAGGGCAAGGTAGGAAATATCGATATCGTAAATGACGTAGAAGGTGATTTTTTCATGAATTAAGGTCATCCTGATTATTAAAACAATAAATAACATACAAATACACATTGTATGCAAGAATAAGGTGTATTTCACACACTAATACACATTATATCGCACAAATCGCTGGATGTTAATGCTGACAGCTGAGCTGATTACTGAGATGTATTATGTACTTGTGATTCTAACTTGATCAGCATTAGACTTATTTTCATCTCTATTGCCAAAAGAGGACAAAGTCCACCAATTGAAGAACCATCGTATGCACCCCCTGTAGCACCATAACCTACCAGACGGGGGTCTCCCCGCCCGATCAACGAGCATGGGGGGGATCAAGGTGGAGCAGGTGCGCTCCCCGTACAGGGGTGTGGGGACATCGCCTGACGAACACAGAAATTGCGCTTGTTAATTTTGATCTATTGTTGTAGCCAGGTAATTCGGAGATTCGTCAGAAATTGATTACGTCGAGAAATGATAGAAAATCATGTCTCAATGCGATCATGTTATTTATTTTACTTGAGTAAGTTCCAAGGTCGAACTCATGAAGATAATACGAGGGTTCAGAATTAATCTTTAAAAAATTCAGAAAATTAGCCTTTCAAAGAAGAAGGATTAATTATCAAAAATTAGCCTTCGTTGTAATTCTGAAAACATCGGGGTACTGCTGTAATATGTCTTGCATGCACGTGGCATGCACGTGGTCGGCTCCAGGCTCGGGCGGCGGCTCGTATCTGAGGCTCCACGTGTCTCCAGGTGTCAGATGCTTCTTGCTTCGGGGATGCCTGAGGCACGATGCTCGAGTGTCGGTTTGGTGATGAGTGCAGTCATCGGATGGAAACCGATCCGATGGTCTACGTCTAATTTTAGGCATCTTCCAATGGCCAGGATGCACCCAGTTCGTGATCAGACGCTATCTGCATCACCTGGGGGTGCCTTCTTTGATCTCCGATAACATATTGAAGCTTGCTCTGGAAACGTGAATGGAGCTCCGTGGATGGTGGTGGGGAGGAGCTGAGTGATGGAAGTGTGCGTTGGAGATAGAATGGGAAGTGGAGGGGACCTGAAGGTGGTGCGATCGATGATCGAAGGAAGGAGATGGCTGCGTCGATCTAGTACGAAGAAGGAGAAGAAGATGACGAGGTGTAGGATGAAAAAGAAATATATTAAGAGGGAGGAGAACGATGACGCTTGGAGGATGAGGGTACTTAGTGCCTTCCTCGATCTTTGCCTCAGAGACCTGGTGGAGGAGGTCTCAAAGCTCGGCTCCTCGCTGAAGGATGAGCAACTCGGTCGGAATGGGTTGGTGGATCGCGCTTCGGGTGGAGGTTTTTGCCTGAGAGGGATAGGGTCCTGTCACCACCCTATCTCTTTGGTTCGCTCTCCCTCTTCAATTAATGAATCGATGATGGTGGATACTCTCCAGAGGATCGCGACGATGGGTGTTTATAGAGAGAAGGGGGCGATGGGGATAGGATGATTAGGATTAGGGTTCGGTTAGAGTCGATAAGGGGAGGAGTCGGGGATTGCTTGGTTTCTAACGACAATGACGTGCGAAACTTTAGGGATTAGGTTAGTTTTAGGTGATAATGCTTTGATCATGCAGTTGGAGGAGGAGATTATTTTGTTGATCGAGAGGTTATCGGAGAGGGGGAAGGTGGCTGATAGAGGTCTGAGAAGGGTGGAGGAGATGGAGGAAGGCGGTGCTGGCTAGTGCATTGGTGGGTACAGCGGTGCCGTGGAGAGCGCTGGAGGTTTGGGGTGAACATCAACCACCGTTGGATTGTGCTCAATCCAATGATGGAGGATGGTCACGTGCACATCACGTGAATGTATAAAGGAGAAGGTGGAATTCAGAGGCACCGTTGGATCAAAGGATCCAACAGTCCAGATCAACTGTGCTAGAAGACAAAATAGGTTGAATGGGAAGGAAGCAGGTTTGACCAGGGACTTGAGGTGGACCAGTCGCGTGATGACGCGTGACGTGTGAGTTGACCAAAACTTTGACCAATGCAAAGAAATATAGAGATAAATATAAAAAATACCAACTGACCTCTAATGTAGAAATGATCAAAATGAAAAATATGCATCTAAATGTGATCTACACATTACATGAAGGACTCAAATGCAATCGGAATGCAGAATGAAAGATATGCATTTTTGGTGAAATTTTATGTATATAAAATAACCATTTTTTATAGCTTTGTAATTTTTATTTGGTTTTTCGTGAATGAATATTGCATGTAAAAATCAAACATATTGTGGAATAATGCAATGGACTCAAATGACATTTTTTTGGTATTTTTGTGGATTGAGTCAATGTTAAAGTGAATTAGGGAAGTGGATTACTTACAGGTGGACAAGGTCAATCAGCTTAAGTTAGAACTTATCTTTTCTTTCTTTTTTCCTGATTTTTTTAGATTTTTATTTTTATGTAATTTATTAAAGCATTAAATAAATTAAAGAAATGGAAAAGAAAATAAAAAAAATGAGTAAAATATGCACATGAAATGATATGTCAAAATTAGTAAAAATGTATAATGCACAATTAGGTCCCAAGATCCAATTTTCACAAATAGACTCCGATTCTTTTGAATTTGGTCTTGGTTTGTAGATATTTGAATGTACATTAATTTAAAGTGAGGAGACTACATTTGGACATTGTATGAGAGAGATATTAGCATTTACGGATTTTTGTCTTGAAATTAAGATTTGGGTTTATTTCAAACAAGTTGGTATTTATTTCGGGTTTTTTAATTGATTAAGGTTAGTGATATGTGCATGATGAAGTTGGTTTCATGTCAATTGGAATTAGCATGAATTAATTAAAAATAGGTGAAATTAGGTAAAAATATGCAGATGAATATGAATGCAGAAATGAATGCTAATTTATGCAAATTAATTACAAGTGTATGAAAGTTAATTTTATGAAGTTAACTATAACTGATCATAAATTCTCAGTACGAAGCTCTAATTTCAGCTAATTAGAGTGATGAATCACATATTCATCAGTGTTCCCCGACCCGAAACAAAATATATAATCATGATGTGTTTTAATAGTAGGAGTAGCAAAATAAGTAGTGAAATCAAGTTTACAAGGGTAATATCATTGATATATATAGACGAAATATCAGAGATATCAATGAAGATTGATCGACATCCGAGAAATTTTGTACTGAAACCACTCAATTTCGAGCGATATGGCGATATATTCGCGGCATATCGTCCGATATCCAGGAAAAGGATATCTATATGAATATAGATACCCACATCTCGTCAATACCCAATATATCATCTATATATCATCGATATATAATGACATTACCAACTATGACAACAACTACGACGGTAAAAACTATCGAGGTAGCTAGCCTGAGCAGAGTCAGGGCAACTATTTTGGTGGTGACAATTTTAATATCTTCTCCGACTACTACACGACCGTGACTCCTCCTCCACAGAGATCATCTCCTACTTCGTCATCATCCCGATGATCTCTAGCTAGCACTTCACAACCTCGTCGCGCCGCTCGTGATACCGGATCTAGTGATGCTTATCCTTGTCTTGGGATACTCATAGCCATCAGTACATGCAATATGTGATGGATTAGAAGGTCATATACTCGTACATGACATGAGAGAACTACTACAAGTTCATTAAGTCCGCGGTGTGCTTTTTGAAACATGGAAGGGGGGGGGGGGTCATACGGCTCCGCCACAAATTTTTTGGTTATAAATTGAACTCGTGACCTGGTAATATCTTTTATTGCATTAATCATTAATATGCATGTTGTCATTTATTTTTGTGAATCGATGCATTTTTTGAAAGGAATGAATAAATGCATTTTTACTTGTTGTAAGCCTGTTATTAACAATGATATGTTTGATATGATCGATATGTGTAATGTAACTGGCATATATGATCGATATGTGTAATATATGTATATTTATTAGTTATTTATTGTTTGAAGAACTTGGATGAACTCCATTTCCAATATCTATCAATCAACAATCCACATTAACAATGATATGATCGATATAACCGATATGTGCGACGTAAGGCTATAGATGAGCGATGTGTGATATGATCGTGTATTTGTAAGTTATTTATTATTCTAATAACTTGGATATCTTAATTTGCGGAAAATCGAAAATACCACTTTTTTGAGCTATTTCCGAGACTTCCATAGAAATCGTCAGAATTTCTTGAAATTTCAGCAAAATTTCCCTTTCCGGGTTGATTGAAACAAAATCGAGATTTCGAACCTTGAATGGAGGTTGGTTGATGCACTAGTTAGAAGATGCGAGATTTGTTAAGAGAGGACGATGACGGCCATAGAAGTGTTGGAATGAGATTATCCGAAGGGATTTTAGTTATTTGGATTTAAGCCTGACAATGACCCAGATTTATTAAAACGGAAAGAGGATTTACTAGAAGTCTTACAAATTCCAAGATTCTAAGAGAATCCTAGCATGAAAGACATCATTTTCACAATAAAAACGATGAGAAGAAAAGATAGACCCATTACAAGCCAACCAAATTGCCCAAAACATAGAAACGTACCTCAGGAGCTCCTCCCTGTGGTGATGTCTTACCCTAAACAAGGAGTCCTAGAAAAGCTCCAAGCTTTGTAGGTTTAACCAGTTATCCCCAATCTCTGTCCAAACTACGGGCACTTTCGTGCATTGAAAAAAAAGATGCTCTACTGTTTCTATTTGTGGTTCGCAAAGGGGACATCAGTTGGATACAATATATAAGATTCTTTCAAAATGACCCCATGTCATAATTTGTCTTTTGCGCATCAATCACATAAAAACACCAATTCTGTTTGGTAGCTTTAGATCCCAAATAAACTTGCAATCATGAACCATGTCGTTTGTCCTAGAAGGTGGAGGCCTTGAGATAGTAATGTAAGCCCTCTTTACGGAGAAAGTGTTATCCTTCCAAACCCAATGATTGCGGCCAGTTGACAGGCACTCTAGATGTCTGAGAGATTCAAGGAGTAAGAGATTTTCCTCAAGACATTGATCCGAAAACTCTGTTAAGAAGGAAGTCATCCACTTTCCGTCCACCTAGCACTCCGAGACCTCGCATTATAGTCAACAACCAGAGCAAAAAAGGTGGGGATTGGAGGAGATACGACTGTTATATGATCAGTTGTCAGTCCAAAAAGTAACCATCACCGAGCACCGGTCTGAACAAATCCTGAAAACGGGGCATCACTGAGCTGACTCCTTTCCAAAAGGTCGAGGGCTGAGAAGGATGCTGTTGAGAGATTATGTCCTTAGTCCCATCATTATAAATACTCCGAATAAGGCGACATCATAAGTCTGTATTACTACCCTATATCCTACTTACCCATTTGAGAAGAAGATCCTTGTTCATGAATCAAGACGGGAGATCCCAAGGCCTCAAGCTGCCTTGGGAAGAGTAACTGTCTCCCAGTCAACGAGGTACAGATTGGAACCCTCCTGACCATTCTTCCTCCTAGAGAAAACGTCGTGAAATCTGTTTTATATAACGTCTAACGCCAACTTGGAGAAGTCTAGATGACATAAAATACACGGGGATAGCCGATAGAACAACCTGTATCAAGACTAAACAACCACCACGGGAAAGAATAACCGCCTTCCAACCTGCTAACCTTCTCTCCATCTTCTCAATGACCGGCAACCAATCAGACAGCTTCAACCATCCAACAGAAAGGGGTAGACCCAAATAATAAATCAGAAGAAAACCACTTGCCGCACCAAGTTCATCACACCACTCCTGAGCGTTGTGACTAGACATTCCAAAGGATATAGCCTTAGACTTGTCATGGTTTAAGTTCAATCCTGACATTTCTCCAAAGATTTCCGCCTGTAGTTGCCATTCCTTTAGCCATCTCCTTGTCTCCCTCGATAAAGAAGATTGTGTTGTCTGTATATTGTAAAAGAGGAATAGAGATACTATTAACCAGCGCTATCAGGTCATTAGCTAGCACATGTTCCACCATATAGGGTAAGACACCAGCTGCAATAACAAAAAGCATAGGCGCGAGAGGAAATCCAGGTCTGACTCCACGTTGGGGTTGGAATAAACCTCTTTCTGGACGCCAATTGATCAATACATAGTACGATGTTGTGGCGACACAACACTTCATCCAGGATATCCATAGCTCCGGGAAACCTCTACTAGATAAAGACATCCATAGGAATCACCAATCAACTGTATCATGAGCTTTTGTGAAATCCACTTTCCAAAGAACATCCTTAGGTTTTTATTTTTTTCCATTCTGCAACAATCTCCATGGCCATAGGCAAACTATCCGCTATCTCTTCCAGGAATGACAACATACTATAGCTGAGAAATAATGTGCTCCAACGCCCTATTAAGTCAGATTGCCCGAACCTTAGCCACAATCTAGTAAATAGCGTTGGAGGGTGCAATCGAAGAAAGTCTTCAATTCTCTTAGAACTCTCATTCTTAGGTAAAAGAAAAACGATTGTTTAGTTTCTCGATCCTTGCATTTTCTCTAGTAAATTCCTTCACCACATCAACTACGTCAGCTCCAACAACTGACTAGAACTCCGAAAGAAAAAGACCGGGAAGTTATCTGGACCCGACACACCATAGACACTAAGGTTCTAAACCGCAACTTTCACCTCTTCTACTGTAAAGTCCTGCACCAAGTGGCTAGCATGCTGCTCAGATAAGGCAGACGTGCCTTGGCCAGTCCATCTCCAAGATCGAAACACAGTTCTTCTAGAAAAATCAGAAAAGTAAGCAGCTATGGCATGCCCCATCTCCCTATCTCCCTCTACTCTTCTACCATTTATCAGAATAGATTGAATTGAATTCTGGCGACGTCTTCCACTGGCTAAGCAATGAAAATAGGATGTATTTGCATCCCCCTCCTTGAGCCAAGAGTTTCGTGAACACTGCTTCCAATCCACCACACACTTCTTATCTTCCACCACGATCACTCTTTGGGCCGCCGCTCTAGTGATGAGCTCCTCTTTGGATAGATCCCTAGTGTTCTCCAAGTTATATAAGCATTTCATCTCTGCTTCTGCCTGCACACGACCTGCACGCTTGGCTTCACGGACCTCCTTCTTGAAAGAGCATAGTCTTAAGTGCAAGGAAACTAACTTCTGGGCCAGTTGAGATGCTGGCGAACCAGATACAATGGTCGGGGACCCATGATTTGCAACCAGATCTTTGAACAATTCTTCTAGCAGCCATGCTCATTTAAATATGAAAAGGCCTGATTGGGGGAGGTGTCTCCAGAATCTCAAACTATAGGTTTGTGATCACATCTAGTACGAGGTCTAGAAGACACGATTGACAACGGAAAGGATTCCAACAGCTCTGTAGATAAAAAGTGATCAATTCGTGACCGCGAGCCAGAGTTTCTCCAAATATACTTAGTATCCGAGGGATCAATCACCTTTAGCTCAAGATCATTAATTAGTTCCGCAAAGTCTATCGAGTCTGGGTCTTTCCCTCCTTTAAGCGAGGACGGTCTGTGGATAGTAGAGTAACATTGAAATCCTTGTCGACCAGTGTTGTAAAAGTCGCCCGACTAGTAGGTCCGACTAGTCTAGTCAGTGGGGAGTGCCGACCGAGTACTGACTAATTTCGATAAGGCACACTAGTTGGGCCGATTTTTGCTTAGGGATACCATATTGTTTTACTTTTTTAAAAGCAAAATTATTAATACGCTTATGTTTTATTTAAATTCAATTACTTATTTTTCATTACGATAGTATAAACATGTACAAGGTCTATGTAAATATACACATAAAAATGATTTATATATTTAAAATAATAAAAAAATTCAAAGTTGATTAAAGTTCGACTAAATCCGATTAGTCGTCCGATTGTCGATTAATCGTTATTCAGTGACTCGGTCGACCGAGTACCGACTGCCGACTTTTGCAACCTTGTCGCCGACCAACCAAGCTACCCCAGGAAAGGTGTTTCTCACACTTCAGAGGTCATCCCATAGATTCGATCTAAGAGTTTGTGAGCAAGGGACATATACACAAGAAAATTCCATCTTCATGTTTGTCCAAATATCTCCAGTAGGACCGTAATAGTATATATTCCCTTCAGCTCAGAGACTAGATTGAAAGCTGAATTTTTCCAGGCGATAATCAGGCCTCCCGCAGAGTCGTCAACATCTAAAGATCTGAAATCAAAAAGTGAGCCACAGTTCATGGATTTCCAAAGAAACAACGACCATGATGAAATCTTTGTCTCATATAAGAGAACTATGTTGCTACCCAGTCTCTTAATAAAGCTCCTATCAAGCTCTGTTTTTCTGGGTCACCCAGACCCATTACGTTCCAGGTCAAGTCCTTCATTTAGTAACCTTGGGAGGTCCCGAGATAACAATAGTGCCCGCCGCTTCAACCAACAATGCTTTTTGAACCGGGATGGATTTGGGCACCAAATTTATAGCATTATTTCTTTTTCTGCTTATATACCTTTTCCCCTTTCTCTCTTCACATGACTTCATGTTAGAGGGGCGAGAAAAAGGCAAAAGAGGGTCCCCACCTCTCAGGAGTTGCTGCACCATCGACCCTTTAAGGGTTCTAAGTACCCAATCTAGATTTGTCCTCCACTGATCGGTAGATGCCGGACAGATTTCACCCGAAGAAGGACTGCTCGGAATCGCCAAAATATCGTGTTGGTGATCCCCGAGTAGCAGTGGAGGCACGTTGGATGAGGGGCCTTGTTCCTCTCCCGATCACCCAGGCCACTCAGGCCATTTTGGGCTGAAGCTTGAGGGCTGTAACAAGTGATCAACATTAGAAAGTGGACCACCTATGCTCAAGTCGAATCTTCTCCAACTCGGAAGGAACGACTGGCGGTGCTTCAAGTGATACAGATTCGAGTACCATAGGGGGTTCGAAATACCCAACTCCATAGTAGTCTTTGTAATCGGGTCCTCTAGAAGAGTTACTGGTCAGGTCGGATTTAACTTCGACCGACTAAAAACAATGCCATCGAATGGGCTTCCAACGAGAAGCAGCTGGCGATACCCTAAATCGAGAAGGAAAGGAGAGACCACCGCCACACCTTCCTCCTTTAGACCAATCTTGAGGATTTCCAAAAAAAAGTGCATATCTCGAATTGTACTCCGAAATCTCTTCATTATTTTGAAATGTTTCCAATTTTGACTTATTCGAGAAATCCGATTTCGAGATTCTCGGACCTTCCATTTCCTGTTTGCCAAAAAATTGAACCGTCGAAGACGAGCTTTCCACCTCCTTCTTCTCAGGCACTAGAGATGGTGGTGTAGGAAGAAGGCTCACCACGAGTCTGAAAGTTGCCTTTCCCACTTTCAAGCTGCACACCGATTCCAAAGGGGAGGAGCACATGCTCTCTATCACAAGGAGAGTGTCCATCGGGTCAGACCCCTGTGACCAACCATCAACAAAGACCTTTGTAACGACTCCAACTTCCCTATATGCATGCTTCAGGGCATGTACAGTTCTCGAGAGAATGGGAATGCCCGTCACTTGAACCACTTGGGGATTGTCGGTCAGAGCTTCACCATCCATGAATATTGTTGGCCTACAAGATTTCGAGCCACTATTAAGTCCCAAAAGGATCTCAAATTCTTCCATCGACAACCCCCTCACACTAAATTGAACGGAGTTTAATCTTACAACATCTTTCTTGAAAGAATCTTCCACTAAATCTTGCACTAAGCTTTCAACAATATGGAGATCCATATCACCTTCCTCACAATAAATGACACTCGAACGCTGGATGCATAAGATCTCGATGGCAAACGCATCTTAGGGAGACCACTCCAATTGCAATTGAAACAACACGATGGCGAAATGCACAAGCCCGCTCGGTGACCAAAAGCACCGCCTCGATAACAACGTTGGCCGCGTTTCCGATGAGAAACGAGTGACCAACTTCCTGCCTCCTCTCCCTCGTGATCGGTGTCCCTCTCTCGCCTCTCCTCATATATTTCGGTAGCCCTCCTCCACTCCTTGATCCCTCCCTTCAACTTCCATCGCAGCTGCTCCCTTCCTCATTGAGAGCCTCCTCCCATCGCAACCCCTCCCATCGCATCGATTATGATGTCTGTAAGAGTAAGAAATCCTTAAATGTGTTCAAATGTACAATATATCATTCTCTTTTAGATTTTTTCTTCATTGGCATGTAGTTATCTAGGTTATGTAAGCTAGCAACCTTGTTAGCCAATACTATTCTAAGCTCAGTAATATCCGACCCCCTTTTTTGTAAGCTGGTTCATCTTGATGACTCCAAGTGAAGATCACGAGTATCCTCTGCCCGATCTAGTCTTCTAGGCCGACCAAGCTTGCTTATGACGGGTGTCCCGGAGCGCACATATTTCCTTCTTGTAGTCGCTAGGCTTCAATCTCAAAGTTTCCAGTTTGCGAAACAATCTCACTGTAGGTGTTCCCTCACAATGAAACAAGAATTGGAAATCCACAACAATTTCCTCAAAACGATATTAAAGCAACCATGCTTTCTCAAAACAGATAAAAGAGCGTGGAATCTCGCATTTTCCAGAGCTCTATAACAAAGGAGTGTGAGTAGATCTTGAGTGAGGTAAAGTAGAAATGCAGGCCAGGGAAAGACAGATGCCAACTACGCTAATCCGAGGAAGTGGTCCAACCCTTGACTTGGACCCAGAGTTCAGCCAAGTTTATCTACAATCAATTGCATCTAGGACCTCCAATTGTAGATTATGGACCATGTTAGCAAACTCGACCACCCTTGATTTTGTCCCCCACTCATCTATGGTCGGTTCAAAGCGAACATGGTAACATTAAAGTCCATTCTATTAGCCTGGGAACCAACGAGAATTGTGCACTGACTTCCTGCAAGTTCTTCTACAGCTTAGGCATGAGCAAGGTTGCAATAGTCGGTAGTCGGTACTCGGTCGGCCGGGTCACTGACTAAAGATTAATCGGCAGTCGGACAACTAATCAGAATTAGTCGGACTTTAATCGGCTTTGAATTTTATGATTATTTTTTAAGTATAACTAATTTTCATACATATATTTACATAGATTTTGTACATTTTTATACTATCATAATAAATTAAAAGAAGTAATTGAATTTAAATAAAACATTAAGCATATTAT
Organism: Ottelia alismoides; assembly: GCA_037367405.1. Lineage (NCBI taxonomy): Eukaryota > Viridiplantae > Streptophyta > Magnoliopsida > Alismatales > Hydrocharitaceae > Ottelia > Ottelia alismoides. The sequence goes on along the minus strand of JAZKJV010000871.1, from coordinate 76,229 downwards.
AATCATGGAAGGAAAGATCGCGATATATCGGTGATATATAGCCGATATATCGATATCGACATGGGGCCGATATGGGCACCGATATGGCGATATATTCCGATTTCCAGGCATTTTCTTCACAAAGGCTCGCCGATATGGGCGATATTTTGGCGATATATCATCAAAATATCGTATCGATATGATATCGAAACGATATCGATATCATACAGCCTTCCATGATTATAATAAGTTTGCTTATAAAAAAGCAAAACATAAAAAAATGGTATCTCCAAGCAAAAATTGGTCGACTAGTATCCATAGTCAGAATTAGTCGGTACTCGGTCGGCCACCCCACTGACTAGACTAGTCGGGCCAGTCGGGCGACTTTTACAACACTGGGCATGAGACTCACTTTTGTGGGCCCATACACACGAGACTGCCCTATCATCACCGTTGAGCTTGTTCCTCAAGAGGGTCGAGATTGCATGCTCGCCAATAAACTCTAAAACATATTTAAACCAATCACAGTTCCACACAGTAAGGAAACCCTTAGAGTTGCCTATCACATCCACTGTCCATAATTTCGAGATAATCGAGTTCCACAATCGACTACTACTCCTAGAATCAATCTAGGTTTCTTGCATAAACACCATGCCACAATGCAAAATTTGTATAATAGCCTTTTAAAGGTCCTCTTCTCCGTTTCCAAACCCTGCGTATTCTAATAGACAATTCTCATGAGGTCATGGTTGGCAGCTCTGTGGTGGCATGCATCGTACGCTCGTCCATGGAAACACAAGTTTTAGGGTTTTGCTCCAACGGTTGTGGCTTGGAGGTATGAAGCCCAGATTGGGAGGCCGTAGATGGTTGATGGTGCACCACAGTAGCAAGTGCCTATTTCTCTTTAGAATTTACAACAACGGGGGGCCTAACTATCTTCGTTGACGAGGACCTAACTCTCGAGGTTTTTCTGCGGTAAACTCTCACCTCCTCTTGGTAGATAGGTAACACTCGTGCCTTCTTGTAAGGACGATATCTCTTCAGTCTCTTACAAGGTCTTTCCCTTAAATTGGATCTCGTCAAGGGATCCATTGATGTCGAGGTCCCCAATGTCCTAGTAGTTCTTGGATCAGACTAACCTTAATCGGCGGCAACACTCCAATCCACCTCAACAATGGTGGCTTCCGGTGGTGGTGGCAGTGTCCTGCCCACCGCAATCAAAGCAGCAAGTCAGACCCGAGAACAACTTCACAAGATGGCCGAGAACGCTACAACGAAAGCATTATCATCAATCAAAACTTTAGGCTTGTCATCCGAGAACTTGTTTGGAAATACCGTATTGAAAGGAACATATGGTTTGTCACTAGGTATTTGACAAAAATATAGTTGTCCAGTTTCTAATTTTCTATAGAACCCATCTCTAACATCCTCCTAGAAGGGGATAGAGCTAAGCATAGTGAAAAGGATTTTCCATAAGATGAGAAATGAAAACTAGCCCCACACGAGGTTTATGAACAAGTAATTATCTGATAATGGCCCATCGTTTTGCTAAACAAGATCTATTGAGCTCATGATTCATATCCCTTGTCAGTTTTGATTATTGGGAAGCCAAAAGGGGGATTTTCTCCAACCTCAGTGGGAAGTCAGGCAGAGTTGTCACTAACCCCGCTCATCTTTGTGCTCACAATGGATGCCCATACAATTGTGGTGAGGCAGGTGATTCAGAGAGATGGCACTTTGGGTTTCAGAATTAATGACATCTTAATTTGACTTTTATAGTATGTTGATGACATCATCTTCTTTATTAAGGGGGACCGTCAAAGATCAAAGGTATGAGCACTATACTTGACATTTTGGAAAGCTTTAAGACCTTTTTTTTTGCACCTAGTCCAGATCCAACTCGGTTACTTGATGGTCCAGAACTTGGGTTACATATTTTACCATTCAAGATAGTCATTTAACAATATGTATTATGGAATATCTGCTCAATTGCAATGTAATCTCAATATCAATAGCATATTGTTTACAAACATTTCATTTCTTTAAGTTGAATAAGAGGAAACATGTTCTTACTGAGAGTGGAGACCTTATGCCTCTATTTAAGAAGAGGCTAGGGTTAGGAACTTAGGGTTACACCATAACATGAGAAAGACACGAACCCTCCTAGAAGGGGTTACAACTTATATTGTGCAACACTCTCTCTCATGTTAGATCATATACGTCAATCATGCTCAACTTGCTACATCATCTCTCAAACCAAGAGGACAAGAGGCATGGTGAGTATGTCACCAGTTTAATCATCTAAAACCACATTAGATGTATGCAACGACCCTTTTTATATCAAATCTGTGGTATACTGACAGTCAATTTCCACATGTTTTATGTATTCATCAAACATGGGGCTGTTAGGCATATTTATAGTTGCCATGTTGTCACTTCTGGGATCCATCATCCCAATAGGAGCAACTTATTAGTTTGAGTACTGATTGTATCCATACTAACCCAGTTGCTGCTAGAGTCACTGCTTTATACTCATTTTTTTGCAATAGAGCGGGAAACTGCTACATGTTTCTTTCTCCTTTAAGTGTTAAGATTCTTTACTGGGTAGGTGTGGAAGCTAGTGGTGGACTTCCTATGCAACAAATTTTTACCACAATCCACATCAAAGTAGGCTATAAGGTCCGTAATAACCCCTTTAATAAATACTGAGCCTCTTCCTGGAGAGGCTTGATGTACCTCAGAATTATCATGCATGCATCATAGGTGCCTGATTAGGACAATCTATGAACTAGTTGAGCTTGCCAATAACAAGCGCGATATCTAGCCTAGTGGTGATAATATATAGTAGCTTCTCAACCAACCACATGTAGCTGCTTGTGTCTCAAATCTCTCCAGATTCATAAGTCGTAAATGCATGCTTTATGATCCATGGAATCCAGGTTTTCCTAACATCCCAATCTCATGTAGCAGGTTTGTAGCATATGTCCTCCATGACATAACTAGACGTCATTTGCAATTCGTAATCTCTATCTCAAAGAAGTATCATAGCGGCCCTAGATCTTCGTTGACAAATTATTTTGTTAGTTGTTTCTTTACTTCCACAGTGCCTTCTATATCATCTCCATTAAGGATGATGTCATTCGAACACTATTAAGTAATAGCTTTCAAATTCGAAGAAATCTTGGAATTAAAATTGGGCAATCGGGAGCCAAATCAAACCTTGGAATTAAAATTGGGCAATCGGGAGCAAAATCATTATTGAGAAAAACCAACGGTTTATTTTATATTGAAAATATGAGAAAGGATGGGCATAGAGACTCAATAGAAGATGTTCTCACGAATTGAGTTGGTTGTGTTGATAGCAGGAATATGTATTTGTCTACCATATGTGTTATCTCAAATTGCCAATATTTGGCAAAAGATATGAGGAAATCGGTTCACAAAAATGAAGTCTTAATACAAAGAAGTGATTGGTATTGGTATCATTTTCCTTGTTTGCGCAAATAGAGTTCGAGTGAATCTTCATCAAAGTAGAACAACAACAAAGCCTTTTCCCACAATTAAGTAGGGTCGGCTAAATGGATTCTTCGCCTCAATTCAGATCTATCTTGGACCATTCTCAGGCTTATATCCAAAAAACTAAGATCCCTTCGTATAGTCTCATTCCAACACTTCTTGGGTCGTCCTCGCCCTCTCTTAGCCGACTCAACATCCCAAAACTCGCATCTCCTAATCGGTGCATCGGCTGACCTCCTTTGCAAATGGCCAAAACCACTTTAAGCGGTTTTCTCGCATCTTATCCTCGATCAGGCTACACTGACTTTCCTTCTGATTGCATCATTCCAAATCCGATCTTTACATGTGTGTCCACACATCCGCCTTAGCATTTTCATTTCTGCTACTGTCATTCTCTGCACATGTTTATGGTTCACATGCCAGCATTCAGATCCATAGAGCATAGCATGTCTTACGATTGCTTTGTAGAACTTTCCTTTGATTTTTAAAGAAATTTTCTTATCACAGAGAACAACAGAAGCTCCTCTCCACTTTAACCAGCTTGTATTTACTCTATTAGTAAAATCTCTATCAATTTCCACATCATGTTGTAAAATAGATCCCATGTATCTAAAAGAATATCCTTTTGAATGTTATCATCACCAATCTTCACATCGATTCCTTCATCATTGCTTCCATCAAAAGTGCACTCCATATATTCAGTCTTAGCTCTACTTATACGAAATCATTTAGTCTCTAATGCATGCCTCCAAACCTCAAGTTTCTCATTTACTCCATTTCTAGACTAATCAATCAAACACAATATCATTCATAATCAAAGTAAAAAGAAATGGACTCAAAGTTGAACCTTGATGTAAACTAATGTTGATGTCAAAATAGTCAGTCTTCCTAGACTAGATCCTTACATAAGATAAAGCTCTATCATACATATCCTTTATGAGGTTAATGTATAGGACGTGTACTTGTCTCCTGTAAAACTCTCCACCATATCTCATGTGGGACAAAATCATAAGCCTTCTCCAAATCAATAAAAATCATATGGAGGTTCTTCCTTTTAGCTTTATAAATCTCCATTGTTCTCAACAAATGGATGGCTTCAATAGTTGAGCAACCTGGCAAAGTAGAACATGAAACTAAAAATTTTTAAAGTCCAATTCAAGTTCAAGATAAAAAATGACGAAGCCTTCTCCTTTGATAAGTAGGGTCGACTACTTGGATTCTTGCTCAAATCCATGTTGAATGATTCGACTATTTTTTACGCCGGCTGTTGACTACCTAACGCAACCCCCGCAAGGGGGAATTTGAACCCTGGTCTTTTGGGTGGTAGGCACACTGCACTACCATCAGATCATTTAAGTGGGTACTATTCATGTTCAAGATAATGACATTAAAATTGGAATTTCAAATGTATACCGACATGGCCATCACACATTTCCTTATTTTCTGCACAAACAATTAATGGATGAGGATTTGGGACGTCCTAAATTCTCTAGAACTTCTCATTGTTTATGGTACCATTTTCTAGGACTCTGGTTAATGCCACAAATGGCTATCTTCAGCAAACATATCCTCTAACACTCCCTATGAGACTCACAGACAGATGTTGCTCATGCTGCATATAGACGGCATCCGCCGTAGAGAAATGCATTCTTCATGTCAAGCTGACGAAGGTGTGATCAAGTTGCACTGTTATAGTAAGAAGAATTCATACCGTCAAAAGACGTGCTACGTGGTAGATGGTATTAAAGAAGTCGACCTTGTATGTTAGTGTAAAATCCTTCGGCAACTGGCCTGGCTTTGTATCTAGAAATCAAATCATCTGGATCATATGTCATGGTGAAGACCTAACTGGAGTCAACCATCTTGCCATTTGCTGGTGGATCTACAAGTTGCGACGCTCCGCAGGAGATGTGAGCATCCATCTCCTCGTCCATGGCATGCCACCATCTGGATTTACTTAGGGTGTCAACATGGCTTTTGGGAATATTTATCGTGAACAACTTTTACAAACTTCATGTAGAATGATCCAAGGTCAAAGAAGGAAACTTCTGTAGCAATATGCTGCTTGGTCATTGCCGTTTACACATCCTTAGGGTTATAGGAACATCTGCCATATGAATGGGTATAATATTGCTTGCATCAACACACAGACTACTGGTAGAAGTGTCTGCCCCGGTAGCAGTATGTAAAGGCTTTGAGGAGGGACTCATCTCAGTAGAAGGAGCAAGCATTCACTGGCTTAGAAGGGGGTTGTCTCCGTGGATACTGAAATATGAACGGTTGAACCTAGGTCTCAAGGAGAGGCATGTGTACTGGAGAAGTTTCAAAGATAGTGGAAGACAGAAGCACGTGTACTTGTGCTGGAAAAGATGGGAATAAACTACAAAAATGTGATGTCCGCACTGATATCCATTCGTCAACCAAGCCCTTTTTCTGCTTACTATTCAAATAATCTGGGAAACACATCTGAATCCCTTTGCTGGAGGAAATTAGAAGGTTTTTCCACGTCTGGATATGTAATGGTAGAAGTAATTCCATGTAATTCGGTGACTGGAGGGTTCAAGACAAACTCCACTTGTATGGGATGTCAAAGAAGCAAATCCACGTAGTAGTCATTACTAGCCTTATCCACTCCCATTGAACTTTGTGGAATCATAGTCTGCATTTCACATCTTAACTTTCAAAAGCCAAAATTAAGCCTGAGCTGGCTCATGCTCTCGTTCAACATTGATTCATCGATTGACGTATATACGAGTAAATACACATCTTCCTTTGAAACCTCAAACATGTTGTACGTACTGATCTAAGCACATTTGTACTTTAGGGTTTTAATATTTAAACTGAGGAATTGGTTATAGCCTTAGATGACACATCAACTGCTGTATAAAATATTCAGTGGCATGCATGCGATTCCAAGGTTTATAGGGGTATATATGTAATGACAAGTTTCTGGGTTATATAAATGTCAAAATATTAAATTAAATAAAATTTACTAATTGAATGGTAAATTATCATTAATGGCTGGTAGATAGAGGAAGATAGGGCTTGTGTGCATGGAGTAGAGACTTCCCTTCGAAACCCTACGTAAGAAGACGACAAAGAATCTTCCGTTTGTCACATCCAGGAACGAAGCAGACTTCGATACCTTTATCACCTCATCTGGGAATATGTAGCAGCTAGAATATCCCACATTGCCTTGGCAGTGGGCTGATGGAGGACATCATTAGCAATCTCCATTGACAGTGTACCTGACAACCAGACCTTGGCATACGAATCATCAACCTCCCACGAGGCATATATCCATGTCTTCTCTGCTGGCTCATCCTCGGTAAGAATGTGCTTCTTACCGTTTGACTTCATGAGACTCATGAACTGCATCGCCCAGAGCTCATAATTCGACCCGTGCATCTTTACTATTGGTGCAGGACCTTTGAACGCGCCTATGGAGGGCATATCAACCTTTGATTCTGACATATCGCCGCTGGAGAAGAACTAGGGTTTGTAAACAAAGTGACAGATGTCTACACAAACTGCATAGGATTCGAGTGCGTATGTAGACGTTAAGCACTCAAATCCATCTATCTGAAAGAAGGGACGGCTACGATCAAGGCTCTGCAGTGCCGGCTAGGGCACACCGGCAATCGGCAAGGGCACGCCGGGACTAGGGAGGGCCGCCAGGATTGGAGCCGGCGGGACAGGGGCTAGAGGCCGGCAAGGACTGGGGCCGGCGGCGACGGAAATTGGGGGGGGGGGGGGGCGACGACGGAGAGGGTGGGGGGGAGAGGCCCGGGGAGGCAGCAACGGCGGCGGGGGGGAGAGACGAAGGGAGGGAGGGCGGCGGGTGGGGAGACGGAGAGAGCCCTAAGGCTTGGGCTCTGATACCATGTTGTGAAAAATGAGCAATCTATTATTCAAGGGAACCCTAGGCTCTCTTATATAAGGAGAGACCTCAAGGGTAAAGTACATAGTAGTCCAGAGAAAAATAAGAAATGACAAACATGTACATAGCATATAATAATATCTATCTCTACATTTACTGCTAAATGCTTAATAAATGCCAAAGCTTTCTCGATGCTAAATCCCTAATGGTGGATTCCACTATTTTCAATTCATACCAAATGCATCATAAATTTTGGTATCACTGGATTCATGGACGGATCTAGAGGGGGGCATGGAGGGGCACATGCCCCCCTAGATTATAGGATGCAAATTTTTTACATTGATATACTAGTATATTTATAATGGTATTTTGGTGTTCCTCCACTAAGTGTGCTTGTAAACTTAATTTGTAACTCCCTCAATTTGGATTTGCTTTATCATCTCTCCACAATTCTCTCCTCTACCCCATCTTTTGAAATCTCTTTCCATGCATATCTTCTTCTTCTTCTCTCTTTCATTGTTATATCTCTTAAAAAAATCAGTCTAGACTGATTGGATTGGATACTGCACTCGATCTCGTCAATTCGACTAATTCCATGGAAGTATAAGTAGACATTTAAAAAATGAGTTTGAATATTGATTATGGCCGATTGAAGTGGACTAGCTTGGCTCAAATCATACCGCTACAAAGAATTTGGATATTATTAATTACCAACAATGATTCAACACGAACATTCTTAGTTACACACAAAAGCGTGCATCCACGTGACTTTCATGGTTTAGAATATCGGTTCCACCCTTATGAACCGTAAACTAAGCTCGATCCAATTTTTTGAGGTTGATACAAATGATGAAGTCATGAACACTCTACCCAGTTTAATCCAACAGTCGAACTCGGTAAAGACCAAACGAGTGACTAAATGGTGCAACGTCCGGTCTAAGTTTTAAAAACCTTATCCTCGTCCTTTCTCCATACATCTCTCTTTCTTTCTCCCTTAGTCGTATTTATCTCTGATTCACTCATTGAGAAAATGAGTGTAAAGGTACTTTATTTTATGATTTTATGCTCCATGTTTAAAGTTAGATGTTTTTGTACAATTTTCCCTAACTTTTTTAGATTCTTTCTATATGAAAAGGTTTCAAAATGTTATTTAATGAATAAATACGTATCAAATGTTCAATCTTATGATTTTATAGATGTGTAAGAAAATAGAGATTTTTTGCTCGTAAAAAGTTAGGAAGTTAAATCAAATTGTCCTTTTTTGTTGCATTATAACTGTACCACATGTTACGTGGTAATATTACAATCAATATATAAATAAATATTTTACTTTGTGCCCCCTCTGCAAAAAGTTTCTGGCTCCGTCCCTGACTGGATTCCTTTGTTCTCATATTTAGACATATTCTCCTACAAATTTGATTGCTTTTCTGAAATTGTACCAAGGTTAATCTCTAATAATGCTTCTGAGTCCTTTATCTTCAAATAAAAAAGTTAACAGTGATTTCCATTCAATCAATGGTTTTTATGTTCATAGCCCCAACTGTTGTTGGGTATGTAAATATGAAATGTATTCGTGGGGACAGGTAGTGTCAGGCTTTTATAAGGTCATACACCAAGAACATTGGCATCCTGCATTATATATATCATATTGGTGTAAATGCATCTGGACAAAATCAAACGCTGATTGAGCGATCTGATTTATTACTTTGTTACGTTAATAGTTTTCTTAAGGTGGAGGTTTGGGCAAAGTTGATAAGAAATCAGCTTGAAAATCTATTGACAAGAAAAATGTATCAAGAATAATCGAAGACCATCCATATGAATGAATTGGAAACAATGTAATTTTTACCTGATGTTCGAACTTTTTTTTGTTCTTCCTCTAATGTTAAAATCTCTTTCAGGCTTTGTTCTGAAGGTGGCATCCGTTTATTTTTTCCATTACGAATTGAGTCAAATAGTTTCTGTATTTATCTTATTTGTGTTTGTGTTTTCTAGATGTTTATTTTTTCTCTTTTATTTTGTGGGTTCCTTAATGTGATTTTGCCATTCGATAGTGGTTTCCAATTTCTTTTTCTTTATTTTTTTTCTCCAGCACGTTTGAGAGCTCCAAAATGGTTGAAACGCCCTGTCGGTGTGTCATTTGGTTTTGGTGGCAAGGTTGTTTCTTTCGGACCTAGCACCTCCCAGTCCGGTGTTCCTCCTACTTCAGAGGTAATTCTAGGAACATTCACACCGTCTTCTTTATATTTCAAGATCTCTGTATTTTTATTTTGTTTCCAGGTTTATGTCCATAGTTTAGTTACTGAACAAAGTCTTGTCAACCGTTCCACGGAATTTCAAGCTGCAATAAACAACGGTGAAAGATCTTCCCTGAGAACCTTGTGTGAAAGAAAATCGCAGGATTCTGAGTATGTCAACAAGTTCTACCCTACTGTAGTTCCCTTTATTTTACATTTTTAAAATTATTTAAGTTGTTTTTAGATTTATATCCCTACTGTTCCTATGGAATCATTCCATATACTTACCAGATTGGCTGATGATCGGGAAGCATGGGGCTTTTTGAGGGTCATGTTTGAGGATGAGGGCACTGCAAGGACCAAGTTGCTTGGCCATCTTGGTTTTTCTATGCCTATAACAGAAAGTGCCGTCTCTGATAATCTTCGGACGGAATTAACCAACAGTCTTAGACTTGATGATAATGTGGATGTAACTGGGAAGGAAGATTTGAGTGCATTTTCCTTGGACAATGGGGAAGACTTCTTCAACAATGCACAGCCTTCTGCTAATACCAATCATGATGCAGATGATACTGTCAATGGAGAACAAGTACACGAGAGACAGATAGAGCCTCCTGAAGAATCCGACTCCTCCATCGATGAAAGTATTCAACATGCGTTGGTTGTGGGAGATTATAAAGGGGCAGTTTTGCAGTGTCTATTGGCAAATAGAGTTGCTGATGCTTTGGTTATTGCTCATTTAAGTGGTCCTGATCTGTGGAAAACCACCCGCGATCAATATCTTAAAAAGAGCAATCTATCATACCTCAAGGTTAGAATCTTTCTCCATCTTTTGTTTAGGTAGTTTTTTTCTGTTTAGAAAGCTTTCTGAGTAATTAATTGTGCACTCTTTATTGTTTTCGAGTAATCTGCATTTAACAAACGAGTCATAAGCATGCATTTGGACTTACCATTTATATTTTTATGTATCCAGGTAGTTTCTGCTCTCGTCAACAGTGATTTGATGGCCCTAGTCACCACTAGGCCTCTCAACTCTTGGAAAGAAACCCTGGCTCTACTTTGCACGGTAGATCATATCTAATACTATTGTTTTATTTTGTCACGAGGAACAAGTTTTGGTTGGAGGACATACAATAGCTAAAAATAGATATATTCATGCATTATTTATTATTTGTTGAGTATTTCCCCTTATCTTTGTTATTTATATAAAAAAATAGAAAAACATTTCTTCAGAATTAAAATATTGTTTATGTAGAATAAATTTTATAAGTTCTATGGCATCAACCAACAATATAAATTCAAAATAAAACAAATTTAATTTGAATATTTAGAACTTGAAACTAATCAAATTTGAACTAAGTTAGCAAATTCGTTTAATTTCGATTCTTCGGATTTGAATCTTTTAATTAATCAAATCTTCTTGTGGATTTGAAGGTATCCGATTTGGTTAACATCCATAGGCAAAACATGTATTTTATTTGTCTATCCATAAGATGTTTGGTTAACATCCATATGCAAAACATGTATTTTATTTGTCTATCCATAAGATGCCTGTGGGAGTGCAATGATGACTGATAATGGATTTTTTGGGGCTGAGCTTTGGCCATGATAGTTAGGTTATTACGTGAGTGGAATGGGATTTGGTCACAAGCCTAGTAGAGAAGTGTGGCCTAGGTGTATTGAAACTATAATAGATGAATATAGCTTTTCTTGTGAAGTGGGAAATGGAACTCTGGGGAGATAGTGCTATATAAGCTCCTCGAGGTATTTGTTGATTTTTCTCCTTGATAAATGTGGTTAGATATGCGAGATCGTTGTGAATGTTATGAAGGTATTTGTTTGGGTTACTGCTATGTTGGATGCAACTTTGTACTGCTATGTTGGATGCAACTTTGTAATGCTATGTTGGATGCAACTTTGTACTTACACCAGGTGCTTGGGGATAGACCATCTTTTAGATTTTGGAAGGATGCCTATTTAGAGAAAAAGAGCATTATATGATCGATTCTCGAGGCTTTTTGTATTAGTTGCTGATCATGATGCAAAGGTTGTGAATTGCTGGATGAGTTCTGAAGAAAAACTGGAGATTGTGCTCCGACCTTCCTTTTTGTGTTTTCATAGCAGATGTTACAAGATTTTGTATGGCTAACATACTTTTTGAGCACCATTGAGGGTCTTGTTGGTGTAAAGAAGATCTTTGGGTATGCCATGATGGAGTTTTTTCTATTAGAAAGGTATGTATAGCGCTATTGGCATCCATGTTGCATGGAGATGGAAACATAGTCAGTGATTGTGGATTTTCATGCGATTTCAATGCACTCTTGAGACTTGAGAGTGAAGATCTGCCTAATCTATTTGATTTACCTGGAGAAATACGGAGAATCTATTCTTTTCTTGTGAGTATGGCAAAGTTGTTTGGAGGATCATGTTGCTGTAGTGGGTGAACACATTCCTAATTGACGCAGTCGAGAAAATTGAGAGGGAGGAGAGAGAGGAGAGAGATGCACGAAGCACCTCGCTGGACGAGAGAGGAATGAGATGAGAGGAGAAACTCTAGAAATTGGAGGAAATAGGGATAATGGTGGAGGCACTCTCCAAACCAAAATCCTCAAGTCATAATATAACTTGACCTAGACATTTGCCTCTTTGTATATGCAGATGGTTTAATTACAAATTAAATACAAATCAAATAAAATCCCAATCGACTCTTAATTTGACCATAACTAACATTATCTCTTAGAAATTATTGAGATTACGATCAATCTCCATTTATTTAAAGTAAATAAAAACAATCGACCAACTAATTTGACTAATTAAGGATGAAAAACCCAAATTTTGGGAAATATCCAAATTCATGATTGCTTCAATTCAACTTGACCTCTCAATTTGGGTTTGATTGTATCAATTCTTCACCGCTTGAAAAAACTTTTTCTTGATGAATTGCTTGATCTTTGGTCCACTGTTGCATCATTCCATCCGAATTTATTTGTCTGACCTTGCCCATTTGAGCAATTTGTCCTTCCTTTCAGCATTTTGCTTATAAATTTTTTATCCCTTAAATTAAAATAATTCCTCTTAAGTTCCCACCAAGTGTCACCTGGGGATACATACCAAAAAAATTTTCACCTTGTGAATGAATATTTATGGTGGGGTTCCATTGAAAATATCCCAAATTAGCCCTTTTCCCTTTTATTTAGAGGTTAGGTATGGAGGAAAATCCCCAAAGGATGGGATTTATTTCCCTTTCGAGAGGAGCCCCCAACCCATCTTAGGATTTTGACTCCTTGCATATCTTGGTGGTATCGTTGATCTGGGAATGGAGCATTCGTGTGGCAGCGGTGGAAGACATGGAGGAGCCTACGATGACAATGGTGCTGGATTTCGAGAGGATGGCTCCAAGATGTGTGTTTATGGTGTTGAAGTCGGCACACACATAGCTCTTTTCTGAGATGGCTATGATATTTATGAGGAGGGCCATGACGATTTGGTGTGCTGCTCACACTATCACAAGTATCATTAGCTAGCAGGTGGTCATAATGGCGATGGTGGCAGTGACATGCATCACACTCAATGGGATGGTGGCGTCTACATCTCCATCAAACTTCCTCACCACTTAAAAGATCTGAAAGTGACAATGATCAATGTCGCAAGTGGTTGTAGAGCATTGCTCGAGCAATGGATGGTTTTGATGGGGGTTTAAGTCACAATTGTGGTGGTAATGGGGCTCCCAGACCTGATTGTGGTGTGCATGGATGATGACAAACGAGTGTCGTGGGGAAGGTTGATGGGCTGAAGCGAGCGGCATCGGTAATGTGGATGCATGGAGAGGAGTATGTGCCGGCGGTGGTGATGACACAGTGCATGGTGGCGTGGTTGATGAGCGGCGAGATTTGGGGGGGGGGCGGTGACAGGGATGACATGGGTACCAAAGATGGTAGTGATGAAGGGATGGTGCGAGTGAATGGTGGCGAGGCTGTTAGGGTAGTATATGGTGATGGAGAAGGCTTCAGAAGTGGTGGATATATGTTTGAAATTACATGGACAACAACTTGGAACATGGCCAAAATGTCGTTGTTGGCGTCTTCCTTGATTTCTTCTTCTTTGTTCCCTATTTAGAGTAGATCAAGAATTCCATACTCTTCATCCACATGACCTTCGTCTAAGATGGGTCATGTTTCTTCGTCTTTGTGTATGTGAGTTGTATAGATAAAGTCTTCTTCTTGAAGGAATATATCTTCGTTGAATGCTTGCCTGAATGTTTCTTCTTGTTTCCTAAGTGTAGCGATTTCAACTTGTATAGTGTTGGAGAATGTAATCTCCATGTTGTAATCATCTCCAAGGCGCTTTTCCTTTCCTTTAAACATCACTTGAGATATTATTTCATTCCACATTGGAGAGATGATGTTGTGCTTGCTTGGATCGGTTTCTTCATTTAATCAATATGATCGTTAACTCGTAGGAACTAGTCGAATGCCATGCTCTGATACCAATTGATACAATCATAAAAATTGAGAGGGAGGACATAGGAGAGATGGATGCGCGATGTGCCTCACATGATGAGAGAGGAACGGGATGGGAGGAGCGACCCTAAAAATTGTGGGGGAAAGGGTGTTAATGGTGGAGGCACTCTCCAAAACATAATTCTCAATTCATAATATAACTTGACCTACAATGGACTATTGCCTCCCTTTATTTAGGGAGGGGTTTTATTACAAAACTGGTAATATAATAGAATACAAATCAAATAAAATCCTATTTGACTTTTAATTTGACTCTAACTAACATTATCTACTAGAAATGTTGAGACTACGATCGATCTCAATTTATTTAATGTAAATAAAAATAATCAGCCAATTACTTTGACTAATTAACAACGAAAAATCTAATTTTGAGAAATCCCCAAATTCCTGTTGCATCAATTCAACTTGACCCCTCATTTTTTGTTTGATTGCATCAATTCTCCATTGCTTGGAAAATTTGTCTCCCGACGAATTGCCTTACCTTCGATCCATTGTTGCAACATTTCATTAGAATTTGTTGGTCTGACTTTTCCCATTTAAGCAATTTCACATTCCTTTCAACATTACATATATATATTTCTACCTGGAGGTGTGGCTAAAACTTTTAGATGTTGAAGAGAAACCCATGAAATGTTGAAAATACCAAAATTCAAACAATATGTCGAAGCTTAGGGCAAACTACATAGCAAGCACTAAGGACTCGTTAGGTAGCAGGATATATGATGCAGAATAAGGAGGGATTAAAATGTTGTATCCCTCATTTGTGTTTGATTGTAGGGATAAGATTTTGTGTGATAAGGAGGGTTAAATGGTAGTTATGTATCATTCTTTGTTCGGTTGACAAAATAAGGATATCGAATACATGATAAAAGTTAGTTAATTTTGTTCAGTTTTTATGCTTTAGGAGGACACACAACACATATAGTGGTTTTCATGTAAATCATTAGTATGCTTCAAACACGTTGGATATCTGATTTTTTCAGATCTTGCAAAGTGGATAGAATTCATCGTTATTAAGGCGACCATTGCATGTCCATTCTTATTGAGGTGTTAAGAGACTCACACTAGAGGATGAACACAGTACATCACGCAGATCTGATGGCGAAGTTCACTTCAAAGTGTGCGTCATTCCCCGTGGAACCCTTCAATAGGAAGAACAACTTCACTTTATGGTAGTAACATGTGCATAACTACTCACGCAATGGCTTGTGAGAGCTCTCCAGGTAATAGAGAAGAAGCCAGAGAAGATGAAAGAGGAAACATAGCAGGAGATGAGGGAATCTCATGAACAAAGCAATAGAACTATTTTTCGTAGACAACACTCTTCATAATGTTATCGACCTGGATGATGATCTGCTTGAGGTCTGGAAGAAGCGTGATGGTCAATACAAGTCCAAATCTCTGACAGATGCTAAATACAAGTCCAAATCTCTGACAGATACTATTGCTAAAGAATAAGCTTTATGGTCCAAAGATGATCGACAGGATAAAGATAGAGTGCACTTGAATGAATTCAACGAGATTTTGGAGAACGTACATATACTTGATGAGAAGAACGAGAAAGAAGAGACTATTTAAGGAGGATGCATCGTTGATCTTATTGATGTTTCTTTCATTTTCCTACGATCCTATTGTGATGATGTTGCTTAGACAAGAAGGCACATTGAACGAGATGATTGCTTCTTGACAAATGAGGTAACAAACGATGAAGATAATATGTTGGCGACGTGAGTAGGCCTTCTAGATCAAGGGTTGCATGGTTTGTTCAAGTCACATGGTCCAATTAGATACTTCTATTACGAAATTAAGGGTTACAAGATTGCTAATTGTCCAAGATAGAGAAGGAAAAAGGAAGAATGACGTTTGTGATTTGCACTCTGACCAAGAGGATTCCACCATATTTTGTGACGAAGACTTGCTGGCATGCTTAAGATAGATGAGTGTAGATTCAAGATGGTATATACTATATAGACTCAATATGTTCAGATTACATGCATTCATCGAGGGAGAAATATACCACATACGAGGCATGTGATGATGGCATGGTCAAGATGGGTGGTGTTGGGAAAATGAGAAAACTTATTTATTCCATCCGCCCTAGGCTCTCTTATATAGGAGAGCAGCCTATGGGTAAAATACATAAAGAGTCCAACAGAAAACAAAAATATAAGAAAAGTACAGAAGTGAATAATATATCTCTACACTCCCCCTCAAGGTGGAGCATAGATATCAATCATGCTCAGCTTGGGCGAACACTTCTGGAACGACCCTCGAAGTAACGCCTTGGTAAAAATGTCTGAAGTTTGATCCTTTGAGCTAACATGGGATGTAACAATAAACCCCTTCTGAATCATGTCACGTATGAAGTGACAATCAACCTCAATGTGCTTGGTCCGTTCATGAAATGCTGGATTATTTGCAATGAATAGAGCCGCCTGATTGTCACATTCCACAGCCATAGGAAGCGGGACTTCTATATATAGATCTGCAAGCACAGCCTTTACCCACATCATTTCTGTACTGACGTGGGCCATAGCCCTATATTCAGACTCAGCACTGGACCTTGCTACAACCGTTTGCTTCTTGCTTCTCCATGAGACTAGAGAATCTCCAACATACACAGCAAACCCAGTGGTGGACTTTCTATCCTTGGGGCACCCTGCGTAATCTGCATCTGCACAAGCTGATATAGTAACCTCCTTGCCTTTCTTAAACAGCAGACCCGCACCTGGAGATGACTTAAGGTACCTGAGTATCATATGTATAGCATCCATGTATACCTGACGTCGTTGCTCCATAAACTGGCTCACTCGACTCACAACAAAGGAGATATCAGGCCTGTTAATAGTAACATAGAGAAGTTTGCCCACCAGTTCTCTGTATCTTCTCTTATCCACCTCATCAGTGCCATCATCATATAATTTCATACTAGGTTCCATAGGTGTAATGGCAGATCGACAACCTAGCATTCCTGTTTCACTCAACAGGTCAGTGACATATTTCCTCTGGGTCATTACCAGCCCATGAGGATTTCTGGCAAATTCCAGTCCCAGAAAATATCTAAGGACCCCAAGGTCCTTGGTGACAAATTCACGACCCAACATTTCTTTTGCCCCCTGGATTCCCTGTTCATCATCACCTGTAATCAGAATATCGTCTACATACATCATAATAGCAATAATACCTCTGGGTGTCTTCTGTACAAACAGGGAATGATCAACATTAGAACGTATGTACCCCTGTTTCTCAAACAGGTGTGAGAGCTTCTGGAACCAAGCTCTGGGGCTCTGCTTAAGGCCATAGATAGCCTTATGAAGTCTGCACACCGTAGGACACTCCCCATCAACAGCAAAACCATGTGACTGTTGCATGTAGACTTCCTCCTGTAAGTCACCATATAGGAATGCATTCTTCACATTTAACTGGTATAGCGGCCAATCACGAGTAACTGCAACAGAAAAGGAGGATCCGTAGGGTGGAATGGCGAGCAACCGACGAGAATGTATCAAGATAATCCACCTTATATGTCTGTGTGAAGCCACGAGCAACAAGGCGAGCCTTGTATCTGTCAGTGCTGCCATCTGCATTCTGCTTAACTGTAAAGACCCACTTGCAACTAACTGTAGACACATTAGCAGGTGTAGGAACAAGGCTCCAGGTGCCTCTGGACTGAAGAGCTACCATTTCTTCTTCCATGGCCAAGCGCCACCGACTATCCTTCAGTGCATCTTGATAATTCTGTGGAATATCCACTGCTGACAATGCAATGACAACGTTCCTGAATTCTCCAATGAGACGGTCAAACGACACAGAAGATGCTACAGGATATGACGCGCAGCTCCGCTTCTGCTTTCGTAGAGCAATAGGTACATCTAAATCATCTGTCTCCTCAACTAGCCTCTGTAACACATCCTGCTCAGGAAAATCATCAAATCCATCAATAGTAATATTTTCAGAACATACCTCAGGCGAGCTAGATGATGAGCGGTGACCATGAGTAGAAGCATGCCTACATGTATAGTGGAATGGCAGTGGTGAAACAGGCACAGTGACAGGAGGTGTAGTAGATAATGGCGGTTCTGATGGTGGTGGTGGTGTTGGCATGTATATAGCATCAGTAGTGTCAGAAGGAACCAGCTGATCACTTGTAGACGAGGAGTACAAAACATATTCGAAAAAGGCGACATCAACATTGACTAATTACCTCCTGCGCAATGGATCGTAACACTTGTACCCCTTCCGTGTTCTGGAGCATGGCCTCAAATTTCAGCGAAATTCAGTCGAATTTCTGTCGAATATCGATATCCAGTCGAAATCGAAATTCGACCGAAATGCCCGAAATATGGGGTTCCTAGTACAAAAAATGACCGAAATGATCGAAATTTCAGTCGAAATTCTACCGAAATTCCATCGAAATTCTGTTTTGGTCGATACCGAAATGGTGATCGAAACCGACATTTAAGGCCTTGTTCTGGAGTACCCGACAAAGATACACTTGACAGCCCTAGGAGAGAGTTTGTCAGTCCCAGGAGACAACTGGTGAACAAAGGCTACTGAGCCAAACACACGAGGAGTAAGGGAGAACAATTCTTTGTCAGGGAAAATAAGAGAGAATGGAATCTTCTCACCTAAGACAGATGACGGCATTCGATTAATAAGATAGCATGCCGTCAGGACAACATCACCCCAGAAAGAATGTGGGGCATGGCTCTGTATAAGAAGTGACCTGGTGACATCGAGTAAATGATGGTGTTTCCTTTCAGCAACCCCATTATATTGGGAGGTATAGGCACATGATGTTTGGTGGATAATCCCTTGAGCTGAAAAATAACTGGATAGGGTATGAGTACAGAATTCTAGGGCATTATCACTTCTCACAATCTTAACAGATGCAGAAAACACATTACGAACTTCATTAATGAAATTGATGATAATATTCCTCGCTTCAGATTTATTCTTTAACAGAAATACCCACGACACACGAGAGAAATCATCCACAATAACTATATAAAACCAGTGTCCCTGATGATCAGGAACACGACTAGGACCCTAGATATCGACATGAAATAACTCAAACTTGGAGGTACTACTCCGACACTAACGACTGGGAAAAGTAGACCGATGATGTTTTCCCAACTGACAAGCCTCACATTGAATGGACGTGTGAGGTGAAAACTGAGGTAACACATGACACAGCTTCTGAAGTGGTAGATGTCCAAAGCGCAGGTGCCACAATAATGGGGAGATAGCTCTAACAGGTAGAGTTGATGTTCTAGCATAAGGAGTCCGACTAAGGCGATAGAGGTTGCCTTGCTCATAGCCACGCCCAATCACGTTGCTCGTAAGGATGTCCTGAAAAACAAGAGAGGATGGATAAAAAATTGCTCGACAATGTAAATCCTTTGTAAGTTGGCTGATGGACACACCTTCTTGAGATGCATGGATGGTGTCAATAGACCTTGATCACCACACAGATGATGTGTGGCACCAGAGTCCATAATCCACTCTAAAGTATCTAATCCACTACTGCTAGTGAATGCATAGGTGCTACCTGATGTACTGGTGGATGCAGATGCGACAACGTCAGCGTGACTCTCAGAAGTAGATGTTGATGCAGTGAGACCAGATGGAGGAATGATGCCCCTCAGACGGGTTACAAGATCATCAAAGCGTTGATCCATTGATGATGCAGCTGGGGGCTCGATCTGTTCAGCGACTCGTGCAGAGGCCGGAAATCCATGCTTAGAATAGAATGTGTCTTCGGTATGTCCAGAACGATGGAAAAAAGTACATGATGGACGAACACGGCCTCCTTTACCGCGAGGTCCACGGTCACGGAACTGATGGTGACCACCACGACCTCGATTGGTTGCCATGGCTGAAGCTGTCTTGTTTGTAGCAGACGAAGGAACAATGATACTACTCAGCCTATGAAAAGCTTCCTCCATAGGAGGAATAGTAGAATCCGCCAAGATCTGGGAACGTGCTGCCTCGTATTCTGGATCAAGGGCATCAAGGAAAACACCCACCATAGTGGCATTCCGATATGTTTTCTATTGCTCTGGAGTGGCTGTCAGAGGCATGACGCTATAAAGCTTCTCGAACATTCCATGTAATAACGTGTACAGTGAGTGGAGAGGCCGTCCATTCTGCTTGATTGTAAAAATGTCATGCAGAAGTTGCAAAATCTTCGTCTCATTCTTTGCCTGTGAGTAGGTAGTAGCCAAAATGTCCCACATTGCTTTGGCAGTGGGCTGATGGAGAATATCGTTAGCAATCTCAATTGCTAATGTTCCGGAAAGCCAGACTTTGGCATATGCATCATCTGCCTCCCAAGAGGCATTAACCCCTGTCTTCTCAGCAGGCTCTTCCTCAGTAAGAATGTGCTTCTTACCGGTTGACTTCATCATGCTCATGAACTACATGGCCCACAGTTCATAGTTTGAGCCATCCATCTTCACAATAGGCGCTGGACCTCTGAAGGCGCCTGTAGAAGAAATATCTGCCTTGCTTTCTGACATTATGATATAAGAAGACTAGGGGAGTAGACTGAATGGATGATTTTGTCTACACTGACATTAACGGGTTTAGTTGCATGTGTATACACGAGCAACCAAACCCATCAATATGTAAACGCGCGCGCGGAAAGGACTGGAGTTGCACGTCGCACGCACGCTAGTCTAGGACTGCATGCGCACGGAGATCACACACGTACACGCGCGCGCAGATGCGGGTGCTGGATCACGTCTCGGGGATGCACATGCGCACGCGAGCAGGTGTGCGCGTAGAGGATCACACAGTGCGTGCACTAGCGCAGATGCGCGAGTGCATCGCACAGAAGACGCGTGAGTGCTGCAATTCAGATGACGACGCACCAGCGCACTGGAGATGCAACACGCAGATGACCGCGCACTGGCTCGCGGTTGTTTCTACGAGTAGGCACCGGAGGCGGCGCACAGGAGGAGGTGCGTGCGCAGGCGGTGCAGGCGTGCGCGGGCGGCGCAGGCATGCGCAAGGCGGCGCGGGCACGCGTGGAGGGCTGGAGGGTGAAGGCTAGGGTTAGGGTTTTGGCTCGAGAACTCCGGTCTAGGACCGTCGCTCTGATACCGTGTTGGGAAAATGAGAAAACTTGTTTATTCCATCCGCCCTAGGCTCTCTTATATAGGAGAGCAACCTATGGGTAAAATACATAAAGAGTCCAACAGAAAACAAAAATATAAGAAAAGTATAGAAGTGAATAATATATCTCTACAGGTGGAAAAACTCACCACATCAACGGAGTTGGATAAGTGAAATTTTTGTTGTTTGACGGAACGGTACGTGAACATTGACATGTGTCTAATGCGTTCCTACAATTAAAAAGAATCTAATTTTGTTGGGATCGATCGAGTCACTATTTGATACAGAGTTCCAATAGCAAGTAAGAGAGCATGCATGGCGATGCGAGGAACGAGGATGTCGAATATGGTTACTTGTTCAACTCGTGACCATTGTTCAAAAAAATGTGCCTTGAGGCGCAAAGGCGCTCGAGGCGAAATGAGGCAGTCCCAAAGAGCCTCGAGGCGACCTCCTCGGACCCCCTAGCTGAGGCGAGCGCCTCGAATGCCCGAGGTGGTCGAGGCGACGAGGTGGGGCGAGGCGTTACCTGAGGCATTATGGATTTACCAGATTTTTTTTAGAAACTAATCGGTTCTATTGGTAGTTTCAGTTTATAAAGGCATAGTTGTTGAGGATATATTTATGCAAGATGAATACTTAAATTTGACCTTTTCATATTCATATTTACGATTAACATGTTCAATAATTTAGCAAGACCCCCGCATTGGTAGGATAAGATGGCACACGGGGACATCGGACCGTTCTTCAACTAGGTTCAACAGAACATACGGTTAGGATTTATATCCTATTCATATTAACATCTTGGATATCTTTAATGACAAATGTAGCCAATGACTCTCTTTGATAAATATTTTAATGATAGTTATAGCCAATGATTTCCTTTTTGATTGGGTAGAAATTTAGTAGAAAGGTTTATATAATTGACACAACCTTTTTTTATGTTCTTATCTTCATAATTTCATCATATATTACAATGTTATATTTCATATGTTTGTTAGATTAGATTATTTCATCAAGAAATATATTTATTATACTTTTTATAATTATTTTCCTATACAAACTGAGGCTTACATCTTAACCGCCTCGAGGCTATGCCTGTCATCGCCTCCAGGTAAAACGCCTCGTTCCGCCTTTCATTTTTTAAACCTTACTCGTGACATGTGATGGAGCTCTAGTTTTTCCTACGATGAGCAATATAAGAAGAGGATAACGTGTTGTCAATATCTTTGCTGCGAAAACATGTAATATCTATAGGGTGATGACATAATCCTTCGTCACGTGAGATGCATTGTGTTGTGTTAGAAGGCATAACAATTAGTTGTGTGGACATGCTCTATAGGAGGCACGACGAGAGCACATAACGACTGGTGTAACACCCAAAGGTAGTGAGTTTCTGATAAGGAGATGGGCAGATGACGAGGATAGTTTTTTTGAGAAATAGTGGGATGGATCTCTTGTAAAGATCCATCCAATATATATATATATATATAAAGAATTAAACAAGTGATTACATCCGCCAAGATTCAAAGAGGGCCTGGCGTGCCCAAGTACATTCTCATAATAAAATCTCGCTCCCTCAAAGACCACAATTTCTAGCTAACCATGTGGACCAAATAGTCGCATAGACCTTCGCTCTTCCTTCCTCTGAACCATACCACCTTCTACCAGTGTTCGGAAATGCGATCCATGCGGTCGCATATGCGTATTCGGTCACTTGATCGAAGCACATATGCCATATGCAACAAGTTGCGGTCAAAATGCGTATGCGATCCGCATATGCAAGCACATATCTGATAGGATTCATGTTAATCCATGACATGTTGATGATACATTAACTCGATTTTTTTCTGAGCAACTCTTATATCATCATTTACATTGATGCATCATTTCATTATTCTGGTATATGTTGTATTTGAGAATATAATCTAGGGTATTTTTTTCATATCCATTTTTCCATTGTTCTCAACACTTATTAACGAACTGTTTGCTGCTTTTTGAATTTTCTATCTAATGAAATTCATTCTAATTCTTCAAATAAAATATGAAATAATTGACTAACAGTCTAGTATTTTACATTTTTGTGCTTCTAATAAATATTATATGCAAACACAATATATTTTGTGTCAACATGTTTTGTCCCTTGGGGTGCGTTTGGTTGGTGGGTTAAGGCGGGTTAAACTGGTAGAGGGTAACGCGTTTTTGGATTTTGGTGTTTGGATAGAGGGTTAAACTGGGGGTGGGTTAGAAGTGGGTTTGGGGTGATATGATTGTATTGAAGTTTGAAAAAGTGAGTAGTTATTGTGATGTGATTGTATTGAAGTTTGGAAAAGTGAGTAGAAGTGGAGTAGTTTATAATTTTTATATGATATGATGGTATAATATATTATTTTTTGATAGGATTGATGATGTAAAATTGATTTATTTAATTTTTTAAAAAAGGAATAAAGTGGGGCCCACAGGGAGAGAGGGGGATGTGGATTAAGAGAGGTAAACTCCCCTAACCTGCAGGTAACCCGTCATCCAAACGGTACCTTGGAGATACATATGTATATAATTTCGAGTGTATGATTTATATACCTATGATTATTCTTTAGCTTTTGTTATCTATAGGATCTATATATACACTAAAGGTTTTCTTATAGAATTCATGTGTTCCCTGTTGAATCCAAATTTGTATATGTATGTATATGCATTAAATGCAAAATACACAGTAAAAGATAATCAATTTAATATCATGCTTATATATCTTATTGATTATATTATCTTATTTGATTTTTTTGATTTTTGAGTTTGTTAGATCAACTTTTTTATTAATCACATTTTATTGTTTATTTTATAATATTTTAAATTAAAATATTATAAACCACATATACCTCTGTATACTCCTCTACATATCCGCTTATTCGCTTTAGACTGCTTAACCCAACGAATACCACATATTGCATTTCTGAACATTGCCTTCTACGAACAAACTCCCAGAAAGTATCTCTATCGCTCCATTCTAGACCCGCAATTGTCGCATTTCTCCAAACATCAACCACCCCTGGGCACTTAAAGAATAAGTGATCTATATTTTCAGACGACTCACCACATCTTCTACATCCCTCCTCTACACTTGGAAAAATCCTTGCCCTTCTAGCTGCCGTCAACCTGTTCTCTCCTTAGCAGCCAACACCTTTCCTCTAGGACTAATCCTCCAAGTCTAGATCCTCGCACAATCTCTCGAGACCTCCAGATCTGATATTGGAGTTTGGGCAGCCACTACCTTATAAGCCTTCTTTACCATGAAGAAACCATCCCTCCAGCACCACGAGTCTCTCCCTTCCAAAGGCACCTCAAGTCTAGCCAATCTACTAGACAAACACATAAATTCTCCAACTTTTTGAACTGACAAATCTACGACAAAATTAGGCATCCATGCTCTATCTTACCACACATCTGCCACACAAGTGTCTTTATTCGAAGCCAAATTGAACAATCTCGGGTAAAGGTCACAGAGTGCACCATCTTCCTTGCCATCATCCGTCCAGAATCGGAAACCACAACCATCACCTAACACTAGGCGCAATTGTTATTTTGGCTGGGGGCCGGGCCTACCGGCGAGGATTGCCTTCTTTTTTTGGTTGTTCAGGAGGGGGAGGCTAATGACACGGGATCGATGCGCTAGACTACTCGGGTTCGTCTCTAACAGATGCTTGCTTTGTGAGGGGGAGATCAAGACCCCGGATTACCTTTTCTTCTCGTGCCCGTCTGTGTTACCTCTTTGGGATGACCCGAGTCTGGGGTGGATCGGCAGGACGGGGGTCGACGACTTCTGCAGTGCGCTTTTCACGGCCAGGCATCGTCCGAGGGGGGAGCTGCGGTGGCATTCTGGCTTTGGTGTGGTCTATTTGGTTGGCTAGGAATCAGCTGTTGTTTTCTAGCCATAGGTTTTACAAGGAAAATGTCTGTATTCGTGCGTCGGGTCTGGTGCGCTCGTGGCTTGCTTAGAGCGCCTCTTTTTCTTTTTTGTACTTTTCTTCTCACTTTTAGCTTTTTCCTAGTATAAGGGGCGAACACCTAAGAGTGTATCCCCCACTTTCTGGCTTAAAAAAACAATTTATCTTTTAGAATAACTCATTAATTCCATTGTCTTTTTTTGGCAAATCAGTTATTATTGCCGTTATCTCGGAGTATCAAATAAATTCTCCAATCTCATTATTGGTTTTGTTAACTATGATACTCTGTGATGACAGTTTGCACAAAAAGAAGAGTGGACTGGCCTTTGTGATATTCTTGCATCAAAGCTGCTGAACGTGGGCAACACACTGGCTGCAACTTTGTGTTATATCTGTGCTGGAAATATTGACAAAACTGTGGAAATCTGGTCTCGCCATCTGAAGTCGGAGCGTGAAGGACGGTTATATGTTGACCGTCTGCAGGTAAATTTTCATGTGAGGTGTGGATGATTCTGTGGTATTATATTGATTAATCAACAATTGGCTTGCTTGGAATAGGATTTAATGGAAAAAACAATTGTCCTAGCATTGGCAACTGGACAGAAGCAGTTCAGTGCGGCTATATCTAAGCTTGTCACCAATTATGCTGAATTGCTAGCCAGTCAAGGGCTTCTTACTACTGCTATGGATTATTTGAAAGTTTTAGGCTTGGAGGATTCTTCACATGAGCTTCTTATTTTGCGAGATCGCATACTGCTATCCGCACAAGGTGAAATAAAATTATGTAGTGCGCCAGTCATTGCATTATATGCTTATATACCAGTTTATTTGCAATGCTGTTGTTTTTTTCTTGATCATGAATGATTACCCGTGATTTCTTTTCGACATTTTTGGTATACCTGAAATTTTCTTCAATCAGAACACAGGGTTTCTAAAGTGAACCAAAAGTTCATGTTTCATTTTTGTGCATGATGTTCCCATTGACAACCATCTAAGTGTTCAAGCTACTTTTAGGCATCAGACATCTGCTCAACTTCTGCTATGTACTGCAACATCAGATTTTCCAAAAACAATCAGATATCAATTCATACATGTATATATATTTTTTAAATAAATTCATTTTAATGTGATACAATTCTTACCTACTGCATCTTTTAAACATGGAAAACAGCATGAACGCTATCCCTGTGTGATTCTGAATTATTAAGGAGATTTGTCGAGATTCATAGTGATCATAGGATTTTAATTTTGATAGCTCTTGTAGGTGTCTGCTTGTTGAAGATTAACTTGATCCTTGGTGCCATGTAGCTTTAGGAGTTGCAACATGGTGAGGGAAAGGTAGGAATTCCACTGAGAATGATCTTGAAGGGGAATACACATTGAGCATCATGGTTAAGAAGGAAATGTGAGAAAAGGGGTGATTTGATGGATTCCACAAGGGAATAAATGAGAATGGGTTATATGGAGATACACAATATCAAGATTTCAAAACACCACTTGTCCCCGTTTCTCATTGACTATCACTCCAAGGATAGGGCTTCCAATTCAACGTCTACAGGAACATCCTTACCTAACAGAAAATTTGATAGAAATTTAACCTTAAATAACTACTCATAGAATTAAATTGTCTCTTAGTAAGACCTAGTAACCAATAGACAACTGGACACACTCAAAATGGATCATTTTCTTCTGCTAAAACATATTTCAAGTAAGGCTTTGGCCTGCACCACTAGCATTTTCATTTCATGGTTTTTGGTGCTTGTCTCCATTTTGACCAGCTTGTCTTGATTGGTGTTATGTCTAATATCTCCATGAACCCTTTGTCTTGCTGAAATCGATTTAATGTACTTAAACTTTTTTGTACATTGTGTTTCAAAATCTCCATCTGTAGCATTTCTAGTCTCAATGAACCATTCTTCATTAGCGTGTGGTTTTGCATTTTGATGCCACTGGGAAGGCAGGCTATTAAGATGATTTGGAATTCCGAGAGGGCGGAAAATGACCTGGAACATCTTCGAACTTTCAATGCTTTACAATGTTGGAATACTGTGTACATGTACGTGGAAGTATGCATTCACTATGTTCTGGCCAATATTTATGGTGGGTTGCAAATGTTTTGTGATGAGGTGTAAATGATTTGTGATTTCAAATGATTTCAGATGTTTTATGATAACAGCTTTCAACATCTAGCATCTGACAAGTTACTAAAGATGCACAAGAAATTGCCACATTTTTTAAAACATGAGATGAATCATATAAATGATTTGGTCTTCTAGAATCAGTGAACCTCATTGTCCCCTTTAGCAATCATAGCCAGACTTTGGAAATGCGCTTTAATTGTTTAGGCATGAATTTGTCACTTTTTTACATTGGTCAGTAGTAAATGGTTTGAATTGATTAAGACCATTTGATAGGGGCTTCAGGATTGCTAGGATCAATTACGACAATTAAGTTAAAACCTGACGTGTACTACATTGATTTCCTATGTTATGATAGTTTAACCATGTTCTTTGGAAAGATACTCCCAATTTGGTTCTTCCAATAGGAGTTCCAACTGTGGTTACCTTTTGGGGGAAAGGCGCAGAAAATTGAAGTTACGTTAAGCCCTCTACTTTTCAAATATGTAGCAGCTTAGGAAACCATGCAATGTTGTGGAGGGTCTGCTACCTTAAAATGCCGAATGCCAGTTTCATAAATCAAACATTATAGGACGATTATATGTATTTGGAATTATTTTCATATTTTTCTAGATCAGGTTATATTGACCATATTTTGTGCAAATTAAATGCAGTTGGAAATGCTCATGAAACATCACAGCTGGAAGCTGTTCAACAGCAAGTTGAACCTATTTATACACTTGAACAGTCAAGTTTAGATGGTGCTGCTGCCATCTCCTACTCATATTACCAGGTTTTCTTTGTTACAAGCTTTATTTTATGTCATACATAAGATTAAGAAGAATCAGCTAAAAGAAATGAACATGTTCAGTGAAACTTCAACTTGGTTTTGTATCAGAAAAGATTTTTTTTTCTTTTAGGTCCTAAGGGGATAATGTGCTGATGCTCTCGTCAATGATATGGTAGAGTCTCATTTCTATTCATTTTTATTGAGCCTTTTCCAGGATGGCTTGCAGTATCAACAACAGCAGGTCATGCAGCAACAGCCTGTTGTTCGTCAGCAGGTCATGCAATCCCAGATCATGCGACAGCCACAGGCTGTTCCTGGAGGTCCATATGCTGCTGGTTATCAACAACAGCAGTTTGGCTCCTATGGTGCCTATCAACATGCTGAAGCAACATCGGTGCCTCAGCCTGCAGTTTTTCAACCTTCACATACTCCGCAGATGTTTATTCCTTCACAGCCGTCTCATACACCTCCGGTATTTCGCTGATTTCTTGTCTTGGGATTTGTTTAGTTCATCATGAAGCGTGTCATTTTAGGGGCAATTTGATGCATTCATCGAGCAGGGTTTCCCCCTTTTTTCAGCACTTTGCATGGGTTTTAACCATGACGAAACACGTCATGTAAATAAAATACTAAATTTTCTATAGCCTGGATTTACTGAAGTAACTTGGAGGGGAAATGTTGAAATATAGCATTTGAACCGTGATAGGATTATATTGAATGTGATTCACAGTGTAAAATCCTTGTGCTCAGCGTGGGTTGGTTGCTTGACTTAGTTGGGTATTGATGTAATTTTGATTGTACCACATTACTTTGATAATAAAATGAAGGGTTTTATCACTTGTTCCCCTCTGAGATATTGCAATATCAGTTATGCCCCTCCCTTTTTTGGAATATCAGTTGTGCCCCTACCTTCTCGCAATTTTATCATATGTGCCCTTTGAGTTAGTTTCCGTCCACTTACGTCCCAAACGGACGTTAAATTTTGGATACAATGAAAGTTTCTAACAAATGATTGGGGTAGATTGGTCATTTTTTCTTCTCACTTCTAACTCTTTCGACCTTCGCATTTGCCAGCCCCTTCTTCCTCCGTCGTCCACCTCCTCTGCCGCCCTCCACCTCCTCTATGCCCTTCCCCTGCAACCCCCACCTCCTCCAGGCACCTCCACCGTCGGCCCCTCCTCCTCAACCCCATCTCTTACAGCCCTGTCCACCGCCGCCATGACCTCCTCTCGCCCCAATCCTTTGTGCCTCCCACCGTCTCTGTGCTACCCCGCATCCTTCAAGCCCTCCCCTGCAACCCCCACTTCCTCCAGGCCCCCTCCTCCTCATCACCACCTCTTCCAGCCCTATCTACCATCGCCAAGACCTCCCCATGCCCCCTCCTCTGTGGCCGCCCACTTCCTCCAGGTCGCTCCCCGCAGCCCCCACCTCATCCAGGCCCCTCCAGCGTCACCCTCCTCCTCATCCCTCCTCACTGCCCAGATCTCCTCCCGCCCCTCCATATGCTGCCCACCTTCTCCTCCTACCATGCCTCCTTCAAGCCCCCTCCTCTGCAACCCCCGCCTCCTCTAGTCCCCTCCACTGTCGGCCCCCTCCTCCTCAGCTCCCCTCTCCTCCAACATATCCGACCCCTCCACAGTCGACCCACGTCATCCAACCCACCCATCCACTAACCACCTCTTCCGACACCCACCAACTCCGTCCCACATCTTCCATCACCCTCTTCCGTCACCCACACCCATTCGTCAACGCACACCGTCCTCATAGCAGGCACCACAACAAGAATGTTGATGCGACCTTGTGGCGGCCATGATAGAGGCAACGAGAAGGATGGAATAGCAGACAGTGCATCTAGAGCTGCATTGAACGACTGAACAAGAATGTTGATTCGAACTAGATACTCATCTGCATCTGAAGTTGACGAAGCTCTGTGCATCAACGAAGAGACGAGAGGAGGAGGTCAGAAGAGCGTCGGGCGGAGGAGATGGACCAGTGGAGGAAGGGTGAGGAGAGTGTTTGGACAGTTATGCCCCTCTTAACCTTACCATAGTTTGAAAATACCATGGTTAAGTTCAACTTATTGACAGTTAAAGTAACGGAAGGATACAAATGATAAAACGGTAAGAAGACGGGGGCACAACTGATATTCCAAAAAAGGAGGGGCACAACTGATATTGCAATATCTCAGAGGGCACAACTAATAAAAACCTTAAAATGAAATGATCAGATGATTAACCGCCCCTAGTAGGAAGATCTTAACCTTACCATGGTTTGAAATACCATGGTTAAGTTCAACTTATTGACATTAAAGTAACGGAGGGATACAAATGATAAAACGGTAAGAAGACGGGGGCACAACTGATATTCCAAAAAGGGAGGGGCATAATTGATATCGCAATATCTCAGAGGGGCACAACTGATAAAACCCTAAAATGAAATGATCAGATGATTAACCGCCCCTAGTAGGAAGATCTAGATAGATTAAAATAAAACAATAATTAGACACTGCAGTTGGGGAAACTGAAGCGAGTCTGTGAAAGATGCTGGAAGGTCCTTGAACTAATATGGCTTTTCACATGGTTCGCCCATCCACAATTTTCTCCTCTACAGCATTTATCTTAATCGAAGTAATCTCATTTAAAATCTTAGATTTTAGCAACTTCTAATAAATATATTTTAAATTTGTTATTTATCATTCATTTATATGATTATCCAATTCTACAATTGCACCTTGTACTTTGGAGCAGGTCGCTTCTACATCCATGTTTCAACCTGATTGCCTGGACAGAGTTCTGTTGGATATGGTCCATCACAGCCTTCTGCTGTTCCAAATGTGAAATTTGCTCCTTCAGCTGCACCGTCAGTACCAAGGGGATTTGCTCCAGCTAGTAGCCCAGGTTTTATTCCTAGCCCCAGTTTGGGAGCCGTGCAACCTCCAAGTCCCACTGAGCCAACCCAACCACAACCAGTCATCCCACCTGCAGCTCCCCCTCCTACTATTCAGACAGTTGACACCTCAAATGTGTCTGGTAATTTTGTTTTTCCTTACTTTTATGGTATGTTTTACAACTCAATGTATTATCCTGTAATACTGAAAGATGCATTATGACAAAGTAATAAATGTAGTGCCTAAATTCAAAAGCAAAATGTTATTGATTGAGAGGCCTTGATGCATCTATATTTTTGGTTGCACTAGATTTTTTTTATCTCAGCTTTAAATATTATTGAACTTAAAATGCCGCATCTTTATGTACTGCATTGTGGTTGCTATATTGTATTTCATTGCAAGAATAATTATATTAACCGAGTAAAGATTCCCTGGTGGGGTCGTATTTGCTTTGTCTTGAGGATTTTTTGGCGTTGTGTTATTCTAGTATCTGGTATTTCATGTAGCATTTGTTTTTGTGGAAAAGGTTGGAGCCACCATATTATTATATTAATTATCTTTCATTTTAATGTACGTGCTTAACCTGTTGGACGTGCGACGAATAAAAGTAGTCAGAATTTGTCTTTTTAAGCTATTTAAAACTAGAAAGTTAAAGACCATCCCCATATAATTCTGGGGCGGAGGAACATACATGTTGGTAAGTCATGTTCATCTCCTTGTAATTGTTTCTTTTTACCATCTGATATTTCCTTTAGCATATTTATTTTGTGGGAGTAGTTTTGGGAGAAATCTTGCCTGGGCCTAAGCTTGTTCTGATGGCATTTTCTCTTCCAATCTTGTCACATATCTATTTGAAGCATCTAGTTTTGCTCTTAAACGAAATATTTTAGCAGTACCTCATCATTTCCATTTATCTCAGCACCTGGCATTGCTTTGCTGTGGGTTCCCCATTTACATAATGCATGCTATGCTATAACCAATTCTCCCTTTGTCTGGTTGTTATGAAATCAATTCCGGCATTGGAGAATTCATTATAATTCCATTTATTGGTTTCCAATACTCGCATTCTTATCTCATGGAAGAGGTTTATTTTCTTTGGTATTGACTTGCAGCTGAGCTCAAACAAGTGATTGTGACCTTGACAAGGCTTTATCATGAAACATCTGATGCTCTTGGAGGTGCACGTGCTAATCCAGCCAAAAAGAGGGAAATAGATGACAACTCAAAGAAATTAGGGGCCCTCTTTGCTAAGCTAAACAACCAGGACATATCCCCTAATGCTGCCTCGAAGTTGATTCAACTTTGTCAAGCATTGGACTCGGGGGATTATGCTAGTGCATTGCATATTCAGGTAATTATTGAATTGTATTTCTGTTTTCTAATAAGATTTTCCATCGTGAAAATACAAAGTTGTTAAAATTACATTCTCATTTTTTCCCAAAAATTTCTGGATCATTATTGAGCTTTCAACGAGTCAACCTTTTTTTTTGTTTGAAAAAACTGACAGATTATGCATTCATCTAGGGTTGATCCAGTATGCATTGATCTAAGTTTCAACCAGTAAACCTTTTTAATTGTGATAATGCATGCACTTGATTGATTATTGCTACAGCTTTGTTTACTCATGCATCTGGTGTTCTTGGGCTTGCAATCTGACTTATCCCTTTTTCCGTTCAGTGTTAGCATTATTTCATTGCGGATGTTGGGCCTCTTTTTTCCTATTTTGTTTTGCCTTTTTTTGCCTGCTAATGCTGGTGGTTCACCGAGAGGTTGGAATTGAAGTTTTTTTTGCTTGCAATACAAGCTACTTGGTTCTTCTTAGGTTACCTTTTCCCTAGGTTATTGAAGAAAGAAATTTTCTTACTGTGCAAAACTACAGGTCATTTTGACCACCAGCGACTGGACGAGTGCAACTTTTGGCTCGCATCATTGAAGAGAATGATAAAAACTAGGCAGAATATGAGACCACATTAAAGAAGCATCTGCTGAAGTAGATATCTTAGGTGGAAACTCCTTTCTGCACTTCCTTTCCAATGGCCACTTCATCAATATTAGCGGTATTTCATGGTGATATTGGCATTTTCTCGACTGTTTGCTGCAGATGCAGGTTTAGAGAAGCGATTCATCTGGCAGTCAGTTGTAATCATGAGAAATTCGTTTTAGACAGCATATCTTTTTTTGGTTCTTTTTGTTGTGTTGTAAACTGTTTGTAGTCCGTGGGGTTTATTTTTTCCATTTTCATAGCAATATATCGTGATTGGTGAAGTTATTAAATTAAGGTCATATGGAAATGTTTTTTATGTAGCTCGCAGCTTCTTGACTGTTGTTGTGTGTTCTAGAGGGGCACTTTGGAGTTTGGATGCTCTGGCATTTGATATTCAAGGTTTTGCCATTTTTCTGAACACTATTGATGGATTACACAACTTTAGTTTTGCTAATGTTTGGTCTTTGTTGCTGACATCTCTGTTCAAATACGTGTGCCGGATGTTAATCATTCCTCCAATATTGATTTCATATTGAGATTCAGAGACTGTTGGTTTTCCTTATGTGTTTATCCTTATTGTTAAGAAGAT
This sequence comes from Ottelia alismoides, assembly GCA_037367405.1. Lineage (NCBI taxonomy): Eukaryota > Viridiplantae > Streptophyta > Magnoliopsida > Alismatales > Hydrocharitaceae > Ottelia > Ottelia alismoides. The sequence continues at coordinate 42,673 of JAZKJV010000871.1, read as the reverse complement.
TATGGCAGCATTGTTGATGCCCAACTAAAACGTTGTTTACAAGTTACACTCTCAGAGCATTTAAGTGCACACAATATAGCAGCGAAAATGTCAAATTGCCAAACAAGTAGTGGAAGATCCTCAAAAATCTGATTGTTGGAACCATGATATATTTGTAGTCTACAAAACCAGATTGGAAAGATGAATCCTACACAAGTTGCAAACAATTGAGTTTGGTGTTGCTGATATGGTACTGTGGAAAATGGCTTTTCTTATAGGACCGATTCAGCTTGAGAGTTTCACTGTCATTTTCAATGTATTGGCAAGATGAATCCAGTGGTATCAAGTATGTCCATTTGTTCTGTCTTCACTTCAAACTGGGCTTGCTATATAAATGCGATTTATTCATGTGAAATGCCAAAATGTTTGCTTTTATTCACTGAATTTATAGAGAGGTCGTTCGAGCTTGACCGCCGGTGGCTGCCATTCAATCATAAGCTCTGTGAGCGGTTGACCGTGCTCTAAGGGGTGTTATCGTGCGTCACAATAAGATCATCTGCATCCCAACGTCAAGTTCATATACGTGAAAATATACATCCACATTCATAGTTCACATTTAAATTATGATACATATAAAATAGAAGGTAATGTATCAAAAGAAAATAAGTTACTAGTACAAGTTTCTTGTTAATAATATATATTTTTTCCAAAAGAAGACTTGTATCTTCCGTCTGCGAAAGAATGATCTCACTGACCTCTCCCCCCTTCTTGTTATCCTTGTCCTTGCTCTTATCTCCCTTCCTATCTTAACTTCCATCATTATCTCAAGCACAAACAATCATCCATCTTTCGAAACACATCGTCAATTGGAATCGGTCGCTGTCGTCGATCTTCCTACATGCATAGTCTGGAGGTCTGGCATTACATCTTTGTTCTTGTTGCTTCCGCTTCGGGCGATTGGGGTGATGGTCAACTCCAAATGCTTCGATTCGAAGGGGGGGGGGTGTCCAGAGGAGCAAGGTCCTTGGCTCCCCTTGTCGATGGGCTTAGGTGGCTATGGTCTCGGCTCGCTCGACAAAGGTCACCTGCAAGTTGAGAGAGCTTCTCTTGGTTCGATTCAAACTAGAGCTCAGATAAGAGAAATTGATGTATACAAACAGAGAATGGAAGTTAGATATCCAAAATATAGCATTTAAACATTGTATTCGTTGACTTCTGGATTGGAGTGAGCATTACCGAGTAATGTGTGTTCTCTGCATAAAGAGAGATACTTCTAGTGAAAGGTGACATACAAAAAAATGTAAGTGAAATGTAATCATGTTTAACGTATCTGTATCATATTCATAATGATAACATCAGACACGATAATCTATAATGCATTCAGATAGGGATAGGTGTTGATCCACTTTCTATCTCTCTTCAAATCGTCAAATTAATGTAGTATAGGAGGTCAAAATAATCTACCAAAAATCACACGTTCGAATATATGGTAAAATTTAACTTGGTAGGTATACTTAGGTTGAAATCCGGTAGGAATGTGACTTTAGTTAAATTTATTGAAGTATTTAACTAATTACAATGTTTATGTTTGTATTAGGAATAAATGCAAAAAAAGTATGCAAATAAAATAAAAGAGAATCAGAGAAGAAAGAGAAATAGATATGTGATTATACTTTTATCTTCTAATAATGTGATTAATCAAATCTTCAATGAAATTGACGGATTCAAGAATTGCAATTTAGAACTCCAAGTAGCATGCTAAAAGATCAACAATCAATTTAACTTTTGAACAAAATGGATCAATTTAAATCTCAATCTTCTTTTCTATTACCTATATAACCTTAAAGAATAAATCCATAATAATGCCAGAGGACTAAATTAATTCATCCTCCTCAATTAAGCCCCTGTAAGAAGATAAATTACCTTGAAATATTATTGCAAAATTATATTCAATCAAGCTTGCACAGAAAAATATACTCTTTCGACTAATAAATTTTAATTCAATAGGCCTATGATCTGTTCACAATGATAAAAAAGATAGAGCATGAAACAAGCTTTAAAATGACACAAATTACATATAAATTGGATAAAAAGATGAGAAAGTTAAGCAATAAATAAGTTCTAGGTATTAAAATGCAAGAAAATATGAAGTTTTATCACCAAAATAGCCTGATAGAGACTTATCTGTAATTTTTAGAACCCAGAGGGGCCTCTTCTGCAATTAGCACCAGGCATGGGTGTTTCTATGATTTTTGGAAGGCAGAGGGGTATATCGCCACAAAATAGCCTAGGTCACGCATCATACGTGCATGACCAAACTTCTTTGTAATTCCTGGAGGAGCTGGGGTCTGTGGCGTAAAACTCCCATGCCCGCATGCATGACACTTGAGGTGGGTGAGGCTCGATCGGTGCTTCGGATCGATAATTCCAGGTGGTATGCTATTGCTGCTCACATTCCACTCGAGGCTGGGAGGCTCGGGTGGTATGGATCTGACGATCGATGGACTCTGTTGATTTGATCTAAGGGCTGAGGTGGTATTTGACTAGGGCTGTCGTATCAACGTAATCCAACATCACGTGTACGAGGTGGGCCTTCATCTACCTTGGGACGATCGATGGTGGAGCGATGATTGACATGGCTTAAATCGAATGGCGGTGTGGCGGAGGTTAGCCTCCCTCCTCGATGGCTGTTTGCGAAGAAGAGACCAGGAGCTCAGGCTCAGGTGGTTGAAGAAGGAGCTCAAGGCAGAGGCGATACTGAATGGTAGGGCACCTCGGCTCTCCTTCTCTGATGGCACGGAGGAGCTTCTCCTTCTCTCATTACTCTATGTGAAGTGCGGGACGAGGAGGGAAGAAGCTCCAGGTGGTCGGCGAGATCTGCATGCGTTAGCTCTAACAAGAAAAGAAAGGTGTGTGTGTGTGCGCGGGGGGGGGGGGGGGGGGGGGGGGGGGTGCAGCTCCCGTGTGCGAGTGGGAGAATCAAAGCGATAGATCTAGCATATGCAATGTCGGAGGTGAGGAGACCAGGGAGATAGGCTGAGCAGTGGAAAGCATAGGAGGATGAGGGTGGAGTAGAATTGATGATAGGGATTTTTACCCACCAGACCCTATAAATGTTTTAAAATACCTCTACGACCTTTTGCACAATGTAGTTACCCCATCGACCCTGTAAATTACCCCAAGAACCTCCATGGGCTTAAAACATATTACCCGGAGGGTTCATGGGGTAAGAGTTGGCAAGTTTACGGGGTTGAGGGGGAATTAGGTTGTTTCAAAGGTCGTGGAAGTGATTGACAAAGTTTATAGGGTCTGCCGGGTAAAAATCCCTTGATGATATGGTTCTAGGAGTCAAACAAAGAAAAAAAGGGGAAGATGGTGTAGTTGGAGGAGAAGAAGAAAAGCAAAGAAGAAGAAGGCAACAAGGAGGAGGTACTTGGAGATGCGGGACGATCGAAGAGCGAAGGAACAACTTCCTGAGGAGAATGATGGAAAATATCCTGAAGGAGGAGCTGAAGCACCCGGTGTCTTCTCTCAAGGGTGCTCCTGAGAGAGGAGGACTGAGTTCTTCTGCTTGGAGGAGAGGCTACATGCCTCGAATCGAGCCGTGGATCTCACCAGGCCACTCGACCTCATCATTGCTCGACGATGAGTTCTGAAGCTCCTGTCACCAGTAGGACGATAGGAGCTGGAGGATGAGGGCTTGAAGTTGGTGGATAAGATAAGCAACACGATGTGGTCTGGCTTTTATAGTTCTCGATCTAGAGGGGGTAACATGATCGAGGGTCGTCTTGAAGGCCCGATGAAGGTCGTGGACATGCAAGGTGATATGATGGCAGGTAATGTTGAGGAGAGGCGAGGATCCGAGGGAGAAAACATGGGTTGCGCGACCAGGAGTGTAATGGCTGAAGGGGAGGTGGAGTCAATGTGTGGAAGGACGTGATTGGCTGGCAGGCATGGGGTCGCGTAGGAGACAGAAGGTAGACGTGGCTGCTGGCATGGCCCAATCAAAGGGTGCAAAGCCATTGACTATTGACCAAGAAACGGAAAAAAAAGAAAATAGAAACAGAATAGAAGGAAAAATTCAAATAAGAAAATAATCAACATGAAAGATGTTAGTCTCATTGATCTACAAATTTCATGAAGGGTCCAAAATTAAAAGAAGCCATCTATACAAAATATAAATTTTGTGTAGATATTAATTACCAATTAATACCCTATTTTTTATTTTTGTATTTTTCTTTGATTTTTTGATAAAAAGTAATGCATAAAAGAAAAATAAAAATACTAGGAGTAAAAACAAACACTATCTATTTTTTTTATTATTAATAAATGAGAAGATGATAAAATAAAATCAAGAAAGATAAATACATATATGTATATATATAGAGAGAGAGAATCGCAACATACAATTTTTTCTATTTTTGATATTTTTTGGATTTTGTTTCTTTATGCGAAGTTAGTAAATAACTCAAAGAATATGAATGAAAAAGAAATAAGCCAAAATAATTTAGTTTTTGTACATGAAATAATGAGCACATGTTAGCTAGACAGTAGGATTTATTTATACACAATAACCAGTCCTAATTTCATGTCTTATTAGTAGAGTTAATTAAGTCACTTTAATTGTTTATTTGATGATTTATTAAGGAGATTTTGCTAAGATCCTTATATAAAGTAGATGAATCATGAATTCACCAATAGGTAACATACAACAACAACAAAGCCTTTTCCCACAATTAAGTAGGGTCGGCTACATGGATTCTTCGCCTCCATTCAGATCTATCTTGGGTCAATCCCGGACTTATATCCACAAAACAAAGTTCCCTTCGTATGGTCTCTTTCCAACACTTCTTGGGTCATCCCCGCCCTCTCTTAGCCGGCTCAACATCCCAACACTCGCATCTCCTAACTGGTGCATCAGCTGATCTTCTTTGCAAATGACCAAACCATCTTAAGCGATTTTCTCGCATCTTATCCTCGATCGGAGCAACACCAACTTTCTTTCTGATTGCATCATTCCGAATCCGATCTTTACGTGTGTGTCCACACATCCACCTTATCATTTTCATTTCTGCTACAATCATTCTCTGCACATGTCTATGGTTCACAGGCCAACATTCAGATCCATAAAGCATAGCAAGTCTCATGGCTTCTTTGTAAAATTTTCCTTTAATTTTTAAAGGAATTTTCTTATCACAGAGAACATCAGAGGCTCCTCTCCACTTTAGCCAACCTGCATTTATTCTATTAGTAACATATCCATCAATTTCCCCATCATGTTGCAAAATAGATCTCAGATATCTAAAAGAATCTCTCTTCTGAATGTTATCATCACCAATCTTCACCTCAATTCCTTCACCATTGCTTCCATCAACGATGCACTCCATATATTCTGTCTTAGCCCTACTTATATGAAATCCTTTACTCTCCAACTCATGTCTCCAGACCTCAAGCTTCTCATTTACTCCATCTCTAATCTCATCAATCAACACAATATCATCAGCAAATAACATACACCAAGGTAACTCATCCTGAATGTGACTTGTCAACTCGTCCATAATCAAAGTAAAAAGAAATGGACTCAAAGCTGAACCCTGATGTAAATCAATGTTGATGTCAAAATAGCCAGTCTTCCCAGACGGGGTCCTTACACAAGATAAAGCCCTATCATACATGTCCTTTATGAGGTTAATGTATAGGACATGCACTTGTCTCTTCTCCAAAACTCTCCACAATATCTCTCGTGGGACAAAATCATAAGCCTTCTCCAAATCAATAAAGATCATATGGAGATTCTTCCTTTTAGCTCTATAAATCTCCATTGTTCTCCTCAGTAAATGGATGGCTTCAATAGTTGAGTGATCTGGCATGAATCCGAATTGGTTTTCTTTGACGTTGGAAACTTGCCTCAACTTTCTCTCGATTACACGCTCCCAAATTTTTATAGTGTGACTCATCAGCTTGATACCTCTATAATTTGAACAAATTTTGAATGTCTCCTTTATTCTTATAAAGAGGCACCACGAAACTCCTCCTCCAATCTTCAGGAATTTTCTTGCTTCGCCAAATAACATTGAATAGATTCGTAAGCCAAGTCAAACCACGCTCACCTAAAACTTTCCATACTTCTACAGGGATGTCATCCGGTCCTACACCTTTCCCAGGTCTCATAACCTTCAAAGCCTCCTCTACTTCCTTTCTTTGTATCCATCTATAGCTTGTACGATTCAAATAACTTTCACTACTAGCTAGATCACCCAAAGTGATCTCTCTTATTCCTTCCCTAATGAAAAGTTTATGGAAGTACTGCTCCCATCTAGTCTCTATATCCTTCTGAATAACAAGCACATGACCTTCCTCGTCCTTAATGCATCTCACTTGAGAAAGGCCTTTGGTCTTTCTTTCTCTTGCTTTGGCCAACTTGAATATATCCTCCTGACCCTCCTTAGAGTCGAGATTTTTATACAAAACTTCGTAAGCTTTCGACTTAGCATCGCTTACAGCCTTCTTTGCTTCCTTCTTTGCTATTTTGTAGTTTGTGACAACTTCCTCTATTCTATCCTTAGACATAGCTTTAAAGCATGTTGTTTTAATTTTTAGCTTCTCTTGCACTCCTTCACTCCACCACCAAGCCTCCTTTTGACCTGGGGCTCCTCCCTTTGACTCGTCTAGCATCTCTTTGGCTACCTTTCAGATACAAGATGCTACTACCTCCCACATATCGTTTGCACTTCCACTACAATCCCAAGATAAATCTTCTAAAACCTTCTCCCTGAAGCTCGATTGCTTCAGTGGAAGATTCCACCATCTAGTTTTAGTGATCTTAGGAACCCTCCTTTTCTTTACCAGCCCTTTTATTTGTACATCCAAGACTAACAAGCTATGTTAGGTTGTCAAACTCTCTCTTGGGATTAATTTGCAGTCTTTACAATACAACTGATCTCTTCTTCTCAACGCAAAATAATCTATCTGTGTTCTCGTTGGCCCACTCTTATAAGTAATTAAATGCTCCTCCCTCTTCTTGAAGAGAGTGTTTGCTATGAAAAGATCATATTTCGTTACAAAATCCAGGATGACTTTTCCCTCTTCATTTCTATCCCCAAAACCATGTCCTCCGTGAACACTAGCATACCCTAAAGCATCTTTTCCCACATGTCCATTAAGATCTCCACCTATGCAAATCACCTCTCTTTGTGGGATTCCTTGTAAAATCTTATCTAGATCCTCTTAAAAAGCTTGTTTAGTCCTTTCATCTAAACCAATTTGCGGTGCATAAATTGAGATTATATTCAGAATTTCTTCTTCAAGCACTAATTTTAGCAAAATAATCCGATCCCCGAATCTTTGCACCTAAACCACACAATCCTTCAAATACTTATGAAAAACCACTCCAACACCGTTTCTACCCTTATCTTTTCCTGAATACCAAAGTTTTAAGCATGTCTTCTCGATCTCCCTTGCTTTCTCTCCAACCCATTTAGTCTCTTGAAGACATAGTATATGAATCTTCCTTCTTTCCATCGTATCCACTATCTCCATCGATTTTCCAGTCAAAGTGCCAATATTCCAACTACCAATCCGCAACTTCCGTTGCAATCTCTTTTGGACTAACTTCTTTACTCGCATGCGTCCATTATGCGAGAACCCTTGTAAATTTTGGACTGCATCCGGGCGGTGATGCAGCGGAACTAGCTTAATTACTCGCATGCATTCCTCATGCGAGGACCCTTGCAAGTTTTGAACTACATCCAGGCTGCGATGTAGCGGCCCTTGTCAATTTTTCATTACATTCGGGCGATGCAACGCGTCGCGAGTAGGTAACGCCCCAACGAAATCTGTATGTTTGCTTAAATCCATGTTGAAAAGATCCGACTGTCATGAGGCAACATCCTAAATAATATTTTTTTAAAAAATTATATTTAGGAAGTTGTCTCCGACTATTTTACGCTGGTTGTCGGCTACCTAACGCAACCCTCCTCATTTACCCGGGCTTGGGACCGGCTATGACTGAGTTATATATCATGTCCATCATCGTCACAACAATTAGATATATAAAATTGGAAGGAATGCAATCAGATATGGATCAAATAATGACAAATTTACGTAGGTTCATCGTTATAATGAAGCGAATACATATAAACGAGCGAGATGTAAACACACACACACACACACACACATGCGCGCGCACGCACGCACACACACCCCCCATATATATATATATGAACAATACAATTTGTATTCAATTTTATTGATTATTATCATGTTTGGATGTCAGGATGGATATATAAATTTAGACCGTATTCGATTCTCTATCATATATGTTAATTCAAAATTTAGCATCCACGTATATTTCTATTTCAAAGTGGATACATATACAGATACAAATATCATCGTGTGCGAGCCTTCAAGTACATATAAATTTAATATAATATATAAACTATTGATTCTATTGTTTTTCCCATCTGATCCGCATCCATTTCATATCGGTATCCATTTTTAATGATTTGATAATACATTTTCCATATCATCAATATTCATATCCGCATCCATATCTATATTTTAAAATAAGAATAATGTATCATCAATATTGGTATTTATATCTAACCATTTGCATCTTTCTGAATCAATTGGTAGTGGAAGTTACCAATCTATGGGGCACGGATCATGGTATAATGGGTACTCGACCCATCATTTTCAAACAGTCACCTGTAAATTTAGGGTCAAAATGAAAGGCTCAAGCCGGGTACTCGTTGACCCAGATATTTCTGAACACCCATAGGCTACTTGTCTATATATTGTATGTTTTCTTTAATTACATCTACAATAACTACCACTAGGGTCGTCCCTAAGCCTCGTCTCGGGGTGCAATGGCCCAGGGCCCCGCAATTTTGGGGGCCCATTTTTAAATCGTCTACATATAGTTAGTTTTTGTTATTTTTATTTCAAATACTAGGGATGAAAATGATCGGATACGGATCAGATATGCCTATTTCTATATCCATATTCGCTCTATCTTTATCGAATATGAATACAGATACAGATATGATTCGGATATGCATTAAAGAAATCGTATCCTTAAAAATACGGATACAAATCGGACATTTATCGAATACGAATATGGATCGAATAACGAGCGAACCTGAATACAGATTAAATAAAGAACTAATCCAAATATGAACCAGTGAAAGAGTGAATTCAAATATGGATCCAATAAATATGGAATCCAAATACGAGTCTATTAATGATCACATGCGAATATGAATTGATATCTAATCAAAGTTTACAATGATTTTAAAAATTGATAATGAAATATAACTAAGTTGCATCCTGACAAAAGGGATCGTAGGTGACATGCGTTCTAACCAGAAGCTAAAGGAGGATATGGATTTGTAACTTTTGTGCGTGCCCATTGATGGCCGGTCCGAACGACTAAGGTAAAAGGTACATAAATGGTCGTTGTGACCTCAATCACTCAGACTCGGTCGATCAAGAAAAAAAATCGAACCACTCGCGAAAAATAAAATCAATCAAGCACGAAGAAGCGGTCCTGCTATATGTTTAACCTGGTATATCACCCAGGGTCGAACTCAAGGAGCACGGGTTGGCCGAAGACCTACGAAGTAGTAAAAATGAATAAAATAAAAGAGGAAAATGTTTTTAGTGGTTTTTAATTATTTTTATACTTTTTTTGGATTTTTAATATGTGAAGAAAATAAAAGAAACACAAATAAGCACACTTCAACAATTTATTTAATGCATCAAAAATCAACCAAAAATTAAAACAAAAATATTTTTATGTGTTTTTTAATTTTTTATGTTTTTGGTGAATTTTTGGGATTTTTCTGATATTTATTTTAATTTCTAAAAATCAAACAGCAACAAAAATAAGGGGTACTGTCCAGCCAAGCCTAAAGTCCCTAGATAAAATACCTAAGGACCTCAAAAAGGCCTGGAGGTAATTTTCCTATAAAATAGATGAAATAAGGAAAATTTAGGTACCAGATTTATTGTTTTTGGATTTTTAATGTATTTATTAGAATTTTATGGGTTTTTAGGGGTTTTTAAGTTTTTAAGGTTTTCCAGTGGTGCAAAATAGCCAAAATTGGCTAGAAAATCAAACAAACTAAACTAAACAGTAGCTAATTTTTATGGAATTTTTAGAGGGGATTTTATATTTTTTTATGATTTTTTAATCTAGACAGTAACAAAAAAGATGGTTTTTGAATTTTTTAAAAAAAACAAACGAAATCAAAAATGTCCTCAAAAATTCATAAAAATCCTACACCATGGCAGGAGCCATGTGTCAAATTTTTGTCGAATTTGGAGGTGATTTGATATTTTATTTAAAAATGACAAGAGGGTACAGTGCACAGGGACTGGAATGCAAATACCCGAAGTTCTAGGGGTCCAGGTGCAAAATACCCAGCCAATCACACGCCAAGCGCGTGCCTGGGGAACTCAGGGACCTATTTGTAAAGAAAACAAGTCCCGAGGACCTATTGGTAACTTGTACCAAAAGTCCAGGGGGCTATGTTGCAAATTACCCACAAATAAACGCACATGCGAAATTAAACCATTCACAGGGGCATAAATGCAATTACTCAAAAAGTTTCATTCATTCATAAACATCCAGAACTACAGGGGCATCAATGCAAATACACCAACAAAACACGTGACGAAGCACGTGGCTCACATAGGCAGCGGCATAAATGCAAATATCTAAAGCACGAGGTCCAATATGCAAATTACCCTAAAACTAAACAACTGACTAAAATATTTACAGGACTAAAACGAAATAAAAGATAAGGAAGGGCCTAAGGGTAAATTACCCTTTATTAAGTTGAGCCGATGGATGCGTGCCACGTGGGTAGATGGACGGCTGGAAATGGGTGGCGCTCTCGCTGAGGTCCTCGCAGCGCTCGGACGGTCGAGGGTACGACACGTGGGGGATCGAACGGGTGCGGCTCTCGGTGGCTAAACCTCGTGCAACGGACGGTCCAGATCGCCTCTCCAAGATCTGACGGTGGCTGGAGCTCCTCAAGTGGACGGTCAGGATGAGAACTGGAGGTCGAGGACGATCGAACGGTCGGGGAAGATGCTGGAAGAAAAGTCTGGGATCCTCCCCTGCTGCCTCTGGAGATCGGAGAAGCTCCGCGATGATGCTCCGCAGCTAATGGTAGGCTCCGATGACCCAGCCGAGCCCTGGAGGGCTCCGGCGAGGTCGGCGGAGGTGAAGCTCCTGGCCCGGATGACTCAAGCCCTCAGATGGGCTCGCAATGACCTGCAAAGTAAATCAGGAGACTCGCGGGTCGAGGGCAAAGTGCCTCGACCCCGTTAGGCATCGTGGAGGTGACCGGTGGGGCGATATGGGCGAGCTGTGGTGAGGGGATGGACGGAGGAGCTCGAACCCCAGCTCCTGTGCGAGCTGGGTTGGATGGGGGTATGGAGAAGGTGCGCGGAAGGAAGGCGGAGCTGACGATGGATTCCGATGATCGAATGGAGGTGTGAGGTGGTCGGAATCGACGAAACACGGCGACGGCGAGATTTGGGGATAACCTAAAATCGAATGAAAAGGCGGAGCTAAGGGACTACCTGGGTGGTCGAGGAGACTGTGCTGGAGTTGGGGAAGCTCCCGGTCGTGGCCTCAAGGGTCGTCTCGGCCCGAGGCTCGAGCTCGCTTCAGGTGGCGGAGCTACGGCGGGGGTATCGCCGGATCAGTGGATTCGCCGGCCTTCCTCGCTGCAACAGGGTGGGGCGGCGAGCTGTCACCTCGCTCTCTCTCTGGAGCTCACTGGAAAGCTATGCGAATGGCCAAAGATGGAAGAATTAGGTCGCCGGAGACGACTATATATATGGCGGGAGATCCGAGAAGACAGGGGTCAGGGGAGATGTGGTGGCGCGCGGATCCCAAGATGGATGCCCGGCGAAGGTGTCGGATGTGGGAGGTTCGATATGGAGCCGGGGTTTAGGGAAATGGGTATCGGGTCGAGCGGGCGAAATTAGGAGAAGGCGGGTCGGGCGCTCGAGTTCGTGAGAAGTGGTCCTGGGGGGCCAGTTGACCGGGCGGTCAACATCCCCAGGACCCAATGGGTTCAGGCCACGTGGCAGGTATTTAAATCTCAAAATTATGGTAGTTATGGCCCGAATTTGTAAAAACTTAAAACACAAACTATTTTTATTTTATTTTTTTCTATTTTTTGGTGATTTTTAATTAATTTTTGGAAATAAAAATAAGGTTTTTACATTATATAGCTATATATAGGTATATATACAATATGTAGGCTTTTGATTTTTGATTTTTAATTATTATTTTTGACAATTTTATTCCTATTTTATATTTTATTTATTTATAGAATAAAATAAGGAATAAAAGGGTGTTTTTATTTTATTTTTATTATTTATGTACATGGGTAAAATAAATAGTTATGTACAACTATATACATGGTATATGCACAATGTATTTTTGTATTTTTAATTTTGTTATTTTTATTTGATTTTTGTTTTGATTCTTTTTATTTGATTTATTTACAATATATAATATAGATTATTTACAAAAAGTTTGGAAAATAACTTTATTTATTTTCAAGGTTAAATAAATATATAAAGGCATGGTCTATGTACATGATGAAAGGGGTGTTTTTGATCTTTTTGATTTTTAACTTTTTATTTTGTTTTTATCTTTTATAAATATATACAAGTATTTACAAGCATATTTTTGGGTGAGGAAAACATTTTTATTTTATTTACATAAATATATACACATGAGCCCCTATCTCCCTCTACTTGGCTTTTATGCGGTCAGGCCCATGCTGAGCCCTCCCTTGGGTTAGGTTGCTCAATATTTATTCTAAATATTTCCCTCTTTTTCTTTTTAATCTTTATTCTTTATTTTTGCACAAAAACATGCTAATTATAGGTTTTTACACAATGCATGCTTTTGCTAATTCTTTCTATTTACACATATCTACATGCATTTGCAAAGGTTTTTTAGCTAAAATATAAGAATAAAGAGTGATGAATGGGTATTCATCACCCCCCTATACTTAACTTTGCTAGTCCCTTAGCAAACACTTATTTGAAAAAGAAGTGAAAAAGGAAGAAAAAAAAGAAAAAGCGAATGTACACGGATCAAGGTTGATTATTAAACTTGCCTTCATTAAATTGGGGTATGGAGCTCGATCAGATCTTTGGATTATTAATGTGTCGGAACCTTATTTAGACTTAAGCTTAAAACCTAACAGCCTCTAAGTTCCACCAATCTATAATCAAGACTCCTCAATGCTCCAGATCAGAACAAGTCATCAATCACAAACCCTGAAGACCATGAATCTTTTCTTGTCCTGTGGATGTGAAGTCTAAGCTCTCCACCTCAGGAATGGCAACTTGACAACCCTCACCAACAAGGTAACTCTACGACCTCAATCTGGCCACTCTTTCCTCGAGGAGCGGGGTATTTCCTTCTAAGTTCAAGTTCAACCGGCTCAAGAAGAGGGGGAAGAAGAGAATGGGTCAAGGCCAGTGTAGCCAAGTACCCTTGGGAGCTTGACCAGTGTAGCCAAGTCTCCCTGCTGCAAGCTACAACAGGTGGATCATGAAACCAAGCTTTGCTTATTGCACTCTATACATACTCCGGTGGGATTATCATTTTCTATCAGACCCACCATTTTTTTGGAGTTCTTTTCTTTTTGCACATTTTTTTCAAGTGTATCTGTACAACATATACATGTGCAGCATATATACAAGGAGTTTTTCCTCTTGAGCCAGTAGACTATCCCTCTTTTGAAGCTTTATTGCAACCCACAACTCCCGTCGTTAGACCTCATGGCAACCAGACCAAGTTGAGACACACTTCCTTCACTATAAGAAGAAGAGAGGTTCCGCCTAGAAGTACTACCCTCATATGCTACCCCACGCCAAGGAAGACTGCCTCCTCACCACCTCATCCGTAGAGAGCTCGGTGCATAGTGCGGTTGTCCAAGTAAAGCCATAATCTATATGAGTCATGTGTTGTTGTTAAGTGCTCTACTTAGGCTCATTGAGATGACATGTGATCATAGCCTAGTGGACTCAACGAATTAAGTCACCATGGACCTGAAAAGCCTTAAACCTAAGCCCTATAAGGTTCCTCTTAGAAATTAGGTGGATTAAGATCTTAATCAAGCTCCATTTCTCAATTAGATTCCAGGCTAGTTTAAATGTCAACTATCATCCAGAAAAACTATATACATATGTACAAAAAGATGCTTATTTACACAAATTTTACAAGCATGCAAAATTTTTGAAAAATGTTTTGAAATCATGAATGAATGATGCATGAAGTGCAAGTTTTGCAAAAAGATATTTACACACATTTACACAAGATTTTTGCAAACTTTTGATTTTCAAAACATTTTGGAAAAATTTTGTACTATATACATAATTTTGATACAAAAATATTTACACAAGCTTTACACAAAAGATTTTTGAAATCATTTTTACAAAAATAATTTGTACACTAGCTATGTATGTGCAAATAAAAGAAGATTATGTACATGAAAATTTTTAATTTTTGTGGTTTTTAGCCATTTTTATTTATTAACACACTCACACAAAGTACGAGTTATGGCTAAAGTATATATGAAATATATACACACCCCCCTATACTTAGCTCGAACGATGTCCTCAGAGTCAAGAGCGATGAAGAAGACATAACTCGTGCTAGGTATAGGGAAGTGAAAAGAAAGGCTATACAAAAGGGAAATGAGAAGTCAAGAGGGGCTCAGGTCTCCCCCCTATACTTAGGATCAAGTAATCCTAAGTATAGCAGGCTGTATACTAAGGAAAAACCTGAGTGCAGAATGTACAGGGTCTACCCCCCTTATACTTAGGGTGAAATATCCCTAAGTATAGGCAACAAAAACAGGGGTAAACAGAAACAAAAGAAATACTCGAAAGGTCTCACATCCCCCCTATACTTAGGGTAAAGTGCACCCTAAGTATAGCATAATCACAAGATGAAGAACGGGATGTGGGACTAAAGAATGTGATGATATGGACATCTGGATCTATACAAAGCGGAGGATCAATGATACTCAGGCGTGAGATGCATTAGATGTGAGTCAAAGACCACATCTCACGCAAAATGAATAGGGGCGAGATCGACGACCTGCGGCCCACGATCTAGAAATGGCTTGAGCCGCTGGCCGTTCACTCGAAAGGTACTCTCAGAAGACAACTCAGATATGTCGATGCTACCGTTGTCGTGTACCTTTCTGACCAGATAAGGTCCCTTCCACTTGCTCTGTAGCTTCCCTGGAAATAATCGTAGCCTCGCATCAAACAGCCATACTCTCTGTCCAACCTCAAAGTGCTTGTGGCTGATATGAGAATCATGCCACTCCTTGACTTTCTCCTTATAATGTAGGCTGCTTGAGAAAGCTGCATCTCTAAGCTCCTCCAGGGCAGCTAGCTCTGCCCTTCTCTGGTCTCCCATACCATCTGGATCCGTCAAAATATCTGTAACTGCCCAAAGTGACTTGTGCCTCAGCTCAACAGGTAAATGGCATTGCTTGCCATATATGAGGCGAAAGGGAGATGTGCCCAAAGGGGTCTTGAAAGACGTCCTATATGCCCACAAGACCGAGTCCAAAAGCTGTGACCAATCCTTTCGGTCAGGGCGGACGACTTTCTGCAGAATAGTCTTGATCTCCCTATCCGACACTTCGGCTAGACCATTCGTCTGTGGATGGTAAGGTGTAGCAACATGATGATCTATGCCGAACTCGCTAGCAAGTGCCTTCACCTGGTCGTTGATGAAGTGAGATCCCCCATCAGAAATCAGAACTCGTGGAACCCCGAACCGCGTGATGATGTGATTCCTCAAAAATCTGCAAACGGTCCTCGCATCAGCGGCTCGGGCGGGGATAGCCTCCACCCAACGACTCACATAATCTACGGCCAACAGAATGTACTCAAATCCCTGACTTTTAGGGAATGGACCTATGAAATCGATGCCCCATGCGTCAAAAACCTCACAGAAGTGAATGGGCTGCATCGGCATCATATCACGCTGTCCGCAAGTGCCCATCCTCTGACAGTCAGTACACCTCTTCACGAACTCATCTGAGTCCTTGAAGAGGGTAGGCCACCACAAGCCGGATTGGAGCACTTTCTGTGTCGTTCTCCTCCCAGAATGATGTCCTCCTGCCTCAAGCTTGTGGCAGTAAGTGAGGATGCTATGGTGTTCCTCCTGAGGAATACACCAACACCAGACGCTATCCCCCCCTTCGTGGTAAAGGATGGGATCCTCCCAATGGTAGGACTTGGACTTCGCAAGGAAGGTCTCAAGTCTCTGTCTTGGCCAATCTTGTGGGACTTTCCCAACAACGAGAAAGTTCACAATATCAGCGTACCATGGGAGTGAGGCGATAGCAAGGATCGCCTCATCCGGGAAGGTATCTCTAATAGGATCAATCTGCTCAGAATCCTCAGGCTGCTCTAGTCGGGAGAGATGATCCGCCACCACATTCTTGACTCCAGGCTTATCCTTGATCTCAATGTCGAACTCCTAGAGTAGAAGGATCCATCTAGTCAGTCTGGTCTTGGCATCCTTCTTTGCCATGAGGTACCTGATGGCGGTGTGATCTGTAAACAAAGTCACTCTAGATCCGATGATATACGATCTGAACTTATCTAGGGCAAACACTACGGCTAGCATCTCCTTCTCTGTGACCGTGTAATTCCGCTGGGCGGAATCCAAAGTGCGGCTAGCATAGTGTACGGCAAATGGAACTCCATCCCTCCTCTGTCCCAGTACTGCCCCTACGGCAAAATCGGAGGCATCCGTCATGATCTCGAATGGGAGAGACCAATCAGGCGGCTGGAGGACAGGAGCCTCAATGACACACTGCTGGAGAGTCGCGAACGATGAAAGACACTTGTCATCGACAAGGAACTCGGTGTCTTTCGTCAAGAGGTCGGTCAACGGTCGGGCAATCCTGCTGAAATCCTGAATAAATCTCCTATAAAATCCAACGTGCCCCAGGAATGACCGTAGCTGCCTCAGATTGGACGGCGGTGCGAGTTTTCTAATGACATCAACCTTGGCCAGATCAACCTCCATGCCCTTGTTGGAGATGATATGGCCAAGCACCGTCCCTTGAGTCACCATAAAGTGACTCTTCTCCCAAGATAGCACCAAATGATACTCAATACATCGCTGGAGTACTCGATCTAGGCAGTCAAGACAAGAATCGAATCCGTCGCCGTAGATCGAGAAATCATCCATGAAGACCTCCAAACACTCCCCTACCATGTCCGAGAAGATCGACAGCATGCACCTCTGAAAAGTCGCAGGGGCATTGCATAGCCCAAATGGCATGCGTCGAAAAGCATATGTGCCGAAGGGACAGGTAAAGGTGGTCTTCTCCTGATCCTCAGGAGCGATGGCCACTTGGTTGTAGCCCAAGTACCCATCCAGAAAGCAATAATGGCTCTTCCCTGCCAGTCTCTCAATGATCTGGTCAATAAAAGGCAGGGGGAAATGGTCCTTCTTGGTGGCTTGGTTGAGTCTCCTGTAGTCAAGACAAACCCTCCAAGAGGTGGGTACTCGTGTAGCGATCTCCTCTCCCGACTCACTGATCACAGTCGTGATGCCCGTCTTCTTGGGCACCACATGCAAGGGGCTGACCCACTTGGAGTCGGAAATAGGATAAATAAAATCTGCACTCCACCATTTTGATATTTCCTTCATCACGACCTCTCTCAGGTTGGGGTTCAGTCGCCGCTGGAACTCACGCGACGGCTTCGCCCCCTCCTCGAGATAGATATGGTGGGAGCACACTGATGGACTAATCCCATGGAGATCTGCTACGCTCCATCCGATCGCCTTGCGGTTCTTTTCAAGAACCCCCATCAAACGTGATTCCTGGTCTCCAGTCAACTCGACGGAGATGATGACTGGGTACATCTCTGGCTCGCCCGCAAGGAATCGATACTTCAGCGAAGTAGGGAGCGGCTTCAGCTCTGGAATGCTAGGTGCTGGCAAATCTGACTGTGGAAGAAACTGAGTGAAAGCTGCTAAGTCTGCCAAATCTGCCTGGGAAAGTGAAAGCGTACTCTCACAAACTGGATCGGGAGAAGGCTGCTCAACTGCACTGTCTCTGCTCGGCTCTGCATCTACCTCCTCCTCATCTACAGGCTCAGGTGAACTCAGGTCTGGCATCTGATCATAGCAATTGGCCCAATCAGACTCTGAATCCGAGGGATCTGTATCAACCGCGGTGGCATCAGTACCACCGTAAAGCAAGGTGGCCTCAGCACCACCATCACTGAAAATCGTGTCGCGATCAAGGACCGGCTCTGCTGCCTCTATGGTATCCTGAACCAGGGCTATGCTCTCCAGACTCTCCTCTGCTGTCATCTCGGTATCAGCTGCATCGGAATATGAGAGGATGGTCTGTGCTGCAGGATCTGCCCAAGCTGCCTCATCATCTGTGATCACAAAATCACAGTCCTGGTGGATGTCTGGCTCTGCGTCTGTCAGCTGCTCTGAATCTGTACTCGCATCTGAGCGGGCTCTCTCTATCTCTGTAGTCCCCGACCGTCTCTATTTGTATACTCTCGCCCTCGACGCGAAAGTACACCTTCTCGCTATCATGATCAGTCATCGCCTTGGCTGTGGCCAAGAACGGACGACCAAGGATGATGGGGGTATCGGTCACTGACTCAGGGATCTCCATGTCCAACACTACGAAGTCCACGGGGAATTTCAAGCCCTGAATCGTGACGATAACGTCTCGTAATAACCCCTTCGGCCTCTTGACAGATCGATCAGCGAACTGAAGGACTGTCCTGCTCTGTCGAAGAGTGCCCAACTCGAAGCGGTTGAGAAGGGTTGCCGGAAGAAGGTTGATCGACGATCCGCTATCTAGAAGAGTACGGTCGAACCTCTGCTCACTGATCTGGCATCTGACATACGGGGCCCCTAAATCTGGCCTCTTGGCCGGCAGACGGTTCTGGATCGCAAAACGCGTGGCTTTCGTCAGCACATGTATCTCTGAAGTGTGGTTCCTCCTCCTCCTCCTGACTGTGGTCCTGTCTCTCAAAGAATGCTGGAGCAGGGGGATGTGCTGCAAAGCCTCCTGGAGGGTCAGCTGGATATGGAATCGGTCTATCATGCTCTGGCTGAACTCCTCAAGCTCTCTCTTTTTTGGATCTTTTTCTTTTTTCTTCCCCTTCCCCATCTGAAGGGCTCTAGGGAAGGGGATCACATGGTCCTTCGCAGATGAAGGACTAGGAAAAGGCCTAGACGGTTCGATGACCGGATCCACACATACATCATGCACCACAGTGGGACCAGAAGAAACTAAACCTTTTCCTTTATTCACACCAAAGTCCTGAGATACATCAAAGGAAGGAAAGACAACATCTCTATCACGAGAAACACTGGTGGCCTCAGTACCACCATGGGCTGGCTCTGCTGCTGCTGTTGGTAGACGTCTCGCGGCATCAGTACCGCGTGCTGGCTCGGCTGAACTGGTAGCGTCAGTACCACCTCCTCGATCTGGTGAAGCGGCGGCCTCAGTACCGCCGGTGGGATCAGCATCCTTGGTGGCCTCAGTGCCACCATCATCATCGGGAGCGGCCTCAGTACCGCTCTCCTCCTCCTCATGTGGCGCCTCTGAAATATCCTCGTGGTGAAGCTCAGATGAGGCGCCGCCGCCTGCTGGGGTCCTACCACTCCTAAGTGTGACAAAATCAGCATCAAATAGATCCGAAGATGTATCAAAAAATGGGTCACTAGGAGTGGCAGACTCAGCGTGTAATACCTGCTCAGATTTCCTCTTGAGGTTATTCGGATTCGGCTCAATCTGGGCTGGAATGGCGGCCTTCCCTCTCACCAAGTCCCGCATCTCCTGGCGGAACTCGTCCATCTCCCGTCTGAATGTGGCCTGTTGGTCCGTGAGGAGGCGGGCGATGTCATCCAAAGCGGGGCTCTCGTGGGAACCCGACGGGTGGCCTCTCTGGGGATGAGGCTGCTGGAACTGCTGGTGGTGGTAAGAGGGGTACGAGGAAGGGTGCTGCTGCTGAACTGGGTGAGCCTGCTGCTCACGCCTCCACGACTGTCCCTGCTGCTGATAGGGACGAGGAACGAAGGATGACTGGTGCTGCTGGTAGGCTGGGGGCTGCTGCTGCGGCTGCTGGTGATCTCTCTGCTGGGAGTACTGCCCTCCCTGTCCTGACGGCTGCTGCTGGGGCTGGGCACCACCATTCCCCCACCTGAATCCGGGATGGTCTCGTCGGATCCCAGGCTGGGGACGGTCATACAAAATCCCGTTGACATCCATCAACGGCTCGGCATCGTAGGGGGCTGGCGGGAGTACAGCCAGAGGCTGGTCCGGCTGGTAGACCACCATCTGCATCTCTGGAGATTGTGGGGACTGGTAGGTGGGCTGCGGCTGCTGGTACGGCTCCGCCTGTACAAGGTGAACCTGTCTAGGCTACACAGGGGTGCTGGAGCGCTGGGACGAGCTGCTGCTGCTGCCGGAGTCGCCTCGCGTGGGGCTGAGGAGCCGTCTGTGCCTCCTGGAGACACATGAGCTGTGTCTTCATGTCGCTCAGAACCTGTGCCATCTGTTCCATCTGAGTGATGCTCTGGCACTGCTTCTTCTCAATCAGCTCCATGCGGCCCAACTTCTCGCTGATAATGCCCATGTCCGCAGCTGTCGACTCTGCCTGTGCTGCTGCGGCTGCGGACGAACTGGATGGACCTGCATCTACCCGTGCTATCCGCTGGTACTGCACGGGTCCTGGCTGATGTGGGTGGGTCTTCTGAGTATACAACTTGGTCTGAGACATCACCATATAGTTCTCAGCCATCTCCTCGAAGATGGCCTAGACCTGGTCGTGGTCCTTGGCGAAGTAGGACCCGCCGCAAGAAGCATTCACCAGGCCCTGAAGCTCTGGTGTCAACCCGCTAAAGAAGCTCTGCACAAGGTTCGGCTTCGTGATGTCGTGGTGTGGGCATCTGTCCGTGAGCTCTCAGAACCTCTCCCATGCCTCGTGAAACTGCTCGTTGGGGAACATGGAGAAGTTGCTGATCAGGGCCCTCGCTGCATTCGTCCGCCCGAGTGGATAGTACTTGTTCAAGTACTCGGTGCGGAGCTGCTCCCAGGTGTAGACAAACCTCCCAAGATGCTTCAGCCAGGTGGCTGCTCTATCTGCTAGTGAAAACGGGAAGGCTATCATCCGGATCGTGTCCTGGTCCACATGCCGGTCGTGGATAGTACTGCAGATCATCAAAAACTCCTGGAGGTGGAGGTGGGGCTCCTCAGTGGCGAGTCCGTGAAAACGAGGAAGCATCTGCAGGGTGTTCGGGGGGAACTTAAAGTCCCCCATGATAGCAGGTACCACCACCCAATGGTGCATCAGTGTAGATCCGGGGTTGTGCAACTCCCACATCGGTCTAGGTGGTCCTCCTCCTGCGGCTGCTGCCGCTGCGGCGGCGGCTGCGGCTGCTGCTGCTGCTGCTGCGGCTCGTGCCTCTGCCTCAGGTATCTCCTCAGGCTCGCTCTGCTCATCTCGCTCTACTCAGAGGCGCTCCAACTCTCTCCTCATCTCGATCATGAATGCTCCCTAATCGCGTAACTGCTGCTGAACTGTCTCTAATGAGGCGATCAAGGTGGAGTTGATCGCTCCCTGATCCATCACAACGTGATCTGTACGGGAACGATCCTCAGAACTGCCTGCCATGGCGACGTCTGCAAAATCAAACGATCCCAACTCAGGTGCTGTCAAATCAATTAGTCTCTCCTCGGGCTCGTATCTCTCAGGTAGAACAGAAAGGGGGTCGAGGGGGAACATGGTGGAATCGTACTCGGGCTCGGAGAGCGGGTCTGAGCTCTCGCGAGCCAACCTAGATGATGAGGTAGACGTGCCCGAAAGCAGTGCAGTCAGAGGCTGCCTAAGAGACCGTCTACCCATCATCTTGATCTGGCGAGTAGTGCGGATGAGATCTGGAAAAATTATGATCAGAAAACAAACCCCCGGTTCACCAACGCAACGCGAGCTGAAGACCGTGAAAGTTCGGTCAAGTTATCTTGTCAAGTTTATTTTGGTGAAACACAAAATATCAGAGCGCTTACGTGACCTGTTAGGATATCCGCTGCTAACTCCAACCGACTGGCCCCACGAAAAAGTCGGTAATCAGTCGGGACTAGCAACGGGGGCTCTACCTAGGGTGCGGGTCACTCTCTCGCGCATCCAAACCATACAATGAGGGGGTTGCTCTCCCCAAGACAGAATTTTTAGGGTGAGCGGATTTTAAGATCAATAAGATTAGCCAGTCCCAATTTTATGGTTTTCACTTTTTAGTATTTTTCAAATAAAAACAAACGGCCTAACGAATTTTCGGTTCTCCTGGTTATTAAGTCCAAAACAGGGGGGAGAAGACGAAAAAGCCGATGCGCGATAAATCAATGATGCATGTTGAGTAAGAAATGCGTACCTGTCTCCAGCTCTCTACATGCAAGATGATCCGCACAGAATTTAAAGACTTGAAAAGAAACTAACCTAAATGATGCAGCGGTAAAGCCGAGTCCTAGATGAGCAATTCTAGCGATGAACCGTCTAACCGATCACCGACCTCCAAGCCAAGGAGTCCGGTCTTGCCCCGTCCCTCCTCTGTCCGACAAATCGGGGGTATGAGTAAGTGCTTTACAGGACGGGCTGCGGCACGTAGGCTACGAAGGCAAATGAATCGGTTATTTTTATTAATTATTTTTAAGTAGGTCCAATTAACGATCTATGGGATCAGATAAGCAGTTAGGTGTGTGGATCCTACTAATTACGGCACAATCACCAGAAAATCCTAAGTTTAGGGGCTCGAGCAAAAACCGCGAAAAACTGGAAAAGGCAGAAATAAAAGAAAAAGAAAGCCGCGAAAAAGCCGCGAAAAACCGCGAAGGTCCTAAGGGTCCCCGAGCACACCGGTACTCGGCGAAACAGACCCGCTACGGTAGAAGAGTCCAAGTCCAGAGAATGGTCCTGTATTATTACAATAATAATGGAAATAAAATAAAATCCTAATCTAGCCCTCACCCACTCAATTCTCTCCCTCTCGCTCTCTCCTGCGGCTTCGTAGAGAATGAAGCCGCCCCAAGTTCCTCGGTTGCACCGGCTCCTCGAGAGTCGCCTCGCAGTCCTCGGGCCCTCCGCAAGAGAAACAGAGTGGTCAGAACCAACAATCAAGTAATAATAAGATAAAAAGAAATGAAAATAAAAGGAACAGGGTATATATGCAAAAATGTGAAATAAAATGAACACACAAAAGAAGACAAAAAACAAAAATAAAATAAAAGAAAATAAAATAAAATAAAATAAAAAGAAAATATAAACAAAAGCCGCGAGCTCTGGAAGAGCCGCGAAAATAAAAACTAAAGGAAAAATAAAACTACTAAGCCGTGCTCCCCGACAACGGCGCCATTCTGATGGCCGGTCCGAACGACTAAGGTAAAAGGTACAGAAATGGTCATTATGACCTCAATCACTCAGACTCGGTCGATCAAGAAAAAAAACGAACCACTCGCGAAAAATAAAATCAATCAAGCACAAAGAAGCGGTCCTGCTATATGTTTAACCTGGTATAGCACCCAGGGTCGAACTCAAGGATCACGGGTTGGCCGAAGACCTACGAAGTAGTAAAAATGAATAAAATAAAAGAGGGAAAATGTTTTTAGTGGTTTTTAATTATTTTTATACTTTTTTGGATTTTTAATATGTGAAGAAAATAAAAGAAACACAAATAAGCACACTTCAACAATTTATTTAATGCATCAAAAATCAACCAAAAATTAAAACAAAAATATTTTTATGTGTTTTTAATTTTTTATGTTTTTTGGAGAATTTTTGGGATTTTTCTGATATTTATTTTAATTTCTAAAAATCAAACAGCAACAAAAACAAGGGGTACTGTCCAGCCAAGCCTAAAGTCCCTAGATAAAATACCTAAGGACCTCAAAAAGGCCTGGAGGTAATTTCCTATAAAATAGATGAAATAAGGAAAATTTAGGTACCAGATTTATTGTTTTTGGATTTTTAATGTATTTATTAGAATTTTTATGGGTTTTTAGGGTTTTTAAGTTTTTAAGGTTTTCCAGTGGTGAAAATAGCCAAAATTGGCTAGAAAATCAAACAAACTAAAGTAAACAGTAGCTAATTTTTATGGAATTTTTAGAGGGGTTTTATATTTTTTATGATTTTTTAATCTAGACAGTAACAAAAAAGATGGTTTTTGAATTTTTTAAAAAAACAAACGAAATCAAAAATGTCCTCAAAAAATTCACAAAAATCCTACACCATGGCAGGAGCCATGTGTCAAATTTTCGTCGAATTTGAGGTGACTTGATATTTTATTCAAAATGACAAGAGGGTACAGTGCACAGGGACTGGAATGCAAATACCCGAAGTTCTGGGGGTCCAGGTGCAAAATACCCAGCCAATCACGCGCCAAGCGCATGCCTGGGGCACTTAGGGACCTATTTGTAATGAAAACAAGTCCCGAGGACCTATTGGTAACTCGTACCAAAAGTCCAGGGGGCTATGTTGCAAATTACCCACAAATAAACGCACATGCGAAATTAAACCATTCACAGGGGCATAAATGCAATTACTCAAAAAAGTTTCGTTCATTCATAAACATCCAGAACTACAGGGGCATCAATGCAAATACACCAACAAAACACGTGACGAAGCACGTGGCTCACACAGGCAGGGGCATAAATGCAAATATCTAAAGCATGAGGTCAATATGCAAATTACCCTAAAACTAAACAACTGACTAAAAATATTTACAGGACTAAAACGAAAATAAAAGATAAGGAAGGGCCTAAGGGTAAATTACCCTTTATTAAGTTGAGCCGATGGATGCGCGCCACGTGGGTAGATGGACGGCTGGAAATGGGTGGCGCTCTCGTTGAGGTCCTCGCAGCGATCGGGCGGTCGAGGGTACGCCACGTGGGGGATCGAACGGGTGCGGCTCTCGGAGGCTAAACCTCGTGCAACGGACGGTCCAGATCGCCTCTCCAAGATCTGACGGTGGCTGGAGCTCCTCAAGTGGACGGTCAGAATGAGAACTGGAGGTCGAGGACGATCGAACGGTCGGGAAGATGCTGGAAGAACAGTTGGCCGGCGAGTTTCGCCGACCTCGTGCGTGTGCTGGGATCCACCCCTGCTGCCTCTGGAGATCGGAGAAGCTCCGTGATGATGCTCCGCAGCTGATGGTAGGCTCCGATGACCCAGCCGAGCCCTGGAGGGCTCCGGCGAGGTCGGCGGAGGGAAGCTCCTGGCCCGGATGACTCAAGCCCTCAGATGGGCTCGCAATGACCTGCAAAGTAAACCAGGAGACTCGCGGGTCGAGGGCAAAGTGCCTCGACCCCGTTAGGCATCGTGGAGGTGACCGGTGGGGCGATATGGGCGAGCTGCGGTGAGGGGATGGACGGAGGAGCTCGAACCCCAGCTCCTGTGCGAGCTGGGTTGGATGGGGGTATGGAGAAGGTGCGCGGAAGGAAGGCGGAGCTGACGATGGATTCCGATGATCGAATGGAGGTGTGAGGTGGTCGGAATCGACGAAACACGGTGACGGCGAGATTTGGGGATAACCTAAAATCGAATGAAAAGGCGGAGCTAAGGGACTACCTGGGTGGTCGAGGAGACTGTGCTGGAGCTGGGGAAGCTCCCGGTCGTGGCCTCAAGGGTCGTCTCAGCCCGGAGGCTTGAGCTCGCTTCAGGTGGCGGAGCTACGGCGGGGGTAATCGCCGGATCAGTGGATTCGCCGGCCTTCCTCGCTGCAACAGGGTGGGGCGGCGAGCTGTCACCTCGCTCTCTCTCTGGAGCTCACTGGAAAGCCTATGCGAATGGCCAAAGATGGAAGAACTAGGTCGCCGGAGACGACTATATATATGGCGGGAGATCCGAGAAGACAGGGGTCGGGCGAGATGTGGTGCGCGCGCGGATCCCAAGATGGATGCTCGGCGAAAGGTGTCGGATGTGGGAGGTTCGATATGAAGCCGGGGTTTAGGGAAATGGGTATCGGGTCGAGCGCGGGCGAAATTAGGAGAAGGCGGGTCGGGCGCTCGAGTCCGTGAGAAGTGGTCCTGGGGGGCCAGTTGACCGGGCGGTCAACATCCCCAGGACCCAATGGGGTCAGGCCACGTGGCAGGATTTTAAAGCTCAAAATTAAGCTAGTTATGGCCCGAATTTGTAAAAACTTAAAACACAAACTATTTTTATTTTATTTTTTTCTATTTTTTGATGATTTTTAATTAATTTTTGGAATAAGAATAAGGTTTTTACATTATATAGCTATATATAGGTATATATACAATATGTAGGCTTTTGATTTTTGATTTTTATATATTATTTTTGCACAATTTTATTCTTATTTTATATTTTATTTATTTATAGAATAAAATAAGGAATAAAAGGGTGTTTTTATTTTATTTTATATTTATGTACAATGGGTAAAATAAATAGTTATGTACAACTATATACATGGTATATGTACAATGTATTTTTGTATTTTTAATTTTGTTATTTTTATTTGATTTTTGTTTTGATTCTTTTTATTTTATTTATTTACAATATATAATATAGATTATTTACAAAAAGTTTGGAAAATAACTTTATTTATTTTCAAGGTTAATTAAATATATAAAGGCATGGTCTATGTACATGATGAAAGGGGGTGTTTTTGATCTTTTTTGATTTTTAACTTTT
The DNA here is from genome assembly GCA_037367405.1 of Ottelia alismoides. NCBI lineage: Eukaryota > Viridiplantae > Streptophyta > Magnoliopsida > Alismatales > Hydrocharitaceae > Ottelia > Ottelia alismoides. Next base: position 15,940 of record JAZKJV010000871.1, on the reverse strand, counting down.
TATTTTGTTTTTATCTTTTTATAAATATATACAAGTATTTACAAGCATATTTTTGGGTGAGGAAAACATTTTTATTTTATTTTCATAGATATATACACATGAGCCCCTACTCCTCTACTTGGCTTTTTATGCGGTCAGGCCCATGCTGAGCCCTCCCTTGGGTTAGGTTGCTCAATATTTATTCTAAATATTTCCCTCTTTTTCTTTTTAATCTTTATTCTTTATTTTTGCACAAAAACATGCTAATTATAGGTTTTTACACAATGCATGCTTTTGCTAATTCTTTCTATTTACACATATCTACATGCATTTGCAAAGGTTTTTGTAGCTAAAATATAAGAATAAAGAGTGATGAATGGGTATTCCATCACCCATCTTCAAATAAACGGAAATTTATTAATATCATTGATATTTGCATTATATAATATCTACTACTAATATAATAACATGGGGTTGTGTCTCGTAATATATTAACTAATATATTAAATGTTTTATTCTGATATCCGGGTCCGGATATTCAAGCCATTATCTTCATCCATATCCGAAAAATTTTGCAATCCATATCTGATCGTATTTGATTAATATTTGGATATGGATATCCGTGTCCGATATTTTTTCGAATACTGTACATACATATTCAGATATATCTGTATCTGTTTTCATGCCTATCAAATACCAATCCAATGTCTAAATGGCTACACAGGTTCATTAATTATTTACATTTGCATGTGTCATTTGACTCTTCATATTCCTAAATGTCAAAAAATCCTTTGGGTTCCCCAATGCCACATTAATATCTTAAAATAAGACCACATATTGAACTTAAATGTGTCCTTTGGAGACAAATATGACCTCCTCATCTTGTGATTTGCGATTTCTGCCACTGCTGCAATATGTCTTGCTTTCAATTTATGACTTGTTGTTGTTGAGCACCCGCAAATCACTGTCTCAGTTGATATTTTTTTATATTTGTGCATTGTAATTTTTTTCCTTAGATCCACAAATCACGATTATTTTTTGATTCGCACAGTCAAATAAAAAACTGATGACTTGATTATTTTTCAATAACTATTATTTTATTGTCTATTTAAATCATGTTTATTTTTTATTGTATTAATTGTTTAGTGCTTCTTGCTTGAATATTATTATTCTCTAACCATAGTTTTTTCGACTCATATGATATGGAAAATAGACATTAAGAGATGAAGCTCTTAATTTTTAAATATTTTTGTTATTGTAGTCAATAGATATATGTGCTTATGTGCTTGAACATTCTCAAAAATCCTAACTTAAAAAAACAATGCCGTACATTTTTTTGCTAGCTATTTCCCATTAGCTTTTGTTTGTAATTACGTTCCTTGAGTTGCATTATATCCATAGATATCTATTTCGATTGTAAAAATTATTTTTTTTTATAATTTTAATTCATTACTTATTGTTTGATGCTCGTTGATCATAAACATATATAGTTCTTTTTAAAATTTAAAGAACTTTATTTATAAGAAATTTACAAATTAAAAAAATAAATTATTTTTATAGGGGCCCTTTTCTTCTCTTTTGCCTAGGGCCCATGAAATGTCAGGGACGGCACTTACCACACATTTTACATTTGTGTTAGCTGAATAAACTGCAACAAGTTAGTACATTGCTGTGACGATGATGGACATGCATATTACCCAAGAAACCGTAGAGTTGTCTGTTGGGAATTTAGGGCATGGTCCACCCAATAGTTGCCTTTTATCAGCATCGACTTGTCGATGATCGAGGACTTCTTGTCATAGCTTAGCATCAAAAGACGAACACTCTTCTCTTATCAAATTCATACTTGTCATCATAGATATCCATGAAAGCCAACTACTTACACTCTAGCTCATTTGGGACGACAACTTCGTCATCTCCTTTGTAGAAGTTGATCCTTTTCTCTCAGGCTCTTCTTCGGGGGGCAGTTGGAGGATCAAACCCCTTTTTTGTTTGGCTCTGGGTTAGGAGTTGCTACTCCTTAACATCCGTCGTTGACATTGTTCACCCCGAGGGCTTTGGTACCATGGCTCCATGAAGTTTGGATTAAGGGGCAGTCCTGAAACCCTGCTGCACTCTTTACAAGGCCATTCTTGACCGCATGGCCGCTGCAGATAGGCTCACGAGACATGGGTTCATGACCCAGGCCTTTGGCTACCTTTGTCACAACGACTTGGAATCTTTGAAACACATCTTCTTCGATTGCCCCTACACGTGCGAAGTATGGTCAACAAGATGCTCCGTGGCTTGGGCTCACGATGCCCGCATCTCGCATTTGTCTTGGATTAAAAGCTGCAACTTCTCTTCGACCTGATGATTTGGGAGATTTGGAGAAAAAGGAACATGCGATGGGCAGAAGGAATGTTCTCCACGGCTCTGTCTATTGTAAGCAAAGTGGTGATCGGAATTCTTATACTTGGAATTTAACTTTGGACTCGGATCTTTGTACCCGGAGCACCATCTAAACTTTTTTTTTTTGAATTTCGCTCATATGTTTATGTCAACATTGTAACCAAGGCATGAGCCTTCTCTTTTTGCAACTTTACTCAGTAATATACAATAAACTTACCCAAAAAAAATATCCGAGTAGCAATCATATCAAATTTCCCAAGTAACTGCATTTTTATATTTTTAGAAATGAACATATTTAGAAACCAATGTTAAGATACTCACTTTCACAACCTATCTTCAAGTGTATACCACTCGTTTCCACACATGTGAGTCTTCCTCCAACCTCCATCCGCAATGGTTTTATTCGAGTGAATTCAACAGGATGGTGATAAATATTTGCAAATCAAGCAAATATTTTGACTCATTTATCAAAGGTCTGTTTTAAGGAATACCTTCCATCATATATATATATATATATATATATATATATATATATATATATATATATATATATATATATATATTTCCCTTCTTTTTTGGTCTATTCTGTGTTTCGCTTTTTGGTCTTCAGTTTTAAATCATGACTCCTTGCTGGTGTATTTTCTAAAGGCAAATTTTTGGTAGATGCCCTCATTTTGTTTTCTCTATTTTTCTCTTGGGGAGAGAAATGAGTAACATTTTCTTTTTTATGTTAAAAAATTGTCTCACATTGATTAGTCACATACTTTAATATTAATTTTTTTAACAAATATACAACTATATAAACTATGTCTATTGAAATTTAAATAGACGGAACTACGGATCCTTCCGTTCCTTAGAATCCTAAAACACTCTGCACCGCTAGTTGATATAATCTCATGCTTCTCTCTTTAACTGACCTCTTAAGAGCGACAACCTAAATCCTCTCCAGCAAGAGATCACAATATCGACTTCACATGACCTGATTAGCTCAAGGCCAAGGAGCTCAAGCTTAAAGAAAAAAAAGGAAAATGTCGAGTTTGAAGATCGCATGGAAAGGAAGTTGAAGGCTAAGCATCAAGATCAAGCTTAAGGATGCAAATGGATATGATAAATCTGTATCGTGTATCGTTACAGTGTCCATTTTCTATATATTTTGACATTTATATCCCTATCTATTATAAAATAGAGACCAATACAACTATCACTTTAATCTACCGAATAATCATATCTACATTTGTATATCCATTTTAATATATATTTGTGCATTTATATAACAAAATTGTATACCATATTTGATATAATCTTTATGCATTAGATATGCTTAGTGTATTTGTATCATATGTAAGACATGTAACTCATTTATTTAATATAATCCATAAAGTATTTTATTCTATTCTTTGTATTCGATCTCTGTTTGTTTTAGTAATGCAATTTTCATGTTAATATATGCAATGTATCCCTATTTATATTTAAAATAACATGGTAAAATCTATAATCTTGTACGTATCCCACCATTTACATTTCTATTTTGATATCTTGCGCAATATAATTCTTTCTATATACTAGATGATTATTTTAATAATCACACCTTAATGTATTTATTTGTTTAATATGAAGATATTTAAAAACTAGATATATAGCATATAAAATTTTAATATCTAATTATATATCTATTTTATCTAACACAACCATAAGAGATCTTCCCCCCAATCCCTGTCTCTATGCACACGAGCGCACATACACAAGCACAGACCTGCACGTGCAAGCACACACTTATGCATGCATACATACGTAAATAGGCGCGCACACACACACATACACGTGAAAGTGTATTTGTATACTACGCGCCTATTATATTTTTGAATATTATATATTTGATTGGTTTCAAAAGTGAGTATGAATTTATCATTGTCTGTACACTACAAGAAAAATAAGTTGTGGCCACGGAATGTTGCTACGGAAACTTGTGCCCACAATAATTCCGTGGCCACTAGTTTCTCGTAGCTACGATTCTGTGGCAAAGCTTCTACAAGAGTTGAGGCTACGACAAGTTCTGTGGTCATTTGTAGTGGCCACGACATATTCGTGGTTACAGAACTCTCGCGACGAGACTTGTAGCTACGGTTACTGGCCACGACATGTCGTGGCAAAGAGCCTAATTCCGTGACCACAAGCCTCACATCCGTGGGCATAATTCTGTAGCCAGAACTTGTTTCCTTGTAGTGGTACGAAGGAGATATGCAGCTTTTTCGTTTTGGGTGAACTGAAACTTGGGTTTAGTTTTATTTCCCGAATATCAGTAGTAATTTTTTTATGTTTTTTGAGGATTGAAGTTAGTTATATGTACACAGTGGAAGTAGTTTTATGTTAATCACATTCAATTTGAATTTATTAAATATATGAAGATTGTACTATATACATATACGCATATATTTACACACGTGAACCTCATTTTCCGGCTTTCTTTCTTCAATTTTCTTATTTTTATTTCTCAACTCGATTTTGTTGATCGAGTCTATGGGTTAGGTGAGCTAGCTACTTGAGTTTTAATCCCAAGTATCTCTTATTTTTATTGTCACGATCAGTTGCGGCGACCACCATTAAGCATCGAGAATGCTTATTATCCTCGGTGGTTGTCTTTTGGCCGACACAAAATTGGTCAATATGATTTAATTTCAAGGGTACAATAGCTGCGACAGATCGTAAACCATTGTAAATTAGTTTTTGATGCAAAAAGTATTGGCAACAGACAATATGACCGTTGCGAATAAGTTGCCCTATTTCCGGAACCCAATATTCACTTTCCCTCGTACTACGCATGCCCACCTTCTCCTCCCTCTCTCATCTCTTCCTCCAACGTAAGCTCCCTCCCCCATCGGATCTCCTCCTCCTCCCCTTCTCCAGTCGTCCCCCCGCTCCACCTCCTCCTCCTTCCCTTCCATCGCCCCTCCTTGTCAACATCCCCGCCCCTCCTCCTCCTCCTCCTCTCCATGCTCCGCCCCTCCATTCTCCTCCTCCTCTCTAATCATAGTTGCCTCACGCCCACCCTCCTCTCCAGTAGCCGCCCGCTTGCACCCTCACCAACCTCGGCCCTCCTCCTCATCATGCTCTCCATTCGCCGCCCACCATCTCCTCTCCATCTCTCCACTTCTCCTCCTCTTCGGTCACCGCCTCCTCCACCTCACCAATCCCCGACCCTCCTCCTCCTACTCCTCCCAAGGTCGATGCCCTCCACCTGCAACTTCTCCCAACAAATGGTATTTGATGATTACATTATATACATTATAACATGCTTAAATTATATGGAATACAACTTTAATTATTTGATTTATAAACTCCAAATCCACATAATCTACATCTATTCCATGCACACAACAGATAAGACCATTTTAATACATACAGAAGATGATTAATCAAAGTATAAATTGATAATTCATGGTTATATATATCCAGATAAAATGTTCTCGAAAAGCTCTATTTACACACTATTTACGGATTAATATCGTGACATCATGTTTATAATCATCCTTGACAATCATCAAAATATAACTTAAATAATTATCTACATAAAGTAACAAACATCATATTTATATCTATTATATTAAGAGAGAAAATGAAAGTGCATTGAGTTTATATCTATAGCATTGAATTTAACAAATATCCAACACATTATTTATTCAATTTGGCTCTACAAATACCACTCACATTTTGTTGGAAGAAAAGAGGAGGGAGGTTGGTATAAAGTTTCCACTCTTTATTTCCATGCATAGAGCCACCGACCCATACTTCATTGCCCATGCAAAGACAAAAGCCATCCACGCATATCTAATTTCCCATGAAAAAACAAGAGCGACCCATGCATTCTCTTCCCCATGCACGTGGGTGGACCTTCCCAAAACTAATAACTCCCTTTTATTTCTTTGTTATGTAGGGAGCCGACCACGCCTTCTATAAAAGGAGGCAATCATCTCTCACGTTGGAAGGCATTCCTCTCTTCACGATTTTATATTTCTCTCACGCAAAAGTGCACCAGCACCTTCCATCCCAGCACGCTTCCTCCTCCTGTTCGTCATCTCCTCCTTGCGTGACCTCGACCAGCTCCTAGTCGACGCACTCATGCGACCATCGCCTCGCCGTGGACAACCTCTTCCTCGCGTCGACATCCGCATGTGTGAGCCGCTCCGTGTGCACGTCCAGTGCCGTCCATGACATTTCATGGGCCCTAGGCAAAAGAGAAGAAAAGGACCCCTATAAAATAATTTATTTTTTAATTTGTAAATTTCTTATAAATAAAGTTCTTTAAATTTTAAAAGAACTAATATATGTTTATGATCAACGAGCATCAAACAATAAGTAATGAATTAAAATTATAACAAAATAATTTCTACAATCGAAATAGATATCTATGGATAAATGCAACTCAAGGAACGTAAGTACAAACAAAAGCTAATGGGAAATAGCTAGCAAAAAAATGTACGGCATTGTTTTTTAAAGTTAGGATTTTTGAGAATGTTCAAGCACAGAAGCACATATATCTAATGACTACAATAACAAAAATATTTAAAAATTAAGAGTTTCATCTCTTAATGTTTATTTTCCATATCATATGGGCCGAAAAAACTATGGTTAGAGAATAATAATATTCAAGCAAGAAGCACTAAAAAATTAATACAATAAAAAATAAACATGATTTAAACAGACAATAAAATAATAGTTATGGAAAAATAATCAAGTCATCAGTTTTTTATTTGGCAGTGCGAATCCAAAAAATAATCGTGATTTTGTGGATCTAAGGAAAAAATTACAATGCACAAATATTAAAAAATATCATTAACTGAGACAATGATTTGCGGGTGCTCAACAACAACAAGTCATAAATTGAAAGCAAGACAAATTGCAGCATTGTAGAAATCACAAATCGCAAGATGAGGAGGTCATATTTGTCTCCAAAGGACACATTTAAGTTCAATATGTGGTCTTAACTTTTAAGATATTAATGTGGCATTGGGGAACCCAAAGGATTTTTTTGACATTTAGGAATATGAAGAGTCAAACGACACATGCAAAGGTAAATAATAATGGATGTGTACGCCATTTAGACATTGGATTGGTATTTGATAGGATGAAAACGAATACAGATATATCCGAATATCTATGTACAGTATTCGAAAAATATCGGACACGGATATCGTATCCAAATATTAATCAAATACGAATCCGGATATGGATTGCAAAATTTTTCGGATATGGATGCAGATAATGGCTTGAATATCCGGATCCGGATATCAGAATAAAACATTTAATATATTAGTTAATATATTACAAGACACAACCCCATGTTATTATATTAGTAGTAGATATTATATAATATAATATATCAATGATATTAATAAATTTCCGTTTATTTAAAGATGGGCACGCACAAAGTTATTAAATCATATCCTCCTTTAGCTTCTGGTTAGAACGCATGTCACCTACGATCCCTTTTGTTAGAATGCAACTTAGTTATATTTCATTATCAATTTTTAAATCATTGTAAACTTTGATTAAATATCAATTCATATTCGCATGTGATCATTAATAGACTCGTATTTGGATTCCATATTTATTAGATCCATATTTGAATTCACTCTTTCACTCGTTCATATTTGGATTAGTTCTTTATTTAATCTGTATCCAGGTTCGCTCGTTATTCGATCCATATTCGTATTCGATAAATATCTGATTTATATCCGTATTTTTAAGGATGCGATTTCCTTAATGCATATCCGATCATATCTGTATCCGTATTCGTATTCGATAAAGATAGAGCGAATATGGATATAGAAATAGGCATATCTGATCCGTATCCGACCGTTTTCATCCCTAGTATTTGAAATAAAAATAACAAAAACTAACTATATGTAGACGATTTAAAAATGGGCCCCCCAAAATTGCGGGGCCCTGGGCCATTGCACCCCGAGACGAGGCTCAGGGACGGCCCTATGCACGTCCTCCTTGCTCCACCGACGTGTGCGTGACCAGCTCGCACCCCTGTCACCTCTCTCCAGCTCCATACCCGTGTGGGCGATCAACCCACGTGTCTTCCCGCACACTCCCGTCTCCGCGCAACCATCTTTGCGCACCCTCGTCTCCGCCATCATCGTCGTCTTCACTCTGGAATCAAATAGAGAAGCATTTCTTTCCCATTTTATTTGTCGTATGCATTTTTATTATCTTAGTTAATTGGTTAAAGCTAAATTTGAAGGAAATGCCACCATATTTCTTTTATCTTAATTTGTAGTTCAGCCCACGTCTTCTTATTTAGTTGCACTCATGCCCTCCTTCGTTTACTTTAAGAGTTAGGAAGTATTTTCACTGTAGATTGTAATATTTCTCCAATAATTCATATTTTCTCTCGTCGACATGTATTAAGATTCAAATTAAGCTTGAAAGAAGAAAAATATCGTGAATTTTGCGTGGTCCCTATGGATTCGATCCTCTACTTGCCGCGCACATTTTTTCTGTAACCTGATTGTGCTCGTAGTTGTAATCTTATTTGTTTGATTGCGGTTTTTGGTGGAACAACAACGCCGTGGTAAAATCAACATTTTAAATCACGTAAAATCGCTTCAACAGTAGTCATCGTCATCATCCTCGTTTATGAAATCCACATTAGCATCCCCACACCACATCCGCGGTATTATATTCTAACTCTTTTATAATTGCAATTCTTTGTGTGTATGTGTATGTAACAATATTATGTTTGTTCTTGTTAAATATTCATGTAAGATATACTATTATAATATCTCTAAGATAGAAATGTATTCATAAATCTGTAAATCTTGTATGCTTGTTTATGGAAAGTCATAAGTGACATATGTTTCTTCTTGAATGTGTGTAATATTGTATAAAATACAGTGATTTATACATTGTGTACAATCGTGGGATGTTGGTTTATGATATACATGAGGATTCCTTAAAGTGATTCATCTATTATATCTAAATCTTGGGGATGTTAGTTTAGGATAAACATGAGGATTTAATTAATGATTCATCTATTGTGTCCATGGGCTTGTTGGGTTAGGATATACATGGTGATTCATCTAATGTAAAATATAGTGATTCATACGATTTTGAGAATCGAAGTCGATCAATAACCAAACCACCTCTATAATACGTATGACATTACACGACATGAGAGTGCATGGTCAAAACACACCTACTGTGCCTATGATTTGACTTTTAAAGGTAAAATGGATAATCATTTCATCTATGTATTTACCAATATCTCTGTATGTATATATGCTTGTGTATGTAGATCCGGATTTGTTTGTGTTTCTATACGTGTATGTGACAATATGTTGCCATATACGCCACATTATGTGTAATTAATGTGACAATATGTCTGAGTCAAATTAATATGTAGTTATTTAGATATGAAAATGAACAAAATAATTATATTTAAAATCACACAAAACAAATCACACATCATGTGTCCCTCCACACCGATCGTGTGTTGCCCTGCATATTAGGAGGTTTGTGCAACACATTGGAGAATTTCATCACCTCCAAATGTGCTGTACATTTTTAATTTTTCATAAATATGTTGGACTCAGTTTCGGATGAGATATCCCGATCCAATGGTCGTGAATTTTCATGTGTGTAGGTGGAAGAATGATTTTTACAGGGACATTCCCAATAATTTATATTAAACACTATCACAATTTTAAGGTCGACGGAAGGTTCATTTCCCTCTCGTAAACCAATCAAATTTACGTAAATGTCACAATCAATATTAATGATTAAATATTTTATGGACATCTTACAGTTTTCATTTGTTGCACATACAATTGGATGCATAAGATTCGTATAATATTTGCATTTATATTGGTTTTCCTTAGTTTGGAGGTCTCGGACTAAGGGGGTCCATAAGGATTCAAGTCTTAGTATAAAATGGATCATTGTCGCATGCAACCGTTTATATCCGAGGGAAAATTCGGTTGTATAACCCCTCCTCTTCAATATACTAATTCAATCGTAATCTACTCCCAATATTATCACCCCGATGATAATTTTAAGAGTTAATCATGATTGATTTTGGGGTACATTGAAAGGATGCGAGTTTATGCTGCTGAAATTTCCTTAGATATAAACTAATACATAACAATGACTCAAAGATACTATGTTTAGGTCAATGTTGAGTTAGATTTACGTTTTCTTGGTTTAAGAAATTGGATTTCTTTACATAGTGAAATCACAAACCATGTGCTCATTCAATTGTGAATGTTTAGGGTTTAGGATTTCTTTACCTATGGGTTTCTTACTATTATAGAGAATAAGAAGTTTTTCAATTGTGAAGGTTCTCGGTATGGAAAAGTCATGGTTAATGAAGCAGAGAATAGATTATCCCGCTTACAGAGATGGTGTATTGAATTTGTTAGGCTTATCACGTCGATCAGAAGATATTTCAAAGAGGACCAAAACATGAGCTCATTCCCTTGCTTGTGTAAGAAGTACTTAGACAACTACCTTCCAGATAGGGTCACTGTGTACGAACACACAATTATAAAGGATGGTGGGACTTTTATATCAACCAGACAACTCATGGCGAAGACTTTGTAGAGACATCATCCTTAATGGATGGAGACTTTCAGTTTGAGGCCGGTGAAGAACAAAATCATAATTAATTCGAACAAGACGTTTGAGAACGTGAAACATGACATTGTTGAATTAACTGAAGATATTTTTCAATTCTTTACATTTTTAAAATACATAGAAGAACCAATAATGCTTGGAAACAGATGCCTATATTGAAGTTTATCCTAGAGTTATTCAAGATAAAGGTGATACACAGAGTGGCAATACTTTGCATAAATAATATCCTCGATTTGATAAGATAGTTATTAGAGGCAAAGGAAGGGTTCCCAAATTTGTAGGCGGAGATGGAGAAGGAGTTTCGACAGCTAGGCCTTAGCTTTAAGAAAATTGATGCATGTCTAGTGACTGCATTCTTTATCGATTACATCTATAGGAACTTGGACACATGTCTCCACTGTGGTTGCATCAAGATACAGAGCGACAAAGGTTGATGATTCACACACAAATCCAATACCGAGTAAGGTATTGCAATACCTCCCCTTAATTCTGATATTTGCAGATATTGTTCATGTCAATCAGAACAACTAGGTGGAATACTTGGCATCAGAAGAACCATACTGCTGGTGGAAGAATGCACCATCCAGTAGATTCAGCTGAGTGGAAGTCCTTTGACGCTTCATTTCCATAATTTGCAGAGGATGCATGAAATGTTCGATTAGGGTTTGCTAGTGATGGATTTCCTTCAGAATATCTTCACATCGTACTCTATTTGGTCAATAGTTGTTATGACATACAATTTACCTCCACAAATGTGCATGAAGTCAAACTTTATGATGTTGACACTACTGATTCCCTGATCAAAAGCCCCAGTTAATGTGATAGATGTTTACCTACAACCACTTGTTGATGAGCTTAAACTCTTGTTGCACAATGGTGTGGATACATTTGATGCATATATTGTGATGCCCCGTCCATCTATTTGTCGAAACTAATGGGTAGGGAGCGTCGGACCTACGGTTCAAATATGCCCATGATCCATGATACTCAACAAATTGACTTATGTGTATTAGATTAACATTTGAAATATATATAATAATGGATAAAAATATGAAATGAAAAGCAAACTGCCACATTCATTTTTCATTAGTTGTACTCATCAGTTCCATGTCCACAACATGAGATACAAGATATGACTATAGAACTCAAATTTTCTCATTACATAGTCTTTAAAAAATAAAACATAATGCACTGCTTCTACTTCTACTCAGCTACCCCTGTCGGTGTAAGCGTGACGACAAAAAGTTTGATCTCCTCAAATGCCGCTACTACTGCGGCTGCTGCTCAGCTACCCCTGTCGAGTTCACATAGGGGTAACATTCTGAGCAACTGCCTAGTAATGAGATAAACACTAATCATTAATGCAAGGGCAAGCAAGACATGTATACTCAACCCTATTTAATGATATATGCATATATTGTAAAGATTGAAGTACACCAAGTTATTCTAATTTTCATTGGATCACTTGTTAACTGATTTTTAATTATTTATTTAATAATCATTTGAAGATTACCACATTGATCTTGGTATTTCGTCCATTGATTAGAGTCCACAATGATATACAAATGTAATTATTGATATCTGATCAAATCATTTCTCATATTAATTTAGCACACACAAGTACGCGACCCACATGCCTCTGCTATGCGGAAACTTGGTAGTCATTTTGAGTAAACCCTCAGGTTACCCCCCTTGCCCCATATTTCTCAATCCTATGTGGGCCCCACTTTATTCCCTTTAAAAAATTAAATAAATCAATTTTACATCATCAATCCTATCAAAAAATAATATATTATACCATCATATCATATACAAATTATAAACTACTCCACTTCTACTCACTTTTCCAACCTTCAATACAATCACATCACAATAACTACACACTTTTCCAAACTTCAATACAATCATATCACAAAAACCCACTTCTAACCCACCCTCAGTTAACCCTCTATCCAAACACCAAAATCCAAAAATAGGTTACCCTCTACCAGTTTAACCCACCTTAACCCGCTAATCAAACGCACCCTCAAGGACCTCTGCTCATCTATAATAGGAAAAGATCATAACCTTGATTTCTCCAACTTTCAACCCACATCCTGGAAGACCTCTCACAATACTAATACTCAGAGTAAAATTTGATGCGACCACATCTAATTCTAATTGAATCTTAATATCATGTATAAGTGCAAACCAAGAATGCCAACCATTGCCACCTACCTACTCCATCGAGCAACTCTGGGTACAACCAGACTGCTCGGTGCAACACCATCCAAACTCGTCCGCTGGGGTCGCGGCCTTCATGGCATCTATCCGGGGCCCAAGGATGCATGCCCAATCCCTTTGAGGCGCTTAATTCCATCTACCCCAGCACTGTGCAATCTCACCTACTGGATGATAAGAAGCTTTGTGATATCATCTAACAACATTTGGAGTGAAATACTATTGTACCTATTGAGTACCCTTACTTTATCTATATCCATTAAGATCTATTTTATGCCATGCACTTGATTGTGGGTTATCCATAATAATATCTGATGAATAGCCATTCAATCACCTTTGTTCTTCTATTTTATCTTTAAAACTCTAGTTAGATACTGTAAATATCACTAACTTACATTAATTAACATTTAATATTGATAAGTAATTAGTGTGTAAATTTCTATATTTTAATCTAAATAAAATAAATAAAAGAAAAAGAAAATAATGATGTATCAAAGTACTGAATTATGGAAAATAATTATGTATCAAAGATACTGAATTATCCTAAACTCCAAGATCAAGTCAATATTGACTGGTCAACAAGGAATAAAGTAGAAGGGGAAAATAATATAGACAATTATATACGGAACTGTAGAAACCCTAGGTGTCCAATATACTATATATAGTCCATTTTTATACTATTTTATACACATTCATACACACTTAAACTTGTACATAATAATATATAGAGAATTACAAAATAATATCCAATAAAAATAATGCACATTGCACATGGTACACCAAGATGAAAAAAGCCACAGAATGAACTTCATTGATCAATATCTCCTCCATATATATTCAAAATTCATCAAACTCACCTCCATAGTATTCCAAATTAAAATATCTATCTAATGAAGGCGGTTTATTTGAAATGGACTTAAAATACAAAAGCCATTTTTTGGGGCACCATTTGTACTAAGGCGTCTGTATATAATATTATTTTATTTAATTATTTATATTTTTACCTCCTTTTGTATTTTAAATAATTATATATATATATAAAATACAATAAAATTTTATATATATTTATTATAAAATAATAAATAAAATACACTATATGGGAAAAATGGTGCTGCCCCCTTTGGGGAGCAAACTTGGCTCTCCTGTCACAGTTTCCCTATATTTTTTTATTTGTTTGAAAAAATGAATATGTAGAAATTCTCACTATACCTTATATTATATCATTCAAGTTTCGTGAGAAACAGACTCCTATAGCCTCCATCTAGACAATCATTGTTTAACGGTCGCAAATTGTTGAAATCAACCCCATCTGTATGGAGGCCGTCAGAGTATTTGTTTTACATAGAATTTGAATGACATAATATAAATTATAATAATGAAAATCCACGGAAGCATTTTTCAAAAAAAAAATAAAAAAACTTGGGGAAAATGGGGCGGGAGCCAAGTTAGCTCCCCTAGGGGCAATCCCATTTTACCCTACCTATAGTCTTTTATCTCGTTTGATTTGATCCATCATAGCTTAAACCAAAAAATCTTGCCGGAGCTCGAGGCTCTGGTCACTATTTCCACCTGCCCCCAACTATTCTGACTACCTTGCCCACTCCATCACCTTCGTTGTCTCATTCTCCATTTGCTCCATCCATCAATCCAACCCAATCTTACAGAGATTGGCGAATCAAATTTCTGTCCTCCATATTTGTCGGAGATCCATTCACATCACCCAATTTTGTGTTCTGTACAATTTTTTGCGAGTTGAGGGACACCCTTAATCCTAGAAAGCTTTCGAGCAGGGATTATACGAGATAGAGGGATCCATTTAGAGTGGATTAAGAAACCTGTAGTAGTTCCCAGGTGGCCTGAGCTTCATCAGCTCCCAAGTCTTTCTCAACGAGACCTGGAACTCTTCGTCTTCCATTTGTGGATGTGGAAGATCATCAGTAGCATTCTGATCCATGTCCCATACTGATTGACCAACTAAGAAGGAAGAAACATGCAATCGAAGGGATGCGGAATGGCTTTGTTCTTCCACGTTCTTTTATCCTAGCTCTAACACCGTTGGATCAGAGCATAGCTCAAGTTCTATCGTAGTCATCAGATCATCTGCGAAACGAAGCACACCTCAACCGTCAGATCAGTTTAAGTGAAGCCATATGGAGCGTTGTCTGCCGTTGGATCGCATACATTCAGGGTATATTGCATATTAAGTCCCCTCCTTTTGTATTTTAATTTTAGTACTCAAACATTCCTCTGTCGTGTAAAAGTTTGTAAATATTTGCACTTGAACCATCATATTTACCTTATTTGAGCTTTAGTCCAGCTTCGAGTAACCTCTCTTGACTCAAGAGGTTCTCGGACATTTTGCATTTTAGTCCTTATATTCTTGGACATGTTATTAAATGCTTAGAATATTTTGTAATATTGCATTTTAGTCCCTTTTAGGTGTGTGCATTGCGCATGCGGTTGGACATTTGCATCTTTGGTCTTGGGACTTAATGTAGTGTTCTAGAATGCCTTGAAGGTTTATTTTAATATATTTAGGTCCCTGTGCTGTAAAGTGATTTAATTTTGCTTATGTATTTTTTGTTTATTATCTTCTATTACTAAAAAATTGAGGAAACAATCATACTAATGTGCCAGGAAACCCCAGTTATTTAGCACATATATTTTTTGTAAGGCATTTAAAAATAGTTTCCTAATTTAGTAAAAAAATACA